>OZ024741.1:161120329-161175329 GCA_964016885.1 Eledone cirrhosa | reverse complement strand
CCTATTCATATGATTGTTTTACAATCGTTTCGGAGGCTTGATCATATTGAAACAATCTGATTGTTTCCGAAGACGACGGTTTGACCGAACCTATATATGATGCCTGATAGTATACAGTTATATAACTGCTAGATGCCTGATAAAAATCATATATATCTATTATAGCGAGATTACTGGGTTGTATGAATGTAACAAAACGAGACATGGTTTGTGTGTATAATATTTAATTAACAATGGTAGATAGTATAGTTGACATGTCAAAGATGAGGATGATGTTAGAATGAAGCAAAGTTAGTAGTTACCGTTTTGATTGCCAGGCAATGGTGGCTGGCAGAGGACGCCTGGCTAAGGCCAGGCGCCTATTGGCCAAATGAATGGCAGAGCCCAATGAGAGGCTCTTGACCTGGTGCCGAAAAGGCAATGAGAGTTAGAAAGCTTAAAGTTGTTAGTTTTATAGGGCTCTGACCGGAAGTTGCAGAAAGGGTTCTACTTCCCGTCTAGATCCCAATCAAAACAAGGGAGACAACCGCTACACTATATTTAAAATGTTTGTTAAATTTTAATATGATACTGTAATATGTATTCTTACATTCTAACCAGATTGTCTCTTGTAAAAGTTTGATATGTTCTATTATACATTTATATCATTAGATATTTGTGTGAGTGTATATCATTCAGTATTTTCTAATGATTAAATGCTCAGATTTATTCTTTGAATTTTTTCTTTGAGCTTATTTTGAGAGACAAGACACATTTTCGAGATTATCTCAATCATGACATCCATAACTTTGAATGTAATATATATAATATATATGGAATACTGTTGGCTTCTTGCTACAATACTTTCTATACCTTTCATATATATATATATATATATATATATATATATATATATATATATATATATATATATATATATATGTATGTATGTATGTATGTATGTATGTATGTATGGGAGAGATGACCCCTTAGCCTTTGTCAAGGCAGAATTCTAGGAGAAGGAAAACTCTGATATAACACCTGCAACCCTGATGGTATCCAATGATGTTGACTTGTTCTTCTTTTTGGTAAATATCATCTTGGTTAAGAGAGTGGGACTGGCTTTGTGCAGCGCCTTTGCTCACTATAAAAGCTTCACGGCACAGGCATTGGTTTATATCTGGAGATCTCTCTGCACTTGTCATCACAGGGTACAATGGGCCCAGCATTATGTGTCAATAATTGTCACAAGTGTAGTGTTTGTACCAGAGTTTTCAAGTCGCTGGCTGGACTAAAAAGTCACACTCGTTCAGCGCATCAGTAGGGGTTCTCCTACATGGATATAAAGTAGTGGCCATACTCGAAAACGAGTTGGCAGCCACCATGTATGTATGTATGTATGTGCTTGTGTGTGTGTACACATATATACATATATATTGGTATGTATGTGTGTGTGTGTGTATATATATATATATATATATATATATATATACACACACACACACACACACACACACACACACATACATATATCAAAGGTATATATTGAGTTAGAAATTCAAAATAGTCTCTTACAATTAAATAGCTCACAGAAAGGGTTTTTCTGAGCCGCATAATATAATTGAATATAAAAGAAAGATAAACACAGATATAAACATATGTATTCAAATCGTAAGGGACCAGATTCGCTAGGATGAAAAAGATACTAACTATTAACAATAGGGTTTGTATTTCTTTTCTTGATTTATTTTAAATTGAGTCTGGCAAACCCTATTGTTAATAGTTAGTATCTTTTTCACCCTAGCGAATATGGTCCCTTACGATTTGAACACATATGTTTATATCTGCGTTTATCTTTCTTTTATATTCAATTATATACATATATATATATATACATATATATATATATATATATATATATATATATATATATATATATATATATATATATGTGTGTGTATATATATATAAATATATATATATATATGTGTGTGTGTATATATATATATATAAGTATGTATGTATAGGTAAATACATATATGTATACAGACGTACAGTAGTATGTATACATATACATACATATATATATATGCACGTATCGGTTTACCGAACATTTATTATAATGCTTTGTTTGCTTGTTTGTAAACAAACAGCCCGAATTACGCCGTACAGTGTTTAGGCAACCACGTCACCTTTTTGTTCAACACTTGACACAGGAACGATGTACTAGTTTCAAGCTTATTAGCTATCGTCAGCATCGTATACCTTCCTGCCAGATGGTTGAACGTCTGAAAGTATATACTTTCCTTATGCATATTAACGGCTGAGCAGCCTAATTTGCATATCGAGTGAGTTTAGTCGGCCGGGCGCACCGAAAACGATAAATGGAATAGAATGAAACGAAATTTCATTTCTCACTCTTAGTACGGCATTTACTTAAATGTAAGTATGTATGTATGTATACGTACATACATATATGTATACAGACGTACAGTAGTATGTATACATATACATACATGCACACATATATATATGGACGTATCCGTTTACCGAACATTTATTATAATGCTCGGTTTGTTTTTTTGTAAACAAACAAACAGCCCGAATTACGCCGTACAGTTGCCTAAACACTGTACGGTGTAATTCGGGCTGTTTGTTTGTTTACAAACAAACAACCGAGCATTATAATAAATGTGTGTGTGTGTGTATACAAATGAATATATGAGTGCTGAACATCTATACAATTATAGAAGTGTCCGGATTGCTAATGACCAAGTTAGCTAGGTTGAAAAAATACTAATTTAACATAATATGGTTTGCCTGTCTCGATTTAAAATAATAAATCAATAAAAATAACAAACCTATATTGGCAATGGCCGTGATACCTGGACAAATTTTAAATTTGTTTCGCAACAAAGACTATTTCGAGTTTATAACTCAATATTTCATATTCACGGCTCCATGCGTTGAGCTAATTGTTAGTCCCATAAAACCGACTGCTATTTTTAGCGGCACGGATATGAGACGAGTTAGGCGCTGGGACACACGTGCGTTCAACAACACATGTTTCTCAGTCTTCTTAAGTATTTTGAAGTGGAAGGTACCAATTTCTGGATACCTGCAGAAGAGCACAGGAATAGTAACTTTCACTTAATTGTTCGAAACAAATTTAAAATTTGTCAAACAGATTTAAAATTTGTTCAGGTATCACGGCCATTGCCAATATAGGTTTGTATTTTTATTGATTTATTATTTTAAATCGAGACAGGCTAACCATATTATGTTAAATTAGTATTTTTTCAACCTAGCTAACTTGGTCATTTGCAATCCGAACACTTCTATAATTGTATAGATGTTCATCCCTCATATATTCATTTGTATTACACAGCTCAGCTGTTAATATGCATAAGGAAAGTATATACTTTCAAACGTTCAATCATTTGACAGGAAGGTATACGATTCTGACGATAGCTAATAAGCTTGAAACTAGTACATCGTTCCTGTGTCAGTGTTGAACAAAAAGGCGACGATGGTTGCCGAACACTACGGCGTAATTCAGGCTGTTTGTTTACAAACAAACCGAACATT
Organism: Eledone cirrhosa; assembly: GCA_964016885.1. NCBI lineage: Eukaryota > Metazoa > Mollusca > Cephalopoda > Octopoda > Eledonidae > Eledone > Eledone cirrhosa. The sequence continues at coordinate 161,171,762 of OZ024741.1, read as the reverse complement.
ATAATAAATGTTCGGTAAACCCATACGTACATATATATATGTGTGCATGTATATATATACATACTACTGTACGTCTGTATACATATATGTATGTACGTATACATACTTACATTTAAGTATCAGCCGTACTAAGAGTGAGAAATGAAATTTCGTTTCATTCTTTTCCATATATATATATATATATATATACAATATATTAATAAATGGAAACTATATTTATAAAACCATATTTATTGTATTATACATATTTCAAGGACAACCAAGGCAAATTATGGTGCGCTTTCATCAGATAAAATACAGATTTGTTTTATAAATAAATATTGACATACCCGGGAAAAAAGGACAACCTTAACTGTTGGAGCTTCCTTGATAGTGGAGATATTACATTTATTGAGGGTAATACAAAATTATGAGTGAGTATGCAAATGAGTGTCCGAAAGGTTGAAAAGATAACGGTTTATTTAAATTAAACTGTTGGAAGAAGGTGATATGTGAGGAAGAGAGAAAAAATAGAAAAAAGAAAAAAAGAAAGGAGAAAGATAGAAGAGGAAAGAAAGAACGATTATATATATTGATAGTGAAAATAGAGTGCATGAAGAGATAAATGTAGACAGCATAAGTATATCTAAAAGAGAGAAGAAATGAGAATAACGTGGAAGAATAATATTTATAATGCAGGATTCATTACGTTTTGATTATAATATTTATAATGATAGGTTGAAAAATGAGATTGAAATTAAATTTAAATTAAAAATTAGAAATCAAAATTAAAGATTAAAATTTACCTTAATATTAAAGATTTAATTTAATAATTTAATATTAATAATTAGTTTAAATGTTAAGGATTATAAATTATTTAAATAAATATATAGTATTTTACATTAGAGCAAAACTAATATAGTTTATTTTATTAAAAGTTGTAAGTCAAAATTTAAACATCCAAATAATTCTAAATTTATGAAAAATTTACAAGAGTTTACAAAAGAATAACCACTTAGTTATATTATAAAAGCAGTAAGGAAGTGTAAAGGAAGTTAGAAGTGATTTTTTAAGAACTCAGATGACTCTAAGGATTAAATGTTATAAATTTTTATCTTAAGAATATAATTAAAACATGAACCATATGTTATTTTATACGAAGTCATAAATTTACTTGCTATAAAGTTAAAACATTAACATTAAAATTAAAACATTAAAAAAATTTATCTTAAGAATATATTTAAAGCATAAACCATAGGTTATTCCACATATATATAAAAAACCTATATAAAAATCATATTTTTCCACCTATATAAACACATAAAAACGTTTGGCGATATAAAAAATATAAAAATATAATAATATAAAAATATTGGAAAGTATGAAAATAATGGTCTTTCAAAGGAATTTTCAAAAGATTTTTCCTAAAACCTTCCGTAAGTTTTTCAAGAAAAAATTTTTTCTTAAAGGAGTTTCAAGCAGTCATATAAAAAATGTTATAATCTATCAATAGGTGTAATAATATAAAGTATATAGTATATATATGTGAAGTAGAGATATGAATCATATATAGATATAGAAGACATTATGTAAAAGAGATAAATCATATATTACATTTTATATATATATTTAAAAGTTGAGTTTAAACGATGTTTGCAGGAACTGAATAAATTATTTCGTAAATTAATAGAGTTCTTACTTTTAGTATAAAGAATATTTCTTCAACACAAAGAGAACAATTTTGGGATGAAGGAGCTTTGGAAATAATTTTCCAAAGTAAAGAATAGTTAATATTCTTGGATTTCAGGTCCCATAATAAGTTAGATAGAGAAGTTGAAGATTTTTTACCAATATTTGTAAAGGAACATTTATGGTTATTAAAACGAGATTTGAAGTCTGTGGAAGTAGAGCCGACATAGTTAAAGGAGTTTTCATTTGTTTTGACATTACAATTGTATACTATATTTTTAACTAAACAATTATTATTTAGAGGACATTTAGATTTATTTCTACAATTACATTTATCTAAATTTATATTATTAGGAGCCGTAACATTATATTGGATATTTCTAGGGGTATTAGTGCTATTCTGGTTAGGTTTTAAGTTTCTATTATTAATTCTATTAATATTCTGCGCTAAATTCATAGTGGTGGAATATGAGAGTTTAATAGTATGTCTATTAAAGATTGAGTAATACATGTGTGTCTTAGGAAAGCACCTATCTAGAGCTTTAAAGATTAATTTAGCAATAGGAGTTTTAATACTTAATGAGAAGGGGGGCGCGAACCATAATATATTTCTAGTTCTATTTTTTCTTTTGGTTTTCGAGTTAGTGTAAGGTTTTCTATTATAATTATAGTTATGGTTAATTGGCACATCTTTATTGTCAATGTATTTAATTTCATTACTAGAGCCTGCTCTACCTAACGCTTCGTTATAATATTGTGCCTTATCTTCAAATATATTTTTATACGCTGAAATTCTAGAAATACGTTGCTGCACAGAATTTGCAATAGTGTTTTTAACGGATCTGGGGTGATTGGAATTAAAGTTAACATAGTTTAAATTCTCGTTTAATTTATGAAATGGATAATAAAGACCAGTGTTAAGGTTTAAAGTTACATCTAAAGAATTAACTATTTTATAATTATCCTCTACTTCTCCTTTAAGATTAACGCTATTAAAAAGTTGTATAATTTCTTTTCTTTTCCTATTTATTTCACAATTATTATTATTTTCAATAAGTAATAGCATATCGTCACGATATAAACCACCGGTCATCTCCGGTATTTTCCTATGTAAAGTATTGTTAATAAAAAGCCCCACAAGATCCGTTAATTGCGCCGAGTCCGATGATCCCATAATGATATCGAAATTACTATCTCTGTCTGCTCTAGTCCAAAGGTGGTTGCTAAATTTAATTAATGTTTTACGTGCAGTTAAGATAATGGGCATTTCATTGCTAGTTAAATCTGTATATTTAAATGCATATGTAAGGGCTTTATTAAGTAGATTAGGAGTGATAGATGAGTAATAATTAGCAATATCCAATTGAATGAATTTATTGTTATGTTTATAATATATATATCCAAATGTTTTTAATATATATATCCAAATGTTTATATATATGTGGAAAAACATATGATTTTTATATATAGGTTTTTTATATATATGTGGAATAACCTATGGTTTATGCTTTAAATATATTCTTAAGATAAATTTTTTTAATGTTTTAATTTTAATGTTAATGTTTTAACTTTATAGCAAGTAAATTTATGACTTCGTATAAAATAACATATGATTCATGTTTTAATTATATCCTTAAGATAAAAATGTTTAACTTTTTAACTTTATAACATTTAATCCTTAGAGTCATCTGAGTTCTTAAAAAATCACTCCCTTTACACTTCCTTACTGTTCTTAAAAAATCACTTCTAACTTCCTTTACACTTCCTTACTGTTTTTATAATATAACTAAGTGGTTATTCTTTTATAAACTCTCGTAAATTTTTCATAAATTTAGAATTATTTGGATGTTTAAATTTTGACTTACAACTTTTAATAAAATAAACTATATTAGTTTTGCTCTAATGTATATATTTATTTAAATAATTTATAATGCTTAACATTTAAACTAATTATTAATATTAAATTATTAAATTAAATCTGTAATATTAAGGTAAATTTTAATCTTTAATTTTGATTTCTAATTTTTAATTTAAATTTAATTTTAATCTAATTTTTCAACCTATCATTATAAGTATTATAATCAAAACGTAATGAATCCTGCATTATAAATATTCTTCTTCCCCGTTATTCTAATTTCTTCTCTCTTTTAGATATACTTATGCTGTCTACATTCTCTTCATTCACTCTATTTTCACTATCAATATATATAATCGTTCTTTCTTTCCTCTTCTATCTTTCTCCTTTCTTTTTTTTCTTTTTTTCTTTTTTCTCTCTCCCTTACATATCACCTTCTTCCAACAGTTTAATTTCAATAAACCGTTATCTTTTCAACCTTTCGGACACTCATTTGCATACTCACTCAAAATTTTGTATTACCCTCAATAGATGTAATATCTCCACTATCCAGGAAGCTCCAACAGTTAAGGTTGTCCTTTTTTTCCGGGTATGTCAATATTTATTTATAAAACAAATCTGTATTTTATCTGATGAAAGCGCACCATAATTTGCGTTGGTTGCCCTTGAAATATGTATAATAAAATAAATATGGTTTTATAAATATAGTTTCCATTTATTAATATATTGTATATTTAGTCCACTTATTTTTTGAGTGCTTTATATCAGTTATAAAATTGTTTTAATTAAATATAACCTCTGCATATATATATATATATATATATATATATATATATATATATATATATATACAAAGATAGATTCAGCGAGAATTCATTTTCGGCGAGCAGGAAAAGCGAAGCGAAACGCAAAAATCAGAAATGATTAAAACACAGTTGTAGAATTAAAAACTAACTGAAAAGAAATATTACCCAAGCTGTGAATAACTTTAAATTTGATTCTGACAGAACTTTGTCGTAACTTTTAAAGAAGATCATCGACTATTTTGAAAAATAAATACGAAATATTAGTGAATAGACGAACTCATCATGGCAAAAAGTACAAGTCTCCTTCGACCAAATCGCAACTACAACCGTTGTATACAGTGGAGCTACGAGCTTAACAAAGTATTATATGAAGCATACAAACAATCTGAATCCCAAAAGTTCGGTTTTATGCAAAGGCTAAAAACTTTATGGAACTCCAAACACCCAGAATTAGACTTTTCTCCAAAGCATTTAAATGAACAGGCAAAACGTATCATTAGATGTAAATTGATACATCTGTACAGCCACAGGAAATAACAGCTGTGAAATATACAGCGCCATCTACCTGTTAGCTAGCTACTCAACGTGAAACAAAAGAACCCTTAGAACCTACCAGAATTAGAACCTACTAGAATTAGAACCTACCAGAATAAACGCCTACACATCGACTAAACAACAAAGGATTGTTCCTGTATAAATAGAGTGGTTCCTAACACTTTCGCTAGTCGACTTTTGGCAGAGTCAGCTAGCGCATCGTTGTTCCTTTACTCTGCCACGCTTTGTCACTCACACACGCATTGCCTTGTACCACGTATCGTTGCTTCATGTGAAAATAAATAGCTGATCGAATTTACATCTCGCCTTGCTTCGTCCTTTCAACTTGTGCTTTCGTCTGTCCATCCTCAACAGTTCTTTTAAGGGCTATCTTCATATCTGATCAGACCGTATGCGATAACAGTCCTTCTAAGGACTATTCCCGGATCTGATCAGAAGTAGTGACTAGACTGACCAACCAGCGTCGCTACAATTGGAGACCACGACGAGACTCGAACGCACAACCAGACAGCACCTAAGAAAACATTAACATGGACATGGCACAAACGACAGAAGCCGAGATACCAACCACACAAGCGGCGTTAACATTTAGTCCCCGTATTTTGGTCTAACGACCCGACTCTGTGGTTCGCGCACATAGAAGCGCAATTTACCGCGAACAGAATTAAGACCGATGCCGCAAAACTCACCTACATCATTGGATCTGTCCCGCCAGAAGTTTTGGCTGAAGTGAGGGACCTCGTCATGGCACCGCCAGGCACGGTGTCATATGAATCATTCCGCAAGGAATTGGTCAAGCGGACGACTGCGTCACAGCAGAGACGACTCAACCAACTCGTGTCTGCAGAAGAATTGGGAGACAGAAAACCGTCCCAACTATTGCGAAAGATGAGACAGCTGATGGAGGACCAGCCGCTCTCAGAAGATCTGCTGAAACGGTTGTTCATACAGCGCTTGCCCTTATCGATGCAGGGAATTCTGGCGTCGACTAACGAGTCAGCAACCCCGGAGGAACTGGCGAGTGTCGCAGATAAGATCGCTTTTGCCTCAGTAGCACAGGTAGATCGTCGGACGAACCCTTACGTAACGTCCTCGGACTCCACCTCCGAGATTGCAGAGCTGCGGGCTATGATCAGAGAGCAGGCTGGTCAAATCAAAGCTCTCTCAAACCAATTAGAAAGCTGCAAACACACCGGCGGCGCAGCAACAGTCGGTCCAGACCCTTTCACCGTCAAAGATCGAGAAGTCCCAGTCAAAATCGTGTGTCTGGCAACTTCTGCTGGTATCACGAGGAATTCGGCGCTCGGGCATCTAAGTGTAGGGCCCCGTGCTCTTTCCAGAATACCACCCAGGGAAACGGGCAGACCAGGGACTAGCGACGACGTTCACCTCTGGTACTGAAAAGAAAAGTCGTCTATTTTTTATTAACGACCAGGCGACAGGCATCCGATACCTCGTGGATACAGGAGCCCAGGTCAATGTTATTCCGGTTTCACTGATCTCGGGCAAAAGACACCCAACCCCGTCCTTTCTGCAGGCAGTGAACCAATCGTCAATTCCGACTTTCGGGGAGAAGTCTCTGACCCTCAATTTAGGCCTGAGGCGGCGTTTTCAATGGGTGTTCGTCGTGGCAGACCTGCCGACCCCTATCCTAGGAGCCGATTTTCTCCACCACTTCAACCTTCTGGTGGATATGAAGAACCGGAGGCTTAGTGACACCACCACAAACCTCACTGTGAGAGGTATATTTACGACGCAATCCACAGTGAGCCCTGTAATTTGCCAGTCAGAGCCTTCGCGGTACAACGGCATTCTCCAGAAATACCCAGACATCACTCGCCCGGTATTTAAGGATGGTCCAATTAAGCATAGTGTCACGCACCACATCGAGACAAAGGGACCACCCACAGCTGCCCGACCAAGGAGACTGCCTCCAGACCGATTGAGAATCGCCAAGCAGGAGTTCCAACACATGCTGGACCTCGGAATCATTCGCCCTTCCTCCAGCAACTGGTCTGCACCCCTACACCTTGTTCCAAAAAAAAAACGAGAATGATTGGCGACCATGTGGGGATTATCGTGCACTTAACAATTCTACAGTGCCCGATAATTACCCTGTACCTCACCTGCACGATTTTTCTGCCTCTCTGCAAGGCGCACGTATCTTTTCCAAGGTAGATCTGGTGCGTGCATATAACCAGATACCTATGGAGCCTGCAGACTTTCCGAAGACCGCAATCACAACACCGTTCGGTTTATTCGAATTCCTGCGAATGCCGTTCGGTCTGCGCAACGCTGCACAAACTTTTCAGCGGTTCATTGACACCGTGTTACGCGATCTACCCTTCGTATACGCGTATATTGACGACGTACTGGTAGCAAGTGCTTCCGAGAATGAACACGAGAAGCACTTAGATCTCCTTTTCCGACGTTTGGCTGAGTACGGTATCATCATCAACCCCAGCAAGTGCCTTCTCGGCGTTCCTTCACTGTCCTTTCTCGGGCACATCATCGATAAAGACGGCATTCGTCCACTTCCCGAGAAAGTAGAAGCTATCCGCAGTTTTCCCGCATCTACATCACTTCGGAAACTGCGTGAATTCCTCGGTCTGGTGAATTTTTATAGGCGGTTCATCCCTCATTGTTCCGACGCAGCCAGACTCCTCACGGACCTTCTTCGTAACCGGACTCGCAAAAACGAAGAGATCACTCTAAACGAGGAAGAATTAACATCTTTTAATCGCCTGAAGGAAATGTTGGCAAACGCTTCCATGCTCGTTTTCCCCAGGTCTGGCGCTCCTCTTTCGCTGCTAGTGGACGCATCAGACACGGGGGTTGGAGGCGTTCTACAACAATATGTCGACGGCGTGTGGCAACCCTTATCCTTCTTTTCTAAGCGGTTGCAACCGGCAGAAACGAAATACAGTACCTTTGGCCGCGAACTCTTGGCAACCTATCTTTCGGTTAAGCATTTTCGGCACATGCTCGAAGGATCAGATTTCGTGATCTACACGGACCATAAACCACTAGTTTATGCGTTCCGTACCAAACCTGATCGACATTCACCGAGAGAACTCCGACACCTGGATTTTGTCTCCCAATATTCAACTGATATTCGGCATATCAAGGGATCAGACAACGTAGCAGCCGACGCCCTGTCCCGAATCCAGCTGAACGCAATACATGTGCATTCAGGCATCGACCTTCAACAAATCGCAGCTGACCAAGAGACTGAGGAAGAGTTTATGAAACTCCGAGATTCGCCATCTCTCAAGTTTCAGCAAGTTCCCATTCCTTCTTCTCCGGGACAAATTTGGTGCGACCTTTCTACTGGTCATGAACGACCGTACGTACCACAGATGCATCGTCGACAAGTTTTTTCTGCTTTACACTGCTTGCCTCACCCGGGAATCCGGGCTACACAGAAACTCATCTCTGCTCGTTTTGTGTGGACTAACATTAACAAGGACGTGCGCGACTGGTCCAGGAGCTGCATTGCCTGCCAGAAAGCCAAAGTCCACAGACACATCAAAACTCCACTCGGCACATTCGCGCAACCTGATGCACGTTTTCATCATGTGCATATCGACATCGTCGGACCTCTACCACCATCACAGAACTACACACACTTGCTCACCTGCATCGATCGATTTTCTCGTTGGCCTGAGGCTTTTCCCATAAATGATACCTCAGCAGAAACAGTCGCTAAAACTTTGGTTTTACACTGGGTATCACATTATGGCGCCCCAGCGAAGATAACAACGGACAGAGGACGCCAATTTGACTCTCACCTCTTCAGAGAACTGACTCGCCTGTTAGGATGTAAACACATCCGCACGACAGCTTATCACCCGCAAGCTAATGGTCTCGTGGAAAGATTCCATCGCCAATTGAAAGCTGCAATAAAAGCATATCCAGACAAGACCCATTGGTTTGAATACCTACCACTCATCCTTCTGGGCATTCGATCCACCGTTAAGGAGGAATTCGGACACACACCTGCAGAATTAGTTTACGGCACCACCCTGGTTCTACCTGGTCAGATGGTTGCTCCCATCTCTCCTCAGGATGTTCCAGACTCAGGATCCTACGTACACCGTCTTCGACAATATATGTCTCACCTTGCTCCGGCAAGCACCCGTCAACAGAACACGGCCACACACGTACCTTCAGACATTGATGATTGGACACACGTTTTCGTTCGAAACGACACCATCTCAGCTCATCTTCGACCTCCATATTCTGGCCCTTATCGTGTTCTAAAAAAATATCCGAAATATTTTATTCTCGATCTAGATGGTAAACAGAATTCTGTCAGCGTGGACAGATTAAAAAAAGCCATCATGGATACTGTTACAGTCTCTACACCAGAAACTCCAACAGATTGCTGTCCCGGCGAGCCACCTGTTTCATCTCCAGTCACGAGAAGCGGACGACGTGTCCATTGGCCCGCAAAGTTGGCACAATATGTGAATTACCATTAACCTCAAGTGAGTTTCTTAATCACTCTTCGTGAAAAACATTTCCATTTTTCTTGTGTTTACTATTTCCAGTTTCAAATACAATGAACTTTCTGCTTGAACAATTACAATTTTTAGTGACCATGTGCTCATGTCACGAAGAACATTATTTATTATGAACATTATTTATTACAAACTCTATTTAAGAACAAACATTGTGTATATCATTGTGTATAACATTTTTTTTTTTCTTCTCTCTCTTGTTTTGCAAAATTTGTATTTTTCTTGTTCTGTAACATTGATTGTGTAATTGCCATAATTTTTATATACATACAAGGCGTGTACATATTCTGTTTTTCATGCACACTACAAAACCACATTTGTTTCACCTTTTGGTTCATACACTGAGCAATAGATATTTGTGTCCCTCTAACTCTTACACTACAAAATGTTTTCTCTTTGATCACGCATTTCACAAATCACAACCTCAAAACACTGGCCTTCTGTTTTCACGTACACATTCACTCAATAGCTCGAGAATGCCTCGCTATTTTTTTTACCACATGCATTCGCTCAAGTCATATGCTGTGGAGCAAGCTGTTACCTTTAGGCAGCATGCTTACGGCTATTCAGTTCACACATTACGGTTATCTTCATGCCCAGTTAGACTTTTTGTCACACAATTCACAGGCAGCTCAACCGAAATTGCAACAGGCTCATTCATCACGCCTGCATAAATCTGGTCAAAGTCATTTTATAATTTATTTATTTTTTCTCTTCCTGACACACACATCTTGCCATATCATCTCTACATCGACTCTGTCCTGTACTCGATGATCACAAAATTTCACAACGTGCTGGACAATCCTGGGGCTATTTGTCATGACAAATGCACCACTGGCCCATTCCTATACGATATTTCGCTCTTTTGTTGTACAAAGAAAGGAACTGGCAGGGGGCTAATGTACAGCCACAGGAAATAACAGCTGTGAAATATACAGCGCCATCTACCTGTTAGCTAGCTACTCAACGTGAAACAAAAGAACCCTTAGAACCTACCAGAATTAGAACCTACTAGAATTAGAACCTACCAGAATAAACGCCTACACATCGACTAAACAACAAAGGATTGTTCCTGTATAAATAGAGTGGTTCCTAACACTTTCGCTAGTCGACTTTTGGCAGAGTCAGCTAGCGCATCGTTGTTCCTTTACTCTGCCACGCTTTGTCACTCACACACGCATTGCCTTGTACCACGTATCGTTGCTTCATGTGAAAATAAATAGCTGATCGAATTTACATCTCGCCTTGCTTCGTCCTTTCAACTTGTGCTTTCGTCTGTCCATCCTCAACAGTTCTTTTAAGGGCTATCTTCATATCTGATCAGACCGTATGTGATAACAGTCCTTCTAAGGACTATTCCCGGATCTGATCAGAAGTAGTGACTAGACTGACCAACCAGCGTCGCTACACATCTAACGGAATTGAGTGATACTACAAATACAGCCCTTGTAGACAACCACCCCACCTCCACTGACAGACAAAGAGAATGGCCAGCTAAATCTAACAGTGAACAGCTCACCAACAATTTTGCTGAAATCCATCCCACTTCCACTGAAGAACAGCGAGAAAGGTCAGCTGACTCTAGTAGTAATTGTCACCACATCAACAACGAGGCTGAAATTCATGACTCTACTGAACAAACAGAGCACCAAAAACTTGTGGGCACCCTACAAGTGATATGGAACGATATGTTTCAAGAGATACACAGCCTTAATGTGAGTGACAGACCATAAACACTAGAGTCAGTAAAGAACCCACTAAATTGGAATTGGAAGCGGTGAACGAAATAGCTGGCAATTATCTGAAGGCTATACGATCTAAAGGTGTAGAAACGACATTTGAAACGCTTAATGTTTTGTTGTCACATTGCTATCATGTAACACACATCTAAAACTACGCAATCAAGATACAAACAGAAAGCCTGAACCAGCGTGGATGCGAAATTTAAAAACCAAAATTTTGTCCATGAGACGGAGTATCTCACACATCGCAGTCGTTATGACATGCAACATAGAGAGCAACTTCACACGACACCAGGAAGACCTAAAGAAAAAGTTAGAGAGACGATTTGGAGATACAAAATTTAAAACTTTGAACTCCAAATTACACCAGTTGAAACAACAACTCACAGCTACAACAGAAAGACTAAAATATAAGTCAACAGCACATAAACGACAAGTGCTAAATAGATTGTTTGCCAGAGATCCTAAATCAGTTTATCGCAGCTTCGGTGGCAAAACTCAATCCCTGTAAACAACACCCCTTCAAAAGAACAGGTTGAGAGCTACTGGAGATCTGTATGGGAAACGGATGACGGATTCAACAGACAAGCTAATTGGCTAAAAGAACTGGAACAGGACTACTGCCAACATGTCCAGACAAAACAATATGACATAGATGGGTCAATACTGGAAACAGCTCTACAGAAAATGTCGAATAGGAAATCACCAGGCCCAGACCTCATTACAGGATACTGGTTGAAGAATTTCACTTTCTATCGGCAAGATCTCATACGGCTGTTTACAGAAACCATTAAGGGCACACAAGAACTGCCCAGATGGTTATCAACTGCCACTACTCTCCTTATTCCCCAAAATAGCCAAACCACCCTTGCTAAAAATTACCGCCCAATTGCCTGCCAAAACATCATGTATAAATTATATACTGGGTGCCTTAACCTGTTCTTACAGGATCACTGTGCTACCAACAACATCATAACACCTGAGCAAGCTGGTGGAAAGAGGGAGGTGTGGGGTTGCATAGAGCACCTACTAACTAACAAAATGGTTCAGGAAAAAACAACAAGAAACATGACTGTCGTGTGGCTGGACTATCAAAAAGCATTTGATAGTGTACCTCATGGGTGGATTATTAAGGCTTTACAGTTAGGGCATCTTTCAGGGTGATAGCTTGTCAGTGCTACTCTTCGTTCTCTCACTGAACCCACTATCTTACCTACTCAGGAAACAAGGTGGACAAAGAAGTGGGCCCAGAAGTATCTCCCATCTTTTCTTTGATGACCTGAAGTTGTATGGGCCAAATATCAATGACATCAAGAAACAATTGGACCTCATTACACAATTTTCAACCGACATCAAAATGAAATTTGGTGAGTCCAAGTGTGCATATTTGGCAGTAAAACGTGGAAGAGCTGTGCCCTCCTCTAGAAATCTAGAGATGAACGGCCTGACAATACAACCTCTGCAGTCAGGTGACAACTACAGATATCTTGGACAGGATGAGAATGTCAGATATGATGGACCCATAAATAAGGAGAGAACCAGAACTGAATACCTCAGAAGAGTAAAGAAAATATGGTCATCAGAACCGTCAGCATACAACAAATACATTGCCCACAATACTTATGCTGTGCCAATTCTAACGCCAACATTTGGCCTACTGAACTGGTCATTGCAAGAACTAAGTGAGATGGATGTTAGAACTCGAAAACTTTTCAGTGTTACTGGCAACTTTAACATCAATGGTGATGTGGATAGGCTATACTTCTCACGCAAGGAAGGTGGCCGGGGTCTAAAATCAATATTAACAACATATGAGACCCGAATAGAAACACTGAAGCAACACCTTCAACAGAGGAAAAAGGTTGGCAACCATCTTGCCCAGGTTCATGAGCATGAAAAAAGAAATATCATAGGAATAGCGACTGATTTGGAGGAGAGATATGGAATAAAGCCTGATATAAATCTCTCACCCAGGAAGATCCTATTCAATGTTCAAACAAGATAAGAAAATTGACCAATTTACAGAAAAAGTTGTGCATGGATACTTGAGGCATAAAACACAGACCATAGAGGGGATAAACCACTCAAAAAGCCTGGCATGGAGTTCCGACAAGTTTATGACATCACACCTTGAGGCATATCTCTATGCAATACAGGAACAAGAACTCCCTACCAAATATCTGCTGCACAAAAGAGGAGGGCCAGCAGCTGACAATAAATGTAGGCTATGTAAAACAAAGATCGAGGATGTAAGCCACATTGTTGCCAGCTGCGAAAGAATGTCATCTCGCTACTACCTCCCATGAGACACGATGGGATAGCTAGAACCATCTGGAACGCACTTCGGAAAACAAAATTAACAACAAACGAGGAAGAATATATTGAGACAGATGGCACTAAGGAATACTGGTGGAACCTGAAAATAAAAACTGCCACCAAATTAAAGCACAACCGGCCTGATATTGTAGTTTGGGACCACACATTGAAAACGTGTTCTGTTGTGGAGATCAGCTGCCCACTTGATGTAAACGTTGTCAGAAAAATACAGGAGAAGGAGGACATCTACGGACCATTGATGAGGAGTTTACAAATCCAGTATCCAAGATACACCTTTAGCTTCATACCCATCATTATTGGTGCTACGGGTTATATACCAACCCGCTTGGACCAAAGTATGACTGAACTTGGATTTGCGGACAAAAAGCGCAGCTCCCTAATTCATAGTCTGCAAATGGCTGCGATAGCTGGCACCTTCAAAATTTGCAAAACATTCTTGCGATTCAAGGGATGACAATTTCTTTTCTTTTACAACCTTGCCACCAGAAAGGTGGCCGGTCAAAAAAATATACTCGAAATTAAGAGAAAGAGAAAACATACATACATACATACATACATACATACATACATACATACATACATACATACAGGAGCCTCGTTTGCCTTAAAAATGTGAGGGGGACAAACCAACATTTGTTGATTCTTAAAGGAGCATAAATTGCTTATGGTGCTTTCCCGGACCCTATCACATAATCAAAATTTTACGCTAATTAAATTTTATATATTAAAAAAAAATGCTTAAAAAGAATTTATTATATCAAATAAACAAAAAACAAAACATAGACGTTTGAAAAAGTGGGAGGGAGAGACTTGTCCCCTGGTACCCCCTTGAAACAAGGCCCTTGCATACATACATACATGATGGCTACAAACCCTGCTAAGAATACTGCAATCGCTTGTCAGGTTATAGAGTTTGGTGCACCTTTAAGCTACGGCCAGTCACGCAAACCTGTAACCAGGGCCTCGTTTGCTTTAAAAATGTGAGGGAGACAAACCAACATTTGATTCTTAAAGGAACATGTTAGTATTGGTTATGGTGCCTTTCCAGGACCCTATCACATAAGTAAAATTTTACGCTAATTAAATTTTATATATTTGTAACATATCCTGAACCAGCAATGCCTGTGCTTTGAAGGTTTTTTAATTGGGGAAAGGCCTTGCACTCAACCAATCCCACTCTCTGAGCATCGAAAACACTACCCGAAAAGGAGAAGTGGTCAACATCATCGGATGCTTCCGAAGCCGCAGGTTTTTTTCAGAGTTTCCCTCTCCTAGAAAAGTGTTGCGACAACAACTGGGGGCCTTTCACTCCCAGGTAAAAAAAAAAAAAGTACTATTTGGATGGCCGTTGACTCTGCTGAGTTCCTCCGCCCTTTGCATACATACATACATTATATAAAAATATGTAAAAATATGTAAAACATTCCAAAAATTTTGCATCTAATAACTGCATATACACATGTACAGATACAAAGCATATACACGTGCACACATACAACTCAAAACATATACATCCACACATACAATAACATCCATATCTACACATTCATGTAGACATAATCTACTTAGTTGATGTTGTGTAAATTCCATGAGAGAGTCTTGTGTCTATGTTAGAAACCGAATCTCTATTGGTAAAAATTTAGAAATTATAAAACCAGAAGAACATACATACACACATACATACATACGTACATACATACAGACATACAAAAAAAAATATCATTAGAATAGCGACTGATCTGGAGGAGAGATATGGAATAAAGCCTGATATAAATCTCTCACCCAGAGAAATCGGAAGATCCTATTCAATGTTCAAACAAGATTTTTTAAAATGACCAATTTACAGAAAAAGTTGTGCATGGATACTTGAGACGTAAAACACAGACCATAGAGGGGATAAACCACTCAAAAAGCCTGGCATGAAGTTCCGACAAGTTTATGACATCACACCTTGAGGCATATCTCTATGCAATACAGGAACAAGAACTCCCTACCAAATATCTGCTGCACAAAAGAGGAGGGCCAGCAGCTGACAATAAATGTAGGCTATGTAAAACAAAGATCGAGGATGTAAGCCACATTGTTGCCAGCTGCGAAAGAATGTCATCTCGCTACTACCTCCCCATGAGACACGATGGGATAGCTAGAACCATCTGGAACGCACTTCGGAAAACAAAATTAACAACAAACGAGGAAGAATATATTGAGACAGATGGCACTAAGGAATACTGGTGGAACCTGAAAATAAAAACTGCCACCAAATTAAAGCACAACCGGCCTGATATTGTAGTTTGGGACCACACATTGAAAACGTGTTCTGTTGTGGAGATAAGCTGCCCACTTGTGTAAACGTTGTCAGAAAGATACAGGAGAAGGAGGACATCTACCGACCATTGATGAGGAATTTACAAATCCAGTATCCAAGATACACCTTTAGCTTCATACCCATCATTATTGGAGCTACGGGTTATATACCAACCCGCTTGGACCAAAGTATGACTGAACTTGGATTTGCGGATAAAAAGCGCAGCTCCCTCATTCATAGTCTACAAATGGCTGCGATAGCTGGCACCTTCAAAATTTGCAAAACATTCTTGCGATTCAAGGGATGACAATTTCTTTTCTTTAACAACCTTGCCACCAGGAAGGTGGCCGGTCAAAAAAAATATACTCGAAATTAAGAGAAACAAACATACATACATACATACATACATACATACATACATACATACATACATACATACGTACGTACATACGTACGTACGTATGTATGTCTGTATGTATGTATGTATGGAGCTACGGGTTATATACCAACCCGCTTGGATCAAAGTATGAATGAACTTGGATTTGCGGACAAAAAGCGCAGCTCCCTAATTCATAGTCTACAAAAGCTGGCACCTTCAAAATTTGCAAAACATTCTTGCGATTCAAGGGATGACAATTTCTTTTCTTTTACAACCTTGCCACCAGGAAGGTGGCCGGTCAAAAAAATATACTCGAAATTAAGAGAAAGAGATAACATACATACACAGTAAAAATATGTAAAACATTTCAAAAATTTTGCATCTAATAACTGCATATACACATGTACAGATACAAAGCATATACACATGCACACATACAACTCAAAACATCCACACATACAATAACATCCATATCTACACATGCATACATACATATCAACCTAGTTGATGTTGTGTAAATCCAATGAGAGAGGCTTGTGTCTATGTTAGAAACCGACTCTCTCTCTATTGGTAAAACTTTGTGAAATTATAAAACCAGAAGAACATACATACATGCATACATGTATATACGCAGAGCAACAAAGATACACATGTATGCACATGAAAACAAGGTTATAAACATACATATACACATAAACACATACATACATACACATGTATACACACAGAGTTATAAACATACATAGACACACATGTATACCCATATACACAGAACATAGTTATCAACATAAATAAACTGAATGTTTATATTTATCTAAAATCATCCATCAATTTTATGTGAGTATTTTTATTATGCTCCAATCACCAGATTACCTGTTGTTGTATGTGGTCCTAGATGTGTGTATTACCTGCTTGTATTGTTTTTTCTTTTTTCTCTTTTTATTTGTAATATTATGATGACAGTTATGTTGACAAATAAAGTTAATTTTCAAAATTATTTGAATATTATAGGAAGTGTATGTAGCGGTTGTCTCCCTTGTTTGGATTAACATCTAGACGGGAAGTAGAACCCTTTCTGTAACTTCCGGTCAGAACCCTATAAAACTAACAACTTTAAGTTCTCACTCTCTCATTGCCCTTTCGGCACCAGGCCAAGAGCCTCTCATTTGCCTTCCGGCGCCTGGCCTTAGCCAGGCGTCCTCTGCCAGCCGCGTTTGCCTGGCAATCAAAACGGTAACGACTAACTGTGTTTCATTCTATCATCTATTTCTTTGACATGCCAACTATACTATCTACCATCGTTAATTAAATATTATACACACAAACAATAATTCCTTGTTACATTCATACAACCCAGTACTCTCGCTATATGTATTTCATTAGAAAAACGAAAACAGGAGTTAAAGGGTTGAACAAAAGAAAGTTATATAAAAACATATTAACGTTAATTTCAAGGAAGCTTATATTACCTTTCAAATTATTTCAACAAATATATACACAAAACACTACGAATATTTAAAAACGGAAAAGGAAGTGAAAGTTAAGGGTTCTAAGGTCACAGAAGAATGGGAGAGGGAGGTGAGGTGAGGTGATGGGCTCTGGGACTAGGACATGGCGGTGTTGGGGCTGCACCCTGATAACAAGAAAGCTAAAGCATTTCCAACATGATAAAGTGTTTTACATTTATCTACAAACCATCCATCATAATTTTATGTAAGAACTTATATTAAGTTATGCTCCAAACACCAGTTAAATAATTGTTTCTACTTTTGGCACAAGGCCAGCAATTATCTCAGTGCATTACTGGTACTTTATTTTATCGACCCCATAAAGATGAAAGGCAAAGCTAACCTTGGCGGGATTTGAACGCAGAACGTAAAGGGCCATACATCTATGCTACACATCATGGTGTCTGATGCTCTACCAATACTGTCAATCCACAGAACTGCTGCCACAACTAAAGATAACAATATCACAAGCAGCACTGGTAACATCAGCTTAATAATTGTTTCTACTTTAGGCACAAGGCCAGCAAATACCCCATTACTGGTACTTTATTTTATCGACCCCGTAAGGATGAAAGGCAAAGTTAACCTCGGCGGTATTTAATAATGATAAATTCTTGGTTATTTTCAAAATTAGTTGAAAAATGATAGGCACTGCCCCAGTCTAAACACAGTCTAATGACTTGAAGAAAATAAATGAATTAGAGAATAATAAAAACTTACTCATGAACTTCATCTTTTTAAAGGCGTCAGAAATTGTGTAAACATTCCTATTGCTACTGGTTGATGGAAGGTCTGTCATTATGTAAAGAAATAAATAGACCTGTTGTTGCTGTTATTGTTGTTGTTATAATCAACAATTGTTGTTGTTGTTGTCAATGCAATGACTATTTGGTATTATTTTAGCATGCAGTCTATTGCAGCATCTGTAATCTATGCTGTAATGACCTAACCTGTCTCCAGGATTAGGGTTAGATTTTGTAGTTAAAATAGATTGTACACTGAGTAATGAGCTGGATTTTCCACTGTGTTATGGTTAGTTGAGCTACATTGCATGCTGAATTGCTAATGTGCTTATAGAACACACAAAAGGGACACCGACGTTTTGGTGGGGGTTTCAGTTGTTGTTGTTATAGTCAAGAACTTTTTCTTCCATTTTCCCACTATTTTTTTATTTTTTTAACAGATTCAGTTTTAATAGATCAGTTATTTTTGTTACAATCAACAACCTTTTGAATCTTCTCTCCCCTTCTTTTAAAAGGATTTTAGAATTTTAATAAACCAGTTGTTACAACGGACTACTTTTTTCCATCACTCCTGTTTCTTCTTTTTTTAAGGATTTCAGGGGTTTACTTATTTTTTCTTATTTATATATTTATTTCTCTTTCTTTACTTTTTTTCTGTTTTCCTATTTACTCTCCTTCCATTGATCTGCAACAAAAAAAAGACAGTTAAAATGTAGTTAAACGAAGGATAACCCAGCTAAATGGGTGACACTTCATGTAATGTAACACACACACACATACACACACACACACATATGTATATATATAATTAAGAAAGTAAGGTTTTTTTAAATGTCCCACATGGTTTACGTTTCAGAATGCCAACATTGTGGGTCAAATATCTTATCTATACATTTCTCAGTAATTCCACTGAGGTACCCCATCATATCACCTCCCGTACATAGCATATATCCACTTCTCTCCTTACTAACAACTCCACAATTTCATCCAGTTTACCTTTCAGAATGCCAACATTGAGGGTGGCAGCCCGGAGATTTGTACCTTGCCAGTTGTTACTTCCTTGGGTAGAAGTTCTAAGTGTCTGAAAGGGAAAAGCGTTGTGCAATTGCTTGATGATGGTTGAGGGGTTCTCATACATGGCTACTCTGGCCACTCCACTACCATGCACTGCACTAACATGACTAGAGTTAGCCCTATATACACAATTAATGAGATTCATATTTGTCGTACTTTTCATGTTTTTGGCAGGGTTTTTATGGCTGGATGCCCTTTCTACCACCAACCACTTTACAGTGTGGACTGGGTACATTATTCATGCCACCAACACTAGAAAGATTGTTTTACTGGACTCGAGAGTCATCTTCACCCTGAGTCAGTTTTTATTTGGAGTGCCTACTACTCTCCTAGATGGGTTGCCTTCACTATGGGATACGAAGCCCATGTCTGCCCCATGCAGTCATTCTTAATCAGAGTCACTGCCCTCCTAGACAGGCTACCTTCATTTCAGGTGTGGGGTCCATGTCTGTCCCAGGAGGTCATTTTTAATTTGTGGTTTCTCCTATCCTAGATGATCTGTCGTCTCAATAACTTACAAAGCTCGGCATCTGCCCTGTGCAATCATCATTTACTTTTCTCGGAGAAAATTGGTATTGGTGATGTAGGAAGAACTTATATATATATATATATATATATATATATATATATATATATAAACATCATCATCCTCATTTTTCCACGCTGGCATGGGTTAGATGAGTTATCCTGTTGTGAGCAATGCCAGGTCAAGTGCGTGTGTGTATATGTGTATATATTTCAGGGAGCTACTACTACTGCTAGCTGCAAAAGGCTTTTCCCTCAAAATAAAAGGCAGACTGTATGATGCGTGCATACGAACAGCAATGTTACATGGTAGTGAGACCTGGGTGTTATGTGCAGAAAACTTGTGTAGATTAGAAAGAAACGAAGCTTGCATGCTCCGATATACGCGGACGGCAAAGCATAAATAAATTGAGAGAGAGACTAAGTATGAAGGATGACAGCTGCATAAAAAGGTGTAAAGCACTAAAAGTCGATGGAAGACTTGGAGTGGGGAGACCTAAGAAGACCTGGGGTGAGGTGATAAAAGCTGACCTTGCCCAATTAGAACTCTCAAAGGTGATGACACAGGACCGAGATCTCTGGCATTACACAGTAATACAGAAGACCCGATTTCCCATGGGTACAAGCTGAAGCTGAAGCATATAGACAGTATGCCACCACCCTCTTCCACTGTAAAGTGGTCGTGTAGGTTTCACAACAAAAAAGCACCCAGTCTACACTGTGTAGGCGCCACAGTAAAAAGGCACCCAGTACTCACTACAAATGAGGTTGGTGTTAGGAAGGGCATCCAGTTGTAGAAATCAAGCCAAAATCAGTTCTGTATGAGCAAGACATGGTCACCTGACCTGGCATTGTCCACAACAACAGGACAACCCGTCTAACCCATGCTAGCGTAGAGTGGAAAAATGGATGTAAAACGGTGATGGCGATAATGCTGGAAAAGAATGTCTTCACTTGTAGTTCTGAACAATTTAATTTAATTTTATATTATAATTTTACAATTTCGTAGGTGGCGATTTTCAAACTGTTCTCAGGGTTTGTTGTGATGTGTGACTATATATTAGAGATTTGGGTGTGTCAGGGGAGGGGTTAATGAGTGTGGGAGTGAAAGAGTGTTGAAGATTTAAAGGAATTAAAGTATGTATTATAAGAGTTACGCCCCTTGCCATTGTGAGTTCAAATCCCGCCGAGGTTAACTTTGCCTTTCATCCTTACGGGGTCGATAAAATAAAGTACCAATAATGCACTGGGTAATTGCTGGCCTTGTGCCAAAAGTAGAAACAATTATATATATACAGAAAATAGTGAATGGTAACAGCAAGATAATTGATTGGGAGTGGTGTTGGGAGATGTTGGGGGTGTTTAAGGAGTGTTTAAGAAAGGAGTTGTAAAAGTGCCCTCCTGCAGTGTTTAATGAGGTGTAAGACTTTTGATAAAAATGGGATGACAGCAAAGAGAAAAATAAGGATAGTATTGGAATATTGTTAGAAATGTATGTTGTTGATATTGGTTTGGGAGGGCAGGTGAGTGGGGGGTGGGGGATCTTGCTAGCTCATATATTTACTTCCTTACATGTAAACATACATACAGCCAATATACATACACACACACACACACATATATATATATATATCTATATAGGAACGAGTAGGACCCCGACGGCTGAGCTCAAGCCGTTTCGACGGCTAATTCTGGACTTAATTCCAGAATTAGCCGTCGAAACGGCTTGAGCTCAGCCGTCGGGGTCCTACTCGTTCCTATTACCCACTCTACTACCCTAAGTATTGAGTACTTTGGTGCGTTATGGTCCACCTGGTTCCTTACCACATTTCCTCCGTTATATATATATATATATATTTTCAAATTTGGCGGTCATTCGAGGTAAGAGAGATCTACTGTACGGACATGATTTTTGGCAGCGGTAAGAAATTTGTTTTCTTATATCAATGTTTCATGGGCTTCCACTGACGATTTATAAGTGCCCACCTAAATATATTCTTACATGAATATATATTAGGCTTCTACATAAACTGGAAACATTCTCCCAAACTTGTAGAAAACTTATAATGAAACAATTGTTTGGAAAGAGAGATATACTTTAACTTTAATTATATCTCATAAAATAATACAACTGGTTTTTCCACATTATACATATTGTTAGCACCCCAAACACTTAAATTGGGTTTATATCTTAATATAACCTAATGTTTGTTGAGTGAGATGGTTACCAGTCAGAGTTTAGCTTTAAACTATCTCTGTTATTGTATTAAATATTTACTCTTGATTGGCCAGAGGTGTTTATTTCCAGGTACCTTATGAATTTGACTTTCCGTATTTATTACTGTTGTGAAATATTGTGGCTTTTTTTGGTTGTAACTTCTCTGTTTTTTAGCCTAAGAAAATATATATATATGCCTACGTATATAATTACATGCATATATGTATTTATTTTATTTTATTAATTGAGTTCTTTACACGAGGAATTGATATTGGTTTTGAAATAACTAATTAACCCGCGTGTGTTTTATATTTTACTCTTAATTCGGCCGGAGAATTATATTCCCATTTGCCCTTTATAGCATAACTTTCTGCATTTACTGCAGTTATGAGAAGCGGTTCTTATTCGGGTACAACTTCTGATTTAGCCTGAGAAAATATCTATATGCGTGTGTAATTTATACAAGCATATATTTATTTTTTTATTTTCAATTGAGTTCTTAAACACGTCGGATTGATAATGTTTTAAAGAAAACTAATTAACCCGCGTGTATATTATTTTTTTCCTCATTTCGTGGGTTGTCTCCCCTTCCCGCTTCGTGTCGCTATGATACTTCCTCAGTCAAAAACTGCTGGAATTTCAAATTTGGCGGTCATTCGAGGTAAGAGAGAGCTACTGTACGGACATGATTTTTGACAGCGGTAAGAAATTTGTTTTCTTATATCAATGTTTCATGGGCTTCCACTGACGATTTATAAGTGCCCACCTAAATATATTCTTACATGAATATATATTAGGCTTCTACATAAACTGGAAACATTCTCCCAAACTTGTAGAAAACTTATAATGAAACAATTGTTTGGAAAGAGAGATATACTTTAACTTTAATTATATCTCATAAAATAATACAACTGGTTTTTCCACATTATACATATTGTTAGTACCCCAAACACTTAAATTGGGTTTATATCTTAATATAACCTTATGTTTGTTGAATGAGATGGTTACCAGTCAGAGTTTAGCTTTAAACTATCTATGTTATTGTATTAAATATATATATATATATATATATATATCCGGATATCCGGATTACATTGAGTTCTTCATACGGATTGGACACTACCGTAAACTTTTGGTAGATTTATCTACATATATATATATATATATATATAACTTAACTACCGGCTCAACCCCGATCTAATCCGCCGTGACCTTTCTCCGAACTTTACACACCTTCCCACACTTGGTCTTTCCTTCCACGCATTACCTCCGTTTGATTTTGTTACTGTACTTGTTTTTTTCCGTATAAGATTCTTTGCCTGTGTTTTTACCTTTATGATTTTTTGTCTTTAATTTTCCTGTGTTTACTCCCTCCTCCCTACGTTTTTCTGTTTCATTTTCCCTTCCCCGTCTCTGCCTATCCTTCGCACTCACCCCTTCGTTCACTCCACCCCGCTTCACACCCCTGCCTTCTCATCCCTCCCCCTGCTTTCACCCAACGCCCATCATGCCCAACCTGAGATCCTTTCTCCACCAACTACATAATCGCCTCAAACTTTTCCTCACCCCCTCCTCCCACCCTGCTATCTCCCCTCCGCCCTTCAACTCTCCTACCTTCTCTTCGCCAAAACCCGGCACTCCAGCCACATCCATTTCCTCAGCCACTGCCTCCGCCTCCACCTTATCCCTCTCGGCTTCCGTCTACACTTCCACCCTTCCTCCGCCGCTTCCCCCTCCACGCAACGTATCCTCACCCGATCCTCACGCCTCCTGATGCGCAACTCCATCCGCGCCTCCCGTTCCACCCTCCGCCAACTTGACCACCAACTGACCCCCACCCTCCTCCGCCTTAACTCCACCTGCCACCCCCTCCTCGCCCAAGCCATCCTCTCCTTCATCCAAAACCTCAACCACAACCTCTTCTCGTTCCTCAGCTCCACCAAAGCCCGCAAGCTACACTCACTCCCTCCCTCCCCTCCCCCCATCCACCACCACCCGCCCATCCTCATACGCCCACCACTCGCCACCTCTCCCTCGACCCACACCCCTACCCAATCTCCACCCTCCACCTCACCCCTCACCACACCCTCCCTTCCCCCCAAACATCCAAACCCCACCCCTTGTTGTCACCATACCCCCTGACCTCCCCCTCTCCGCACCTGAGCGCTCACTCCTTAGTAGAGGCCTTCGCTTCATACCCCACACTCCGCACAGCGACGAGTTCCGCACCCGAACGGAAGTCGAGCGATTCGTGCAACGCACTAAGCTACAGGCACATTTCGGCCGAACGCCACCGGCTCCGGACGCCCCAGACCCGTTTCTCGCCCTGGGCCGACGACCATCTTCTTGGACGCCGGCCCCAGGACAATTTAGCACCCTGGACGCCTTCGTTTATGCCAGCCGTAGCAAAGTAAATCGTTTCGACTTCCGCCACCGTTCCAAACGGTACAATATCTCACGGGGCGAACTCCTCGCTCTCCGCTCCCTCCGTAGCCGAGATGACATCGTCATCAAACCGGCGGACAAGGGAGGCGCCGTAGTGGTGTGGCGCGCGGACCTCTACACGGCCGAAGCCCTCAGGCAGCTCTGTAACCCCCTCTTTTACCGCCCTCTACCCTCCGATCCCACCCCCCTCTACCAACAACAAGTCTCCTCCACCATCAAAGACCTTATCGCCTCCTCCCTCCTCCCCCCACCGCTTCCCCCCAAACTCCACAAACCCGACAACCCCGGCCGCCCCATCGTCTCCGCTTGCAACTGCCCCACCGAACTCATCTCCGCCTTTCTCGACTCCCTCCTCGTCCCCCTTGTCACCACCGTCCCCTCCCACATCTCCGACACCAACCACGCCCTGCGCCTTTTCGACTCCTTCACCTACCCACCCGGCCCACAGCCCTTCCTCTTCACCCTAGACATCAAGTCCCTCTATACAGTCATCCCCCACGCCGACGGCCTTCGCGCCCTCAAACACTACCTCGACCTTCGCCCCTCCCCCATTCCCTCCACCCCCACCCTCCTTCGCCTCGCCGAGCTGGTCCTCGCCCTGAATTGTTTCTCCTTCTCGGGTGAGTTTTACCAACAGGTCACAGGGGTAGCCATGGGTAAAAGAATGGGCCCGAACTATGCCAACCTTTTTGTTGGCCATGTTGAGGCCCCACGCCCGAACTGTACGGTCGTTACATTGACGACTGTATCGGAGCCACGACCCTCACCCGAGAACAGCTCGACTCCTTTCTCTCCTTCTTCTGCTCCTTCCACCCCTCCCTCCACTTCACCACCTCTATCTCCACCACCCACGTCCACTTCTTAGACATCTCCGTCGCCTTCGACCCCTCCCACCACTCCCTCGTCACCTCCGCCTTCTTCAAACCCACCGACTCCCACTCTTACCTCGACTTCACCTCTTCCCACCCCACCCACACTAAACACTCCATTCCCTACTCCCAACTTCTCAGGATCCGCCGCCTCTGTAGCCGTGATGCTGACTTTGAGTCCCAGGCCCTTTCCCTAGTCAGCCATTTCATCCGCAGAGGTTACCCCCCTCTCTCGTCCACACCGCTCTCACCCGCGCCCGTGCTGTCCCCCGCTCCACCACCCTCACCCCATGCCACCGCACACCCACCCACCGTCTCCCCTTCCCCATCACCTACCACCCCTCCACCTTACCCCTCCACCGCACCATCCGCCGCCTCTTCCGACGCCTCCAGTCCGACCCCTCCACCTCCCACATCTTCCCAACCCCACCACTCCCCTCCTTCAAACGCGCACGCAATCTCCGCACCCTCCTCGTCCACAGCTCCCTACCCCCCAACCCACGCTCTGTTTCCTCCCCCCGGTTCCTTTCCCTGTTCTAGGCCCCGCTGCAACACCTGTCCCCACATCACCAACACCTTCCAGGGTCCCAACGGCCACTCTCTCTCGGTCCGGCATGCCTTCCGCTGCACCTCCTCCAACCTAGTCTACGGACTTATGTCGGACAGACGGGACGTCGCCTGGCGGACCGAGTCACGGAGCACCTCCGGGATATTCGTCTCGGGGGCAGTTCCCCCATCGCCCGCCACTTTGGTGGCCCTGGACATTCCGCACACCATCTCACAGTCTGTGGCCTACTCCAGTGTCACGGAACACCCGCCAATCGCCTTACGGTCGAACAACGAACTATCTTCCTCTTACAGACCCACACTCCCCCCGGCCTGAACTCCCCACCCTTATTCCTTTAGCCTTCGACCGCCCCCTCCCCCCACACTTATCCCCCACTAACACCACTAACACACCCCTCCTTTTCACCGCCCACCCCACAACTAACAATACTAACACCTCCACTCCACCCCCCATCTGACCACCCTTCCCCAACTAACATACTAACATCCCTCTTCTCCTCCTCCCCCCTCCTTATCACACGCACACACCCACCGGCACATATATACACGCGCTCACACTAAACACACACCCTACTACCACCACTAACCCTCACACCCACACCTCTCACCCCCACACCTCCATCCCACCACCCCGCAACTAACCTCACTAACACCCCTAACCCCAAGCACACGAACACACGCACCCACTTACACCACCCACCCCACACGCAACTAACATCACTAACACCCCCCAACCCCACGCACACGTACCCACACACCCTCGTACACCACCAACTCTACACACCCTACCACCACTAACCCCCACTCACACCTGCATTCA
This sequence comes from Eledone cirrhosa, assembly GCA_964016885.1. Lineage (NCBI taxonomy): Eukaryota > Metazoa > Mollusca > Cephalopoda > Octopoda > Eledonidae > Eledone > Eledone cirrhosa. The sequence continues at coordinate 161,144,823 of OZ024741.1, read as the reverse complement.
ACCCCTCCCCACCTCCCGTATACTAACACCCACTAACACCTCTTCATCAAACTACACACACACCAGTACACCACACTCCCTCCATAGAACCACACACACCCTTCTCTCCCCGCTCCACCCACACCCTCGCTCCACACTCACTCATCCCACTAACACCCCTACTAATACACACACACACACCCTCCTCACTCCAACTTTCACACCTACCCATCCTCGCCCCTTTACCATTCCACCGACTGCTGCTATGCCCTCTGACCACCTCCCAGCACAAACAGACCACAGCACTCCCACTGCTGACCACTTCCTGTTGCGCGCGCACCCCACATCTCTCCTCTTCCGACCATCGCTTCATGGAATACCCACACGCAGAAATTGACCAATAACCAATCCACTAAACATCTTCAGAATTTACCAACTTTTCAACCATCCTCTTACGTAATCACCTATATAACTCACCCACACACACACCCCAAAAAAAATTTTTCTCCACACGCCACCTACACCCACAACACGCTTAAACCCCACACACACGTACTTTCCACCACATATTTACACCCTCAGCCTCCTGATTCCTCTCCACCCCCACCCCTCTATCCACACACGCACAGACACTCCGACCCCCCCCCACACACACACACACCTCTTCCTGAACATGCAACCCCGTTCTTCCCCCAACCCTTACTTTCACATACACACACACGCACACCTACACACACACACCACCTTCAGCCCTCCCCGCTCGGACACCCCGTCTCCCTCTCCCCACTCCACCCGCCACCACCCCTACGCACCCCACACCCTTCCACCACCTGTTTACCCCCCTTTTAATTTCAGTTTATTTTGATCATGCCTTTATTTTTAAATTTATCTCATTCCTTGTATTTTGATCATGCTTTATTTTTATTTTTATCTTTATTTTTTATTTTTTCATTCGCACCGTTTCCTTTCGCTATATGTCTCTCCACCACTCCCCTACACACCCTTTGAACTCTGTCCCACACACTTCCCACCTGAGGAAGGGCTTATGGCCGAAACGTCTTCCCCCACCAACACCCCACTCTCCAGAGCGTGAAATTAATAAACATTCGTTGTACTGCCTCTCTGTTTTGTCCTTGTTCAAATTTTTCCATTATATATATATATATATATATATATATATATATATATATATATATATATATATATATATATATATAGTAAAAAAGGAAAAAAACAGTGGAAAATGCTAAAGGGATTTTCTTTCAGAATAACATCAAAACATTTATTTACAAAATATGAATTTCCGCATTTAATTGTACCAGTTTCAGCCTATATGCTTTTTCAACGACGGAAGTGTATAATGCAATTAAATTGCATATTAATAAGAATAATAAGAATATGGAGAAAAAAATTAGTTTTTACATATATATTTAGGGAGAAAAGTTCACATTTTTGTCTAGTTTTCTTTCTTTCTCTTTTAGTGTTGACCATAGCCTTGTGGTGGTAGCAGTTTAAGTTGTTGATGTAAAACTTCAATTATAACATTACTAACAATGATTGTACTAATTATTTATTATATGTATATCAATCACTAATATCTGGAATACTCTATTTATATTTGAACAAATCTGTATATCTAGTATAATAACATGCTTCCAATTACATTTATAAGTACTTTAAATACTTTAATGACTTTCTAGTGTTATAATCGTTAAATATTTTCTAAATATTTTCTAAATTTTCTAAGTTATATAACGATTATTATTGATAAGTACTTTAGAAACTTTAATGATTTTCCAGTGTTATAATCGTTAAGTATGTTCTAAATATTTTCTAAATTTTCTAAGTTATATAACTGATTATTATTTTATTTTATTTAATTAAATTTGGGTTACCTTCGGGTCAATGAAATCCTTAGGCTTTCGCTTTCTCATGTTTGCAGACACATTATACTACTATATAAATTTATTAAAAAATTTAAGATCGCAGACAATTCCCTTTTTCACTTTGTATCAGATTTTTATCCGTATGATTCATGAAGTTTGACTTATATATTTATATGTGTTACATGACCTTGTTATAATAATTGATCTAAAACCTTAATTTTTAACAATATTATCAGTAACTTATTTATTGTATTTTATTATGTTATATATAACTGATAGGTATCATCTTAATGTGGATTGACCTCTGGTCGGCCCTGGTGATGATTATCTTTCGACATCCAATGTAGCAAGCACTGACCCGGAACTTACCACGGATCATTGTGTGTTGAAGTGATTCTGCAATCACCTTGCCTGGTTCTTTGAGTAGACTGCAATCACAGAGATCATTAATTTAGAATTCTCGCTCGTCGTGTATAATATTCATTTGTGGCACTCTACGATAGGGATTAAGCACCATAATAAGAACACCTTCAGCACAACTTAATAGACTACTCTATAGTTAAAACACTTTAAATCTTTAGAAATTTTGTAGAAACTACGCATAACCATATAAGTTAGGGTCTATTTTGAGACACAATTTAATAGTTAGTAATAGAAACCACTGAGTTACATCCCCTCATGCATTAACTCCCCTTAGCCACACACACACTTCCGGGTAGTATTTCGATGTCGATTCTCGCAACGTAACACCCTCCTGTATTGAGCTAAAGAACATCAGACTACGATTCTCTAACTGGATTGTCAAACGCCCAATATCGAACCGTCGTGGATTATGTGAGGGGCATATAATCTGAAAAATACGCTCCCCAGACTATGAAAATGCCGCAGTGCATGAAATCCATATCATCGCTTCGCTACGCATTTCCAATATTTTTAATGCTTACACTATTTTTAATACTTATATTATTTCTCCACACACAGGCTATAACAATCATATAAAGAATTCATCACCAGATCAACCACCTTAACACTCTCGATTACCTGCTTAAGTGCTTCTATTACACGTAACTCTCTGCCACACTATATAAACAAGACGCACGTGCTTGCCACACATATAACCTTTGCACTCTATAACCGCTTAATTTCATGTTGTATTTTAGCCTGTATTTTTGATTGTATTTTTGATTGTATCTTTTAATATGAATGTAATCTCTAAATGTGTACTGCCACACTAAATGCTATAATGAATGTTGACCCACAATATTTGCATATGTATCTGTATGTCTCTTGGGTGAAAAGGAGGTCATATAAGTGTTCATTCAATAATAAATTGCTCCGAAGAATCCAAACCTCGGTTTGGAGGAAACAGCTGTAAGCATAAAAATGTTTTGAACAGTTCTTTGATTCTTATAATTCATATATATATATATATATATATATATATATATATCTTTATGTGTTTGTTTGTGTGTGTGTGTATGTGAGTGGTCGTGTGCATATGTGTATATGTAGGTGTGCGTTTGTGTGTGTGTGGGAACATATTTGTGTGTGTATGTATGTGTTTATGTGTGTGCTATTCTCTTCCCTACTCTTCATTGAGTTTTGAGTACAGAACAGAACACACATTGTATTGAATTACAAACATCAAGGGTCTGTATGTCTCTGTTGTGGGGGTGGTCACCACCACTCCTAGGCATCTCCAGTGTCCCAAGGGATCCATACCCTGTATTACCAGTAGCCCTAACAGAGTGATTCATAATAGAGGTGTAATGTGGCATATGCGATATGTTTATGTATAATAGTTTCTAATTTAGGTACAAGGTCAACAATTTTCGGGGAGGGGAAAGTTGATTAAATCAACCCCGGTGCGTTACTGCGTTATTTTATCGACCCCGTAAGGATGAAAGGCAAAGCTAACCTCGATGGGATTTGAACTCAGAACGTAAAGGGACGCAACTCTGTACCGCAAAGCATGTTTTCCGGCGCTTTACCCATGCTGCCAATCCACCGATATGTTTATGTATAATAAATATACATAAATAATAGTTTCTGTATTAGGCACAAAGCCAAGAAATTTGTGGAAGGGGAAAGTCGATTAAATCGACCCTAGTGCGTTACTGGTACTTTATTATATCGACCCCGTAAGTATGAAAGGCAAAGGTAACATTGACTGGATTTGAACTCAAAACATAAATGACTGTAACTATATGTTGCAAATGTCGTCCAACGCTCTACTGATACTGCCAATCCACCGCCCTAGTAAACAAATAAGTAATAATATATAAAGAATTAAAAAAAATTATTTTAAATATTAACTCGAAAAAAAAAGGAAATAAAAAAAATACGAACTTTGTTGTTAATTTTGCTGCCGTCTTTAAGCTGTTTACAATGTAAAAAGACGTTTTATATGCAGTTACTCTTTGAAGTAACTTATCGTCTCTGTGTGAATACGTTTGTTTCTGTTTGTATTTTGGTCACAAAGAAATTACATCAACACTTTCCTAGTGTTGATGTAATTTCTTTCAGGGAATGTTTTGACAATAGAAAATTCTCCAGTGTTCTATTCTGTCAAAAGGGTATATGTAAATAAAACATTGCAAAGATTTAAATCTGTGTGAAAAAGGGAAAAAATTGTAGGCTACATAAATTCTATATAAGTCGTTTTTCAAAAGCGCTTTGAAAAATCTCCCATACGTACAATTGGCATTGTTCTATAAAAAATGTTTATATGCATATGTATACGCAAACACTCGCAGTGCACACACACACACGTGTGTGTGTGTATGTGTGTCTGTGTGTGTGTGTGTGGGGGGGGGGGGGGGGCTAAGTGGTTAGAACGGTGGTTCTCAACCTTTTTTGCCAACGGCATACCTTGGAACACATGAAAAAAAATAGCGGCACACCTGGCTAAATATATATGAAAAATAAAAAGATGGCAAATCATAGACAGCATACAACCGTAGACACAGACTAGACAGACACATAGAATGACTCAAACTAAATAAAGAAAAACACACCCATGAACTTACTTTATTGCAGTGTTTCGAATTTCATCAGTCAAATAGTTGGCTTCTTTAATGAGAAATTTGTGCCTGATTTTTATTCATAATTTCCTCAGTGCTTGGTCGAATATGAGACAGACACACCGCCTTCGTGTCTTCTTCGGTTGTACGTAATCTCTCACGCTTCTTGTGTTTGATGTTTAATGTTGAGAAGCCTAATTCACATATATAAGAAGTTGAAAATTGTAATAAAATTGCTAAAGCTCTTTTACATAATGGGATACTCCTCTTGAAATCCAAAATGAATCAATGGGCAGAGTTGAATGTTTTAATTTTAACCCTCGGTCACTAGAAAGGGTGGCCAATTCTTCTTCCTGTAACTCAAGTTCAATGTTGGAAGAATGATTTATGAAAGGATCTCTAATCCAATCATACTTTTCTGTCTTTAATGACGGAAAGTAATTGTTGATGCTTTCGTCCAGGGCTGTCAGATGAGTAACCACAATAGGGATCATTTCTCTAATGCGGGTAGAACGCAATAAAGGGAACATATCAAGATTGCCAGTGATTGCCCGTTTTTTCCAAATCAAAATTTTCTTTTTGAGGGCAACTAACTTGCCTGTTGAAGTGAGAATGTTTTCGTTTTTACCTTGCATACTACTGTTTGTTTTATTTAGTTCACTAAATATTTCTGTTAGGTATTCCATTTTAGACATCCAAAATTCGCAACTAAGGTATTCACAGAATTTCTCCTGCTTTTCCTAGAGAAAAAAATGATAGTAATTCCTTGTGCAGTTCGTGAACACGATTTAGTACTTTGCCTTTCGACTGCCAGCGAACCTCAGTGTGCATTAATAACTTAACATGCTGAGAGTCCATCTTTTTGGACAGTTGTTCAAATAGTCGTGACTTCAATGGCCTACTTTTTATACAATTGACCATTCCAATAACTTGATGTAACACAACCTTTAAATCTTCCTGCGATATTTTTGAAACAAAAATTTCTCTATGAAGAAAGCAACGAGTACGAATGAGATTTGTATTTTCTTTTTCTACGAAGGATACAAATCCTTTAATACAGCCTGTCATACATGGGGCTCCATTGGTGCAAATGCCAACACAGGACTTCCAAGACAAATTCATTTCTTTGGGGTAGCCTGTTATCAAATCAAAAATATCTTGATCTCTTGTAGTTGTGGATATTTCTTTACAGCACAAAAACTGATTGATTATTTCATTCTCGTCAATAAAACGTACAAATGCAAGCAATTGACTTTTATTACTGATGTCAGTGGATTCATCCACGGTTAAAGCAAAATAGAATTCTTAAGCTTTTTCTGAACATTGTCTTCAATATTTTTCGATATATCTAGGATTCTTCTACGTATTGTATCATTTGAAAGCGGGATATTGTTCAATTCCTTCTCAGCCTTTTCACCAAACATGGATTTTACCATCTTTTTGCAAGCTGGGAGGATGACTGACGCAGCAAGCGTGTGGGATTTAGATTTTAATGCTATTATTTCAGCCACCTGAATTGACGCTAGTTGGGTTCGTTCAGACACGGTCATTAATTTTTCAAAATATCTTCGTGTTTTGATTTCTGCTCTAACAGTCTTTGAAAGTAATCGAGCTCTGTATCTTTCAGAGATGAATGTTTTGAATTAAAATGTCTTTCTAACTTACTTGGTACCATGGATTCATTTGACTTTGTTTCACCGCACACTACGCATGATGGACTTGGTTTGTCAATGTCACCAGATCAATAAAATTCAAATTTCAAATAATGTTCACAATATTGTCGATTAATGTTTCTCTTTATGACAATAGAGGTTGATGGTTGTTCGCCTCTGGACTTAGACTCGTCACTAATATCTTTCCTTTTCCAATATTTATCCATTGTGAAGGGTCATGGAATATCAATGACAGTTTTGGGTAGGATTATCTCTATTAAGATGACAGTGTCTTTCGGTCCCACAAAGCCTTCTCTTTTGTGTACAAACACAGCAAAACAATAAAAATATGTCTTTCTACCTAAAATTGATGTTTTATGAGACATCGAGCTGGAAATCATTAATTTTCGATGTATTACGCACAAAAATAGTCAATGTTTGAGCACTGACAACACATCGTAAATCCGCCAGTTTTGCTATGTTCCACACACCAGTAGACAGCTACAGACCTCTACTATACCCTCATTAGCATAAGATGATGAAACACTGGAACTCTCCGGTGTAAAAAGCCAGAAAATCGACCCATATTGAGCAAGCAAATGCACATCGAGGCTCATTTTCGGCTACACTCGGCGAATGGCGCCCACTGATTGGTCCAACACACCACGTGACCACGCCTTCCACCATCACAATGTAAACATGGCGGCCAAACTCACTCTTCCGATGGGATAATCCGCCAGAAAATTAGGAAATTATGCCATATAGAGATGAAGCAAGACAAAATATATGTAAAGGGAAGCTAACATGGACTGATTAAGTAGCATGAACCAGAGAATTCTGAGCTAAATCATCGGAATCATCCATAGATTGTTCCGAAACAGAGGTAGAAGCTGACATTTGTGTTTCTAATCTTTACAGGCAATTTTCTCAAAATGAGTACTTCTCAAAATTTCAAAGCTCTTTCCAGAAAATCTACTCGATAGATTTGTTTGAAATTTTGAGGAGATATTTCTTATAATTGTTTCTACGTTAGGCACAAGGCCAGCAATTACCCTGTGCATTACTGGTACTTTATTTTATCGACCCCGTAAGGATGAAAGGCAAAGTTAACCTCGGCGGGATTTGAACTCAGAATGGCAAGGGCCGTAACTCTATACGTCAAAGCATGGCGTCCGACCCTCTACCAATACTGCCAATCCACCGCTTATAATAGTAGCTTCATTGTGACAGAAGCGTTTTTTAAGAATTCTGCATTGAAAAAATGTTATAGTCACTTTTATCCCAAAAGATGATTTTTTTCATTTTTGTTACTGTCCAGCACACTAATGACGATAACATTTTTTTTTCCAAAATATCAAAAAAGGCTTCTGTTACTATACAATGACTGGTTTTCTGATTCTAAAAATGTAAAAATCATTTTCATAGCTTATTTGGATTTTCTCAAAACAACTCTGAAAATTACGCTATTTTTCAACCATTTTTGGTCATATCTCAGAAATATATCATTTGTCTCAGTTTTGGAGGTAGATTCTACCATAACAGTGAAAAAAAGATGCATGATATAATAAATTTTTATTTCTTCCGGAGAGGGGGGCGGGTTCCTACCTTAAGACAAGTATTGACCAATATCCATTCATATAATCAATACTAATGTCGAAAGAAACAATAAAAGATATAGAATTTTTAGCATTGCGACATTTGGAAACATTTCGCTCTTCCCTAAATGAACAAAGCTATGTGGCGCAACATGTCACACCACAGACTGTGAATACTCAATTGGGATCACGCGGTTTTTCGCATTTTCTTAGTGCGCCGTTCAAAATTTCGCGGCACACTGGTTGAGATTCACTGGGTTAGAGAATTGGATTCGCAATCGTGAGGTTGTGAGTACGATTCCCGGACCGGGCGATAGGTTATGTCCTTGAGCAAGACACTTTATTTCACGGTGCTCCTTCTACCTGGAGTTGCGACCGATAGATAGTATTAGTAATTGGAAAGTCCCATTTGACGAAAGTCGATCGACTGTCGATATATATATTCAACTTAGAGAGAAAAAGCCATATATCGTTTGAGAAACTCAGTATTTTGTACACATAGTATTTAAGAAAAGAGTAAATACCTTAAAATGGAAAAGCCATTATTTTCCTTACGGTGCTTTCATAGTTTCTAAACCGAAGCAAAAATCGATCTAAGTAATCAATTATCAATTACCAACTATCGATTTTGGTAAAGCTACGGAAGACGCGAAACTAATCATCTGAGGAATCGTCTTTAGATATGTCCCAACACAGTACAAAACACCTTTATATCTGTCGGAATTTGAGAGCTAGTTAAACTATACACCGCATGGTGTGAGAAACACAGTATTTTGTACACAAATATAAATCACATAATTGTTTCTACTTTTGGTACAAGGCCAGCAAATACCCAGTACATTACTGGTACTTTATTTTATCGACCCCGTAAGGATGAAAGGCAAAGTTAACCTCGGCGGGATTTGAACTCAGACCGTAAAGGGACGTAACTATGCTGGCCCAGAAAAAAGCACATACTTTAAGATGGAAAACCTATTATTTTCCTTACGGCGTCGTTTCATAGTTCGTATATATATATATCACAATCTGTGTTACACTGAATTTTCCCGAGATGATTGTTCTGTTGTGCGAACAGCTGTTTGTCGGAACTGATGGATGTCTATCTAATACACACACGTGTGTGTGTCTGTATGTGTGTAATATATATACAGAGAATGAGAGAAAGAGAGAAAGAGAGAGGCGTATATGGAAGCATATACAATATGCTTATGCATAGTAAATATACATGAGTCTGACTGTGGGTACTTTACGCTGTGTTCATATCATAGCTACCCCAGTAACAGTGTGAGAATGCTAAATATTAGTATTTTAGGATCTTTATCCATCATCAGTGACGTTTAATCACTTACCACTCAGACCTGGAGATGATAATTTGCATATAATGTGGACTTGTTGAATGAGTAAATGTCACCGATGGTGGATAGAGATCTTGAAATACTAGCCCACGTTCCATGCTGGCATGAGTTGGGTTATACACACACACACACATATATATATAGGTTCTAAGGAGATTTTACGGAGTAATTTAACAATAGCATTCATCAGAGATGTCTAAAATAGAACTAAAGCTCAGTGGTCCATGTCACGTTTATATAACAATTCCGGCACGCAGAGAGGCACCTCATCAAAGAATTTATCAGCATATTAATCGGATAATAATCATGCAAATTTAACATTAGAATAAGTAAATATGTAAATATAGAAATACATAGATGTACACCTTTCACGTGTACAGATTAATGAGGAGAACAAAAATTTCAGAGTAACCAATGGAACGTATTAGTAAGTCATTAGAGGAAATGGGAGTGGCGGCAAGTGGTTAGAGTATTCAGTAATTGGTTACTCTTGGGTCCCAAATAATAGGGGATGGGGTGAAATAAGTGGGGAATTTGGAATAAGCGCGGTGTTGGAAAATCGGAAACTTTTCTAGGTTGTTTCCGTTGATTTTTTGAAAACCAGAATTAGTCGTTTAGTTTACATATAGAGACACCCCTTTCCCCATCCTATTTATTTTATAATGTGTGGGATTTCTAGTAATGTAATTTTGTTGTCATGTATAATGTTTTTAATGTCTAAAGAAAATTAATTGTCGCAGAAATGTTACCACTTAAAATAAAATTTTGCCGGAGATGAATTAGTAAAATTTAATAAGCGAGGGTGGTGGAAAAAATTAATAAGTGCGTGGAGTAGGGTGATTATTTGAGACCCAGGAGTAACTATAGTTCGTTATTATTACAAGAGGTGGATTGGCAGTATCGGTAGAGGGTCGGACGCCATGCTTTCCAGCATAGTTAAGTCCCTTTACGATCTGAGTTCAAATCCCGCCGAGGTTGACTTTGCCTTTCATCCTTACGGGGTCGATAAAATAAAGTACCAGTAATGCACTGGGTAATTGCTGGCCTTGTGCCTAAAGTAGAAACAGTTATTATTACAAGAGGTGTAAAAGCTCTTAAGTTTATTGGTGGAAGATCAAAGAAAGAGATCAAAGTAGTATTCACGTTAGTTGAACTTAATATTGCTGAACATATCTATCGTGGTCGTTTTTAAGATTCGCCCGGCCTTATCAATAGAAAAGGCAAAATTGCGAACGTTGTGCTACCGAAGTATTGGAAATTATGACCGGTAAGGATTTGTTAAACACAAGGCAGGACAAGATTTTAACTGCCAGCATAGAACCAAAAGAACTTTCGCAAAATACCATCCACAATAACATAGGATTCGATCCTACATCTCTGTGTCTAGTTCTACTGTAATACCAACATGCGTACGCTATTTCTCTTTTATCTCTCATTTTTTTTCATTTACTTTTTTGTCACAGCAATGGATACCTCATATCTATTAACTCTCTTCAACATCTAAAAACCGGCGCCTACAACTGGCCATAGTCAGTTACTCCAGTCATGTTACTTTCCTTTTATCTCACTCATTGAATTTTATATCTTTCGGACTGCTACCGACCGAACTTAAACCCTACTGTCTTTCTTTGATCTCCCACCAATAAACTTAAGAGCTTTTACACATCTTGCGATAATAACGATAATAGTTAACTATTACTGAATACACTAACCACTTGTCGCCACTCCCATTTCTCTAATGACTTACTAATACATTCCATTGGTTACTCTGAAATTTGTGTTCCTCTCCTCATTAATCTGTACACATGGAAGGTGTACATCTATATATTTCTATATTTACTTATTCTAATGTTAACTAACGTTTTACTTTAGACATCTCTGATGAAATGCTATTGTAAATAAGCAGTGCGGGATAGTGAATTATGCAACAATCTTTCAGCTCTCGTAGGCGCTTTCGTACCAGCATTGAAACACATGTAAAATACCATATAATGCAATTAATCTTTCTTCGATTTTCAACGGGTTTCGCCTAGTTTTTTGCTTGTACCCTATTCACTTTATATATTACTTTTTTACTTGTTCCAGCCATCCGGCTGAGACCATGCTGGGGCACCACCCTTATACATAGATACATATATACATATATTCTTTATTCGGGTCAAAACTTAGTATCGTTACAGTGGAGTTTCTTTTGCATATTCATAGGTTCACCAGGCATGAACACAGGAGCAGCTCCAGCGTAACAAAATAATTTCAACTATGAGATTGAGTTCTTATTCTCGTGGCTGTCGATACTAAGCTTATCATAATATAATAAAGGGAGGATTGCGGGACTGTGGCCTGAATATATATTTTTTTATCCCGTTAGTAAAATATACTAAAAAATACTTTGAATAAATAATGAATGAATATTACATAATTTGTGTACTAAATTTCGTAGCTATTGATTAAACATAAATATTCTTATATATAATTGTTTCTACTTTTGGCACAAGGCCAGCAATAACCCAGTACATTACTGGTACTTTATTTTATCGACCCCGTAAGGATGAAAGGCAAAGTTAACCTCGGGATATTCTTATATATAATGATTGCTTACTTTAAGATTCACTTCTTTTAAAATTTTCAAATGTCAATACTTCCGGTTATGGTATAACGGACGCTATATCAAATCTCTTATATAAACGTTCATATATTTGCATCGTTATATCATAACGTTTATATTTCCGTCGCTAATTTTCTCTTTTTCATAACATTTCACAGTAATGCAGTTTATATATAATATCGTCTTTTTTAAATGTATCATGGATTACTTTACTGATTACAGAAAACAGTGTAACACAGTCTCTCTTCAATTTCTGAGCATAGTGTATTCTGAAATGGACGTACTAATTTGTATATAATTAGCACTCATGTTGGTAATTAATTAAGATATATCATAAGAAGTGTACTAAGTAGCCGAAGTATACAATGAAGCTATATCTGTGTATATATATATACAGAGTTGGTAACCGAGACTATGCCAATGTTTATATAGATATACATATTTTATATATGTAAACATGCCAGAAAATACGGATTTCTCCGCAAATTGAAAAAGTGATAAACATTTTTACCATCTTAATTTCATTATCTAAACGACTACATGGAAATACGTATTTGATGGGCTTATAAACCCATTCCGCTCTTAGTGGTTGTTCAGATGATATATATACATTCTGAGATGAAACTGGGTCTGAAAGTCGATTAACATGTTGGTTGGAGTTCAGCAGATTGTTGCTTTCAAGAAAGTGAGTTATTCGTTATCCCACCGCCCTCTCAAATCCTCACAAATTTGCCACCGGTTCGCATTTTGCTCCACAGATAAGTGTTTGGGCACTAGTTTTGCACAAATTTTTCGTATGTGCAAATGGTCTGTTAAAATTCTGTGAACTACATTTTTATCCAAGCCTGTGTTTTCTGCAATCATACTAACACTTAGTCGGCGATGTTTCGCCATCACTGCTCACCCCACCTCCACATTTTGTTTATTTGTTAACGAAATTGGCCTTCCAGAATGAGGTTCATCTTTAACATTTTCTCGGTCTTCTTTGAAAGCTTTGTGCCTCTTAAAAACCTTAATTCTCAATAGAGTGTCAACTCCATAATCTTGTTTTAAAGAATTAAATGTTTCGGCAGCATATTTGTTGAGTTTCACACAAAATTTGATCGCATGTCATTGTTCGATATTTTCGTGCATCGATCATGCTGAAACAAGTATGTACTTGCAGTAAAAGTCATAACCAACATGACTATATACATCAACAAGGTGTTGCCTTACTATACTATACATAGGAGAATCAGTACCCTTACTTTTGGGATAAACCTCATGTATATCATCAATAAAGAAAAACATGTTTGTCAACAAATTCAAATATTAATTATCTTTTTCAATATCCATCCTAGTTGCAAAACCTGCTTTATGTTCCTTGAATATATTTTCTGCTTGATAAGTCACAAGTTAGTCTTATTCCAATAAAACTAAGCAAAGCCATTCCGATTACCATAACCCATCCCAACTTCTTTTCTTCAGACATAGCATATCAAGGATCACATTATTCAATGTGTACTTCATATTTTTATAGATGGTAGTGTGTAATAATTGGGAGTTAATTTTAGCAGTTCAAGTAATGGTTCCAAACTTTTATTATCAAAATCGATAGAGCATCCAGTTAATTGCTTCCTGGTATTTGTTGTTGCTCTATACATTCTGAGTTCAAATCCCCCCCCCCCCCCTTCATCCTTCCAAGGTCGATAAAATAAATTACCAGTCAATTATCGAGTTGATTTAATTAACCCCCCACTACCACCATTGCTGTTTTTATGCTTAAATTAGAAATCATTATTTTCTTCTTTTTTGACTCAGGATTGATCTTATTCTTTTTAAACTTTTGTAAGTAGCAGGTTACTATCTGTAACCTTAAGCAGCCACAAGATTTCAATAAGCTATCAAGTGCTCAAAACCATTCCCTTCTGATGATCTTCCCTGTTACCAAGAGGAAAACCTTCTGTAGAAACTCTACAGGACACTCCACTCCAATCTCCTTTATCAATTTGTCTATTCCGTCACCCACAGTCCCAAATGCACAGTTTATCACAGGCACAATCTCTACAGATTTATACTCAAAATTCTTGCAATCTTAAATAATAAGGTGTTGTAATTTTCCTACTTTTCATTTGCTTCCTAGTGTAAAACGGACATCATGTGTCTATCATCATGCAAATTTGATTTATCTTGTCTGATACTGAATGTCTGACCTGTTATGTTCCATCTTATCTTTCTAAATAGGAAAATCTCACAAAATCTTTCAAGTTTCTGACTCAAGCACTCATTATACCCAATCGTTCAACTTCCCATTTCTAACAAAGCTTCCCATCTAAAACTTTCACAACTTGATCATGTCTTCATTTCTTATATTCTCCTTGAGCTAACTTGGGCATTCTGCAACAATGTGAGCCACTGTTTCATCCAAAATTTCACATACTCTACATTTTGCTGATTCTTCCTCTCCATACACATATTTTCTCAAGTTGTTTTTTTTAGCAGTGCTTGATCTTGAGCTTCTCCAATAAGGCTTTCTGTTTCTTTTTTCAATTGTCCCTTTGTCAACCAAGTCCGGGATTTTTTTCCATGTACATCTTCGGTGGCTTTCCAAAACTGACCATGCATAGGTTTCCCTTTAATATGGTCAACATACTCTTTTTGAGTTTCATTTTTGTCCTTTTCACCCATTCCAGTCTTGACTCACTGCCTATAATAATTTTTCTGTGCTGTTTTCAGATAATCCTCATAATCTATTGAGTTGTTCATGTTTTATATTTCATTTTCTATACAGGTGACACATGTGCTGAAGAGTCTACTGAAGCACCCGAAAAGGAGTCAAATAAGACAGAACGTGTGAAAGATGTGCGTTTACCCACTTCAATTATACCCATTGTCTATGATGTGGAACTTCAACCATATATCTATGAAGGGGCTCCAGAAAATTTCACTTTTGATGGTTATGTCAACATTAACATGAAATGTTTGAACAACTGCACCAACATCACTTTACACAGCCACTTGCTGGAGATCAACGAAAGCTCAGTGGATTTATCTTCTAAAAGTAGCGCTAATGTACCAACAGTCAAGGACTTCACCTTTGACAAAAAACGTCAGTTCCTTATCTTCAATCTGAGTGAACCCTTGCAAGATGGCCAGGAATACAATATACGAATGAACTTCACAGGGAAGCTACGGGATGATTTAAGTGGACTTTATCGAAGTTCATATAAGCGAGGAAATAAAACAGTGTAAGTTACTATCTTTTATTATTCATTGATCACAACAGATGTTGTGGTAGCTGTGTGTGACATTGATCACAACAGGAAGTGTTGTGATAGTTGTATGTGACATTGATCACAACAGGAAGTGTTGTGGTAGTTGTCTGAGACATTGATCACAACAGGAAGTGTTGTGGTAGTTGTCTGGGACATTGATCACAACAGGAAGTGTTATAGTAGTTGTGTGTGACATTGATCACAAAAAGAAGTGTTGTAGTAGTTGTCTGGGACATTGATCCCAACAGGAAGTGTTGTGGTTGTTGTCTGGCAATGTCCATCTGCTGTCGAAATATTGGGTGATATCATCAAGGTTTAGAAATATGGTAATGAAAGGGTTAAAAATAATTTAAAAGTATATATATCTAACTGCTAAGTTGAAAGAGTGTAAACATTTTTTTAAAGTGCTAAGAGATAAGAGAGATATATAACAAATTAGTTCCTAATTTTTTTTTATATCAAACTGCCCCAAACCACCTTTCCTTTTAGGAAACAAAACCACTTATTCTAACCCTTTTGTGACCATAATTCTAATGAAATACGCTCTGTTTTAATTAATTTATGAAGAATTTTGAGAAATTTACTAAAATTATTACTAATATAGTAACTTAATGTATAGTTCTTATATTAAATTATGTTGAAATATTTAAGTTTAAATAGAAACCCTTTTAAAGTGGGTGGTTTTGTTTCATAGAACCAGAGCTGGTTTTGGCTGGGTAGGTATCAATTGGGTTAAAGATCTCAATTTAAATTAACACCTTCTAACATAATTTTATATAGGCACTTTTTGTTACATATACCATCTTAATGAAACAATTAACAATTTTATTAAAATCCACCAAATTTATCATTAATTAATTAAAATATGTATGTCATTAAAAATACAATCTTAAAATGATTAACTGGGTTTCTGTGAAATGTGACTCAATAATAACTTCACTATTTAAAAATGTAATAACTATTTCTTTTACCAATAATCTAATTTTAATTTTTATTTCAGATTTTGAAAATATGATTCCTGGAAATTTATTATGGGAAATTTCCAGTTTACATATTTTCAAAATCTAAAATAAAAATTAAGATTGGTAAAAAATAATTATGAAGTTTTTAAATAGTTATGGCATTTATGAACCATTTCCAGGTAACATATCTCACACCAACAGGTAAGGTGTTGGTGGGAAGAAGAGTCAATGATCCATATCACAGGGCAGTATCCATAACCAAGAAGGATATTTAACTCTTAACATCCTGTACTACATGAAACCACATAAGCAAGACATTCTTTCAAAGTACGAAATAACACTGTAGCTGCATTACATGTAAAATTAAAGTCTTTAATTTACTACAACTCATCATCATCACCGTTTTACGTCCGTTCTTCTAGGCTAGCATGGGTTAGACAGGTTGTCCTGTTGTGGGCAGTGTCCGGTCGGCTGACCTTGTTTTGCTCATACGGGAACTGATTCTAGCTTGATTTCTACAGCTGGATGCCCTTCCTAACACCAACCTCATTTACAGTGACTGCTGGGTGCTTTTTTGCCGTGGCGCCTACACGTCCACTTTACAGTGTGGGCTGGGTGCTTTTTTGCCGTGGCACCTCCACGACCACTTTGCAGTGGGAGGGTGTGGGGGGCATATTGTCTATATGCTTCAGCTTCGGCTTGTACCCGTGGGGGTCGGGTATTCTGTATTACTGCGTGACGCCAGAGGTCACGGTCGTGTGTCATCACCTTTGAGAGGTGTAATTGGGTAAAGTCGGCTTTTATCACCTCATCCCAGGTCGTCTTGGGTCTCCCCACTCCGCGGTTTCTATCGACTTCTAGTGCTCTGCACCTTTTTATGCAGCTGTCATCCTTCATACGCATCACATGTCCATACCAACGCAACCGCCTCTCCTGCACACAGCATTTGATTCCTCTTATGCTCAGTCTCTCTCTCAATTCATTTATGCTTTGCCGTTCGTTGTTGTTTAGCCCCAAGTCATCTCTAATAAAGTTGTTGTTGGACCTCCTTCATTTCCAACAATGAGTGCTCCAGATGATTCAATCAATTTCCTGCTTGTGAAATTAAAATGTTAGTGGCTGAGCAATGCACAGATGTTCTGAATGTCCCTTTTTACACATTCATCGGAGCATGCAGGCTTCGTTTCTTTCTAATCTACGCAAGTCTTCCACATTCAGCGCCCAGGTCTCACTACCATATAACATTGCTGTTCGTATGCATGCATCATACAGTCTGACTTTCATTTTGAGGGAAAAGCCTTTTGCAGCTAGCAGTGGCAGTAGCTCCTTGAACTTCTTCCATCCCGTTCTTACCCTAGTTATTGTACTTTATGAACACCCACCTCCGCTGTTAGTTCAGTCACCTAGGTAGCAGAAGCTGTCTACTGTTTCTACAGAGCCCTCCCGGAGATTGGTGGTACTTGTTTCCTGTGGCTGCTTGCTGTCCCAGCACAGCTGCTACATGTGAAGCCTACATTCTTATTTAAGCTTCTGACATCCCGCTACATCTCTTGTGTACCCATTGTTTGCATTTGGGGCAGAGAATCGAGTTCCTACCTACACCTTTCCTACATACTGAGCAAGGCCATTTCCCCGAGGGGATCTGGGTTCTGTTTTCTCGTCTACTTACAAGGACCTTAGTCTTGGTCATGTTGACTTTGAGACCCTTTCTCTCTAGTCCCTGCTTCCAGGTTTGGAATTTATTCTCTAGTTCTACCATAGATTCAGCTATGAGTGCGAGGTCATCAGCATACAGGAGTTCCCATGGGCATCCGGTCTTAAACTCCTCCGTTATTGCCTGCATGACTATGATGAACAGGAGAGGGCTAAGAACAGAGCCCTGGTGGACACCGACCTGTACGCTAAATTCCTCGCTATACTCATTGCTAATCCTAACTTTGCTGACTGCTCCCCTATACATGGCTTGTACAGCTTTCACAAGCCATTCATCTACTCCTAGTTTTCTAAGAGCCCACCAGATTATAGCATGGGGAACTCTGTCAAAGGCTTTCTCGAGATCGACGAATGCCAGGTAGAGTGGCTTACTTTTAGCTGCGTACTTTTCCTGTAACTGCCTCACAAGGAAGAGGGCATCAGTGGTGCGTCTTCCTGGTACAAACCCAAATTGCATCTCATCTAGTTTCACCCGGTCCTTAATCAACTGTGCTATAACTCTTTCTGTTACTTTCATGACCTGGTCCATCAGCTTTATACCTCTATAGTTTCCTCTATCTAGTGCATCACCTTTACCTTTGTAGCAGTTGACAATGATGCTACTGCACCAATCCTTTGGTATATTCCTTCTAGTATTACCGGGTTAACAATACGTGTGGTTATAGTGTGACCTACCGACCCAGATGCCTTCAGCATCTTGGCAGCTATACCCGATGGACCGGTTGCCTTCCCCGTCTTCATATCTTTGATTGCCTTACTTACTACGCTGCTGCTGACTTGTACTGCCGGCCCCTCTATAGGGTCTACTTGGGGTAGGGTCTCTTCTTCCCATGCATTCTCCTCGTTTAGTAATCTATCATAATGGCTCTTCCATGCATCTTTCTTCTCAGCACTTGTGAGGGCAAGCTCACCTTTATCATTCCGGATACACTTCTCGCAAATGACATCACAATTCTCTCTGATACACTGCCTCGCAATCTTGAACACCTCCTGTTTCTGGTCCTCACGTTGCAAAACATGCTTGAATTTTCTATCCTCTGCTTCCCTCCTAGCTAAGTATACTTGTCGCCTAGCTTCCCTCCTGGTGTCTATGTAATGTACCCTGCTTCTCCTGTTCTTCCATTTTTTCCATGCCTCTCTCTTGGCCTTAACTGCCTCATCTAGCTTATTGTTCCACCACCAAGTCACTCTCCTCCTACCTGTGGTCTTACTCCAGCCACAGATCTCATCCGGCGCCTCTAGTAAGTTATTTTTTAGGAACTCCCAGTGCTTTTCTACATTGAATGTCTCTATCTGTTCTTCTTTACTGTTGTAGGCGTTGAGTAAAATATCTTTAAATCTGTTACTGACTGAGGGATCTTTCAGCTTCCAGATCTTTCTTCTCCAAGTTGGCCTCTGTTTCCAGGTTCGTCTAGTTCTGACCGTGAGGTCGCTGACAACTAAGCTATGTTGGGAGGTACATTCTTCACTAGGGAAGGCTTTTGTGTTTACGACTGTCCATCTCTCACGTCCTCTGATGAGGATAAAATCTATCTAACTAGAATGCTCCCCTGATCTATAGGTGATCAAGTGGTTGTCGGGATGTGTGTATATATATGTATGTGTATATATATATATATATGTATGTGTATGTTCACAATAATCTATCCACCAGTAAAGATACTATTAACAAACCACATGAGCAAGATATTCTTGAAAAGCACAAAAATAGCACTATGGTTGCATCACATTAAAAATCAAAGTCTTTTGTCTAATACTGCAAATTTTCACAATGATCTGTCCACTATTAAAGATACTATAAACTTTTGAATTAACAAAGCAGATTTTGGATATTTTCTGCTAAATCATTACAGGATGTTAAGAGTTAATAAATTATTCATCCCCTTAAATGTACTATGGGGGATATGTATAATGTATTTTAAGAAGAGGGGGCACAATGGAATAACATGCTTTGTTGTTGTTTAGCCCCAAGTCACCTCTAATAAAGTTGTTGTTGGACCTCCTTCATTTCCAACAATGAGTGTTCCAGATGATTCAATCAATTTCCTGCTTGCGAAATTAAAATGTTAGTGGCTGAGCAATGCACAGATGTTCTGAATGTCCCTTTTCAGTGAGATTCAGCATAATATAATATGACAAGACTGGCCCCTTGAATTACAGACACAACCCACTTTTGCCAGCTGAGTGTACTTGAGCAATGTGAAATGGAGTGTCATGTCCAAGGATTCAACACGCCACCAGGTCCAGGAATCAATCTCACGACCTTACAACCCTGAGTCCAACATACCAACCACTATACCATGTGCCTTCATCGAATAAAGTAGACATAAAAAGGCATTTCAATTATGTCTATCTTGTCCTCCTTATATAAATATATATATATATAAATATATATATATATAAATATATATATATATAAATATATATATATATAAATATATATATATAAATATATATATATATATATATATAAATATATATATATAAATATATATATATAAATATATATATACATAAATATATATATATATATGTAAGTATGTGTGTATACGTACATACATATATGTATACAGACGTACAGTAGCATGCATATATACATACATATATATATATATACATATATACATATACATACAGGTACACATACATATATGCACATATCAGTTTAGCGGACGCTTATTATAACGCCTTAACACCGTACGGCATAAAAATCAGGCTGTTCAGTTTGTTTACAAACGAACAAAGCGGCGTTATAATAAGCGTCCGCTAAACTGATACGTGCATATATGTATGTGTACCTGTATGTATATGTATATATGTATATATATATATATATATATATATATATATATATATATATATATATATATATATATATGTATATATGCATGCTACTGTACGTCTGTGTACATATATGTATGTACGTATACACACATACTTACATTTAAGTAAGTGCCGTACTAAGAGTGAGAAACGAAATTTCGTTTTCCTTTTATTTCAACTATATATATATAAATATATATATATATAAATATATATATATATAAATATATATATATATAAATATATTGTTATACTTTGGGAGGGCCATGTTGCCAATAAGAAACACACGCACCAGTTGCTTTCACTTCAATTTATTATATATTTATAAATTTATAAATTTACAAATCTACAAACTTATAAATTTCTGGTTGGTTGGTTGGTTCCACAACCAGATAGTTGTTTATATATAGTCATAGTCCTTTCGTCACACACTCTGTGACCTCTTCAGTGACTGGGGATTCCTTTCTTTGTTTCTGTGCCTTTCCTTTCTTCTATCCTACGCCATTTTGTTTCTGTGTGTGTGTTGTGTGCTCAGTTTGCGCATGCGCCACATCCGGGTGTCTGTGTGTGTTTGTGTTCATTTATCTATTTGTTTATTTATTTATTTATTTATTGTTGGTTGGTTGTTTGTTCTATGTGTGTGTGTGTTTTCATTTTGTCCTGTGTGTGTTTTCATTTTGTCCTTAATTGTAAGTTGTTTGTTCTATGTGTGTGTGTGTTTTCATTTTGTCCTGTGTGTGTTTTCATTTTGTCCTTAATTGTAAGTTGTTTGTTCTATGTGTGTGTTTTCATTTTGTCCTGTGTGTGTTTTCATTTTGTCCTTAATTGTAAGTTGTGATGTTGCTGTTCCACTCATATTTTCTATTTAATTTTGGTTGTAATTCTTTTATGCTTACTGCCTCTGTAATTTGCCTAAACATTGCATCTTTTCTGTGTGTGGATTCTATTTTTATTTCTATGTTCTCTAATCTACCCCTGTGTTCTATCGTAGCATGTTGGTAGAGCACAGATGATTCTTTATTATCTTGAAGGTCTCGCCAGTGTTCATTTATTCGTTCCCCTATACTACCAGCTGTCTCACCTATGTACACTATATTTTTGTTTCTACATTGTCCTTCAGTACATCTTATGCTATACACTACATTTCTAGTTTTACAGTTAATATGGGGGCTTATTTTACAGGTTATACATTTCTTATCTATACATGAGGGTCTTTGGAACGGGTATGTCTTGCTAATAAGTGTTTTTACGGAGGTACCTGGTCTTTCTACTATCTTAATATTGAGTTTATGTTTATTTAGGGCCCTTCTAAATTTGTAGGCTAGTTCGCCTCTAGGGGTTGTATTGATGAACATTACACTCTGGTATTTATTGCTATCATACCATGAGTTTATTCTATTGGCCTTGTTCCTAGTTCTTTCTATTCTATTCCAAAATTTGCTCCTATACAAGGGGCAGGTCCCATTTATGTCATTATTTACCATTTTTTCCCATTTGGTTCTGGCTCCTCTATACACTCTGATTCTATCTCTCTGATTGTAGCCAGAGAACTGCATACGGTGGATGAAGTGTTGTATGTGTCTCTCTAGTTCTTCGGGGTTGCACATGCGGGACACATTTCTCATCACCCGTACCAAATCCGCAATTAGTATGTTGATTTTGGTATGGTCCGAAATAGCCGAGTTTCGGTGGATCAGATGTTTGGAAGTCATGGGTTTGGCATAATGGGAATGGAGGATTTGATTTTGGTTGTTAATGGTATCTAACCAGAGCTCTGTGTCTAGTACAGGTAATCGATGGTTGGGGTGTCTACTTGGGTAGTCTATAGTAACTCTAATGCTCTGGTGGATGGAGTTTGCTATTTGCTGGATGCTTTCCATTGTGTTTTTCTCTAGTTCCTGACTGTTCTTTAGTGGGGGTGTCTTAACTACGATGTTTATATCATCTACGTAGCGGGAGTACATAATCAGGGTTAAGCTGTCTTCTAATTGTTCTTTAAGTTTTTGTTTAAGTCTACTGTCCCACCATACCATGAATAAGTTAGCTATGTCGCCTGCAATGCTAATACCAATGGCTGCTCCTTCCTCTTGGGCATATGTTTTACCATTAAATTTGAACATATGTTCCTTAAGGGTTAATTTTATGCTGGCCCCTACCGCATGTGCAATCATTTTCTTCAGTTCATCGTGGTTTTCGGGTGTCCGTATGGCTCTGGTCCACCCGTTCCATCTATCTGTGTGGGTTTTCTTGGCCATTGAGGTAATGGTAGGTGGTCTGCCTCTTGCTGGTCTTGTAGGGCACAGGTTGCTAAGGTCATAAGTGTCTAGGTAACTATTACTATGGGTAAGCTTAAGTAGAAGTCCCAGCTCACTGGTATCAATCCCACGGAACTCAACCTTGCTCTCGCTGATCATTTCTACGCATTTCTCCACAGCAAAATCCACGTCAATAGATGGATACAGGGACACAACATCCATACTGCCTATTATGCAGTTTTTTAGGTCCCCAGATCGGTTACCCGCGCCGATTCTGCTGAGGAGGTCCTCCGTGCTGTCACATACATCTGGGGACATCTCAATGATGGGGCGTATGATCAGGGAGAGGAAGTAGGACAGTCTGTAGTTACTAGCAATGTTAGCTCCACAGACTGGCCGTGTTGGTGGTCCCGCGACAGGGTCCCAGCCCGTTTTATGGTCTTTTCGAAGCCCATACAACGCCGGCACGTCATTGTTCCAGGCCTGGAAGTTGTTGGCAGTCCTTTTGTTGGGCTGCATTATATTCGTCCACATCACCATATGGGCATTGAGGGCTTTTTCTCTATCCTCATGCTCCTGTGGTGTTACCTCTCTTGTGTTAGTGATGTGGGGTTGCATTGCCTGGATGTAGTTTGGCAGGCTGTCAACCGACATTCTGCCAGACTTGTCTGTTGGAAAACATGCTATCTCTCCATTACGCGAGCGCTGCATGAGCTTACGCAAGCCATTTGCAGATTTTTCTCCCAGTTGCTGGGCCTCTATTCTATTATGCTTCTTGCTATACTGTTCTATAATATTTCTAAGTTCGGATTTAGCTATACTAAATTGTGCTTCTGTTTGTTCATCGACCTGCGACGGCAACTGCGTGCGTTTGTTAAATGGTAAAGTCGTGGCGTGGACTCGTCGCAGGTCGAATGATTTATCGGAGGGATTATAAAACGGAGAGTTCCAGGCTGCTGCTTTATGTGTACTAGTGCTATTGTTATTGTTAGTTGTGTTGTTTCTATTTCTATTTCCACCAACAGCCTCATGGTTGTTTCTATGTCTCTCATAATTACTCCTGTCTCTTTCCATTGGCTCAATGTTGTTATCTACCCTATTTTGTGTGTCTGTGTGTTCGTCTTGGTTATTCTCTTTGTCCTTAGTCTCCCATCTCCTTTTCCTTTTAATCCTATTACTTTCCCTTATTTCTCTGATTTCTGCGCTACTGTCATTACTTGTTTTCTGTGTCTGTGTGTTTGTTAAGATTGTGGTGGTGGTGAGAGGCATTGAATGCGTGTGTGTTGTTGTTGTTGATGTGTGCTGTTGTTGATGTGTGTTGTTGTTGTCTCCGTGTGTGTTATCGTTGTTGTTGTTTGTGTCTGCGTGTCTGTTGTTGTTGTATCTGGGTAT
>OZ024741.1:161040329-161110329 GCA_964016885.1 Eledone cirrhosa | reverse complement strand
CATAATCCAAATTGGCATCTTACTTGTTAGAAAATAAGATAGACAGACAGTCATGAATGCTAAGTCTCTCTAGAGAAGAATGCACCACCCAACATAAGTTAGTTATTTGTGACATCAGAAAAGGAGAAGGTAGAAACTCTAAGATGTACACTATGCAAATGTTGAAAATATAAGAGGTGTTATTGGATAGTAAGCATACCAACAGGAAAGGTAAACTTTGTATGTAGTAAATGTACAAGGATAGTTGGTAGTAAGAGCATAAGGAAAATAAATTTTGTCCAATCCCAGAAAGACTCCATAAAATTGGCTGATAGCTTCTACTACCTAGGTGATCTAATTAACAGTGGTGGAAAGTGGTCAGAGAGCATTAGCTAGAATAAGAATGGGATGGAAAAAGTTCAGGGAGCTACTATCTCTGTTGATAACAAAAGTTTTTTCCCTATGAACGAAAGGCCTATGAACGAAAGTATGATGTCTGTATGCACTATGTGATGCTGCATATTAGTGAGATATGGGCTATGTATGCACAGGATATGTGAGGACTGGAGAAAAATGAAGCCAGCATGCTTTGGTGGATGTGTGATGTGCATGAATAAAGAAGCATGGATGAACTAAGAGAATGATTTATAAAATGAATCAGGTGCACTATGCAAGAGAGAAGACTGCAGTGGTATGGACAATGAATGCGTATGGATGATGATCGCTAGTTGAAGAAGTGCCAAGATTTCCTAATAGAAAGAAATCACAAAAGCCGACCTTTCCAGTTAGCCTGCCTACACATCAATGGAGGTGGTAAGAGCTGATTACAAATTGCTGAAGCTCACAATGTCCAACCCATTCAAACATGGGAAAGCAGATGTTAAAATGGCAATGATGATGATGTGTTTGCATGAGAGAGAGAAAAAAAGAGAGAGACAGAGGTATATATATGCATATGTTTATCTAAATATGTGAGCATGTTACATCATAAGAATAATGTAATCCTAGATACTCTATGTTTGAATGGTCATAAATATTCCATATTCGACCATCCCATATTTTATGGTATGGTCTGGTCAAAGCTTGAATGTCTATGACCAAAGATTTGATGGATCAGAGCAGATATAACTGTAAACAGAAAAAAGAACTTAATGAAGATCCTGGGAGAAATACCAACAAGACAAACTAGGAGGAGGGGGCTGGACACTAGGAGTTAGGAACCTCTCACTTGTATTCCTATTTGAAACCTCCATTGACAAAGTCTCTTAAAACTCATATGAAATTAAAAAAATAACAAAAAAACAAAGCAGTTTAACTCTTTCAACACCAAATGCCTGAAACTGCCCCTTGTTCTAAGATATTTTAAAGTGTTTATATTTATCTAAAATCTTTCCGTCATAATTTTATGTAAGATCCTTTAAGATATGTTCCATGCACTAGCTTAATAATAATGAGAAAGTTAGTTATATTACTAAATCCCTCCCAATACTTGATTATTTTCAAAATGATTTGAAAATCATTGGCAGTATCTTTTATTAGAAATATGGTAACAAAAAATTTAATAACAAGAAAGTTTTTTTTTCTAAATCCTTCCAAATTCTGGATTATTTTCAAAATTATTTGAAAATTATAGGCAGTGACTTTCATTAGAAACGTAGTAATAAAATGATTAAGGCTTAAGATTAAAACAGGAATTTAATATGTTATGTGACAATGAATTTGTAAAAGGAAAAATTCATTGGTTTATAGCTGCACCTTTAAAGGTATTTGTGCACTTAAGATCCCTGTTACTAAAAAGGTTCTGCATGTTTCCGCTATAACATCACTCAAGCTGCTAGAAATATCAGCAAAATCTCCCTCAAATCACACCTTACTGTCATATAAAAAATGTAGTACACATTGGACAATGTAGCTGCTAATGATATATATACAAAACGATAGGATGTTCAGAGCTGGAATGCTTTTAATCATAGATCTGCTTAATCAGAGATGACCCAAAGTTAAACCACAACAAACTGATTAATTTTAAATATTGGGGAAAATTGTTATCGACAACAGATCCTCCTCATCATCATCATTACCACTACCATGCACACTAACATTACATATCCAGAGGTGCATACTTGCTTCATTTCTTTCTAGCCTTTCCACATCCTCTACATTCAATACCCATGTCTCACTATCAATACATGCAATATCCCAGGGCAATATTGGAAACTCCTTATTTTTTCACAGATAAGAATTAGATTGGTACATAACATAACTAAGCTGAGTTTTATATGATAATATAAAACAAAGGTTTTCATAATGAAAATAGAAATTTGCATAGTTTTATTATACTTGAGCACATGACAGCCAAAGAACTTACTGGGAAAGAAATTTGAAAATGAAAATTTAGAAAATTTCATAGAATTTATTGTGATTTCATGTTCACAATGATTCAGATTTACATGTGTGTATGAGTGATCTCATTGCCATTTATTTTAGCTATATCAAAGAAAGCAATTTCAGTGGCCTTGAGTTCACCATGTGATACACATAACTTATTGTCTGAGGTTAAGGCTATGCCTTGTGGATGTCGTAGTCTATGATAGCTGCAAACAGTATCTTGAATCCACTGACCTCGTTGGTCAAAACAAGATATACGATCATTGTAATGATCAGCAATTAAAACATTCCCAGAATGGTCAATACAAACGCCATATGGTGAACGAAAAAATCCAGAGTCACGTCCATAAGTACCTATATTTGTGACAAGAATTCCATTTTTGTCAAATGCCTTTAGAGAATGATTACCTGAGTCGGCAACAAAGATTAGTCCATTTGGAGAAAATGTAACGTGTCTGGGATAGCGAAAAGAACAACTGTTTTTAGCATCTGTAGGAGTTATTTCAAGAATGATGTTGAATTGTTTATCTAGAAGTGTCAAAGAATTGTTTTGTTGATCTGTCACAGCAAAGTTTCCACTAAGAGGATCTTCCGAAATACCAAATGGAGATGTGAAAGAACCCTGCCCATACATATTCATAACTGCACCTTCTTTTGATAGAAGCACAATACATTTCTGGACATGACTAGTCAGCACCACTTGCCGATCTTTAGTTATAGTGGCACAAACAGGATAGGTATTCTCTAGGTCACAAGTATTCAACAACTTGCCACTTGTATCTAAGGTTTGAAGTCGATTATTGAACATGTCAGTGAGAAGTAAGACATTGCCGCCGATATACCTAATATCGGTCACATCTCCGAGGTGACCAAGATCACGCCCTTTCTTTCCAAACCTCCATAGGTCAACAGCACTTTTCAAATTCAAAGAATCTTCATCATATTGAAATAAAGAGTTGTCATAGGCTTTGCCTTCCATCTTATTAATCCGGAGCTGCTCAAAGAATTTGACATTTTTCTTCTCAGTTTTTGATACAGGCATCTTGGATTCTTCACTTTCTTTATTTATTTTGAGCAAAATGCATTTTCTTTTGTATAACTTATCATCTGAACTCGACTTTAAACGAGAAAGTTCCTGGCACCGTTCCACATCAGGCTGGCCAAGCTTATTTAGATTTTCCAAAGATATTCCTCGTGTATCTGCAATTAAGAACAGAAAAGACAGATATGAGTAACAATAACTATGTGCATTTCAAATAATATGTGTGTGTGTGTGTGATTGTATGTGTGTATAAACCTGTAACTCCTGATTGAATTGTAGGGATGTTGTCGCGATATACAGCATGTCTTGGGCACTTTAAACCTGGCAGAACCCACCCCTACTCACCAGGCTAGAACACAGTCAATTTCTTTCAGACATGGAGAGAGAGAGAGAGAGAGAGAGTAAGAAAGAAGACTGGTATTTTTTTTGTCAACCTCAAAGGGATGAAAGGCAAAGTTAACCTCAACATGATTTAAACTCAGATAGTGAAAAGAGTTCAACTCTATACATTATATATGATTAGAAAACTGCAATTTATTTGTCTCTTAATCCTTTAGCATTCACATTACTTTATATATACTATTATATTTTCATGGTAAATGCTTTATCTCACATAATATCGAATCTATGAGATTTTGAAAGTATTTATTTTGAGAACAATACCTTAACATCAGTTTGAGTAACCAGTTACAGCCAGTTTCAACAGAAAAAGGTAGAGAATTCTGGCCGGTTTTGGCCAGTTTGAACACTAAAGGGTTAAATTAGATGTAAAGTCACAAAGCCATATTTTGGTGGAAAGGATATAGTCGATTGGATAAGCCCAATGCATGCATCATCGTCATTTTTATGTTCACTTTTCCATGTAAGTATTGGTTGGAGGAGACTTTTTGAGGTAGTTTTTGTTATGGGCAGATATCCTTCCTGATGCCAACTCTTCACATCAACATGAAAAGTGATAGTCAAGTGTTAACCTATTTAATGTAGTGAGCATCAATAATCTAATTGGAATTACTTATATGGTGAGAATGAGACATCATTAGCTCAATAGTTAAAACTTTGTTGTATAAGTGATGATGAAAGAATCACTAAGTAGGTGTACAATATCGTACTTGAGTAAGTTATGAAAAATCAGTATATCTAACTCTGTGGATACCAAACTACCTCTGGTTCTATGATGCAAAACTGTTTAATTTAAAGTACTAGGATTTTTTTCAACACGCTGACGTGTATGTGTATATGTGTGTGCATGTATGTATGTGCATATGCATACATTTATATGTATGAGTATATAAATATAAACGCGCAAAAACAGACACACTTACAAAAATACACACTCAGACATACATTCACACAAACACACATACATTTACATAAACCCACACATACACATACACTCACACACAGCGTAACAAATGGAACACCAGGCACTGTTTTGCTATAGTTTTTTCACTATCCTCTACCTTATTTTTACACACACATACATTCACTCAAACACACACACACACTGCGTGATAGATGGACGGAAGTCACTCAAATTCATATATAAATTTATATTTATCTAAACTTCTTCCATCGTAATTCTATGTAAGAACTTTTGTTAAGTTATGTTCGAAACACCAGCTTAATAATGAGAAAGTTAGTTATGGCACTAAAACCCTCCAAATTGTTGATTATTTTCAAAATGATTTGAAAATCTTAAGCAGTATCTTTCATTAAAAATATGGCAATGAAAGAGTTAAAGTGCTTATATTTATCTAGAAATCTCCCATCATAATTCTATGAAAGGACCTTTGTTAGGTTATGTCAAAAACACCAATTTAACGAAAAGGTTACTTATATTGCTAAATCTCCCTAAATTATTATTTATTTCCAAAGTGATTTGAAGACTTTGGGAAAAGGTCAGTCAACTTTCATGGCTAAATCATTAAGGACTGGATTTTGAGACCCTGAGATGATGCATGGTTTCAGCTGTTAATGCTGTCAACCACAGAGAGAGATGAAAAGCAAAAGCTGACACTGGTGGAATTTGAACTCTGATTTATGAGGTAACAACAGAACTAAAAAGAAGAAAAGAAAGAAGTTTACAGCCTACACTTATCTAGGCTTAGCTGGACTCTTACAAGGTTTCTTCGCATAGGATGTTTCTTTGATGTTTCAATGAAAAGTTATATCATGAGAACGATGTGAGATAAACTATTTTGCTCAAGCACACTATGATAGGGGTTCCAGACTGGTGATGAAAATTCTAAGTGTGGCCACACCATGGCTATATACAGCTTTAAATAGATAGCTGGAGAGCGGCCAACAAAGGTCTTGCTGAGTGATGCTTAGACACCCTCGACCTTCTTGACAATTTTAGAGATGTGCTTTGTCTAACGCAAATCACTGCTGACAGGTCACATTTACAAGAAGACTTCTTGAGATTAAAGTTGTGGAGGGAGTATGTGGACACTGGGTTTTTTCCCACCCAAAATGCATGGTGGTACACTTGTCTACAGCCAGCTTGAGTTGCTAGTCCGTGACCCATTGCTGCATTGTGTCCAGGTCTGATTGCAGGAAAGATCTATAGTGTTCAGGATCTGTCCTTTTTATCTCAAGGTACAGCTTGATGTCAACTGCATATTTCAGTACTGTGGCATTCTTTAAGTTGGCGTCTATGTCGTTAGTATATGCAACAAACAAAAGAGGACCAAGAACAGATCTCTGCAGTACACCAGATGATATCTCATAGGGTGAAGAATGCTGTCCTAGAACCATGACTTCCTCTTTTCAACTGAGAATGAA
This sequence comes from Eledone cirrhosa, assembly GCA_964016885.1. Classification (NCBI taxonomy): domain Eukaryota; kingdom Metazoa; phylum Mollusca; class Cephalopoda; order Octopoda; family Eledonidae; genus Eledone; species Eledone cirrhosa. Next base: position 161,104,136 of record OZ024741.1, on the reverse strand, counting down.
GGACTTTAACCAGTTAAAAAGATCATCCTTCACACCCATTGCAGAGAGTTTTACCATAATTCTTTTGTGTAGCACAGAATTAAAAGCTTTAGCAAAGTCAAGGTAAACAACATCCACCCATGAGCTGCCATCAGTGATCTGGGTGATGTCTTCAAGAAACTCGATAAGTTGATCACAGCAGCTGGAGTTAGTGATAAATCCAAATTGCGAGCGGCGGATAAGGCTGTGAGAATTCCAGAAGCTTCAGAGTGTTTCTCTGACACGGGATTCCATCAGTTTGGAGATACAGCTAGTAAGACTAACTGGACGATAGTTGACGGGCAACGTACGGTCACCCTTTTTGAACAGAAGAATGACACTGGCAGTTTTCCACTGCTCCGGAGTAGCACCATTGTTAAGACAGAATTGAAAGAATAGTGAAAGCTGGTGCAGAAGAAAGTACCCACCACGTTTGAGAAGCAGGTATGTAACACCATCTAGACCAGGAGAGGCATAGTTCTTAAGGTGACATCACAGCATTGCAGGTGTAAATTCCATAGTTGTTATAGAATTTGATTGCAGAGGCAGTGGAGATGGTACACTTTGGTCTTCAACAATGAAAATGCATGCATAGCATTCAACAATGAGTTCTGCACATTCTTTGGGATTGTCAGTAATCTGGCTTGTGTGGGGATTGCAAAGAGGACTAACTGGAGAGTGAGGTCTCTGCTTTGAATGTACATATTTCCAGAACACCTTACTATCAGGGTTGGTTGCTAGGCACTGTTCAAATTCAAGCACTGCTTTTTTTGTCACCTGCTTCAGATGGTTGGATGATTTATTGTGCTATTTTCTATTGATATCTGACTTGTGCAGTTTGTATTGTTCTTTCCTGGCATGTCGAACTGCTGCAGTTTCCCAAATTGCACTTTTGGGATGTTTTTTTGTGCTTACGTGGTACTGATGATGCACATGCTGTCCATATTGAGTTCAAGATGTTCTGAAGTAGAGTGTTCACATCTCCAGAGTCATAGAATTCAAGACAGTTTAGGCGTTGTAGCTCAGTGCAGTAACAGTTCCAGTCTGTTTTATTCCAGTCAAAGTGAGCAATTTGGAGATGGTTGTAGTTTTTATTACTGCCCATAAGAGACAGATTGGCAATAATCATAGCATGATCAGAGTCACCTAAAGGTTCCTCAGTAGTGACACTAATAACTATTTCAGGAGTAATGGTAAAGAGTAGATCCAAAGTGTTGTCACCTCTTGTTGGGGCGGTGACTTTATGGGACCAGTTCGAGTCCAGCACTAGCTCAAGGAAATCATTTGTACTTTGCAACCAACGAAAGGTTTCCCAATCAATAAAAACATAAGTGGCTGTTTTCCTGGCAGCAGCTCTGAGGATATCACAAAGCTGTGTGTCTTGATAGTAATTGGGGGGGGGGGGCAACTCCAGGTAGAAGTGTTGACATGGTCATATGTATATATCACAGAAAAATACGTATTGTTGTTGTTATTGTTGTTGTTGTTTCTGTTGTTGTTATTGTCTGTGCCATTGTTATTGTTATTGTCTCTCTTTCTCCTGTCATTGCTTCAATGCTATGGAGGGAAATAATATTGTTTATCCAACCAGTTTTAATGATTCTTCTGTTGAAAGACTAAATAATACAGTTTAATAAACATACAGACACACACATATATATATATGTGTGTGTGTCTATGTCACTCACTATGTCTGTATGTGTGTCATCATCATCATTACCATTTAATGTCTAGTTTCCATGCTTGTGTGGGTTAGACATATTGCCATATTCCGTGTCTATGTCTAGTTCTATTTTTGACATGGTTTCTCTGACTTGATGTTCTACCTAATGCCAACCAACCATTTTACAGAATCTTCTGGTAGAATTTTATCATAGCACCAGCATTACCACTTTACAGAGCAAACTAGGTGCTTTTTATCACAGCACTGATACTATTACTTTATGTGGACTGGGTGCTTATAATTGTGGCCCCAGCATACTCAGCTTATATGGTTAACTGGGTGCTTTTTATCATGGCACCAGTACTTCCACTTTACAATGTAGACTGGGAGTATTTTATTGGGGCACCAACATAACTTTATCAAGTATCTAGATGGATTTTATCATGGCACCAGCCTACAACATTAGGGTGTTGGTTGTATTTTCAGCTTACAGTGGGACATGTGTTGCTGTGTGTTGTTATACATAAAATAAAAATCTTCCAGCATCCTTGGCCTTGGCAAGCTCCACTACCGGTCAATCAAGATACATATAATACAGACAACTGTAATACATGTATGGCATCTTCACATCAACTAATCCCTAACTCCAGCTGCTGTGGCCAACTCATCAAGTTTCTTGAAGACATTACCCGAATCACTGATGGCAGCTCATGGGTGAGATGTTATTTATTTGACTTTGCTAAAGCTTTTAATTCTGTGCCACACAAAAAAAAACTTATGGAAAAACTCTCTGCAATGGGTGTGAGAGATGATCTTGTTAAAGTCCTTCATTCTCAGTTGAAAAAAAGTTGTGGTTTTAGGACAGTATTCTTCACCCTATGAGATGACATCTGGTGTACCATAGGGATCTATTCTTGGTGCCCTTTTGTTTGTTGCATATGTTAATGACACAGATGCCAACTTGAAGAATATCACATTGCTGAAATATGCAGATGACATCAAACTGTACCTTGAGATAAAAAGGACAGATCTTGTATGCTGTAGATCTTTCCTGCGATCAGACCTGGACACAATGCAGCAATGGATCATGGACTGACAACTCAATCTGGCTGTGGACAAATGTATCACCATGCATTTTGAGAGGGAAAAAAAAACCAGTGTTCACATACTCCCTCCACAACACCAATCTCAAGAAGTCTTTGTGTGAACGTGACATTAGCATTATTGTCAACAGCGATTTGCGTTGCGCAAAGTACATCTCTAAAATTGTCAAGAAGGCCGAAGGTGTCTTGACGTCACTCACTAAGACCTCTGTCATCTGCTCTCCAATTATCTATTTAAAGCTGTCTATAGCTATGGTGCGTCCACACTAGAATTTTCATCACCAGTTTGGAACCCCTCTCTTGTTCAGAATATTGATCTAGAAACTGTTCAGAAATGTGCAAGCAAGCGAATACCTTCCATCAGACATCTACCATACTTTGAACGCATATATACATTAAAGCTTTGACATCTAGGAAGAGAATAGGTAGACACCAACAAGATTATTAACCATCTTGTCAACAACAATCCTGGGTACCTTTTTGAATCCATGTGTCTAACACACGTGGGCATGCCTACAAAATCAAAAAACATTACAGCTCCCATGACTTTCAGAAACATTTTTTCACGCTCAGAGTTGGTGAAGCATGAAACAAACTACCTGCATCAGTTGTTAGCTGCCAGAAAAACTGCATCTGTCAAAACTTCCATGCTTCCCGAAATTCGCCAACACTACACCTAATATTCCCCCTCCAAACACACGCACGCATGTGTGTGTATCACTTTCCTGACTTTTTACATTATTCTATGTACTATACATACACCTTTGATGAGTTGTAGTGCACCTGAACACTGTACACAATAATTTTTTATTATTATTGAATGTTTGTTGTTATTTTTATACCTATAAATCTACAACCCAACATATATACAGGTAAAATTCTGTTATAACAAATACCATTATAACGAATTTTGCAGTATAATGAAATTTTTTTGATCCCCAGCCACACACTCAATGCCTTTTACAGAAGTTCTTGAATTCATGCCCAGAGAACTGCGTTCCGTTGTCTGAAACAAGCATGTTGGGGACACTGCATCACGCAAACAATTCATATAAGAACTTTATAGTTGTCTTAGAGGTTGGTCTATAGCAACTGCAAACCTCCTGCCACTTAGTACAGCTATCTTCTATGATTAGGTAGTAAGCACCATTTACTGGTCCGGCATAGTCAATGTATACCCTAGACCATGGGTTCTCCGTCTCTGGCCGCGATTGATATTTTACCAGCGCAGATTTTGCCGTGAGCACGCAACCTCAGCACGTTCTCACCAAGTTTTCAATATCTCGGTCCATAGATGGCCAATAGACATAACTCCTCATAAGTGCTTTCATCCTTACCATTCCTGGATGTCCGCTGTGAAATTGTTGCAATACACCTTTTTGTAATGTAGTTGGAACCACCACTTTGGGCATACATCAGAATATCGTCGCAAATTGAAAAACTACTGGCATCTGAATTTTTATTGTTTATTTTTTAAAGCTTCTTTCATTTTCGTAATATACTCATCACCTACAGCTTTCATTCTTATATCCTGTGCAGTCACTGGTAGTTCTTGGGTAACGTTCGTCATAACACTTTTAATTTCACATTCTGGCTACAGTGTGGCTATAACAGTCTCTTCTAGTGGTTCCATATTTTTTGGAATTAATCGCGAAAGGCAGTCCGCATGACCGATTTTTTTCGATGGAATGTAATGTATTTTGAAATTATAATTTAGTAATATTACACCCCGACATTGCAGGTGGTTCACAGTACGAGTCGGTAAACATTTTTTAGACCCATAAATCAACAGCAAAGATCTATGGTCTGTTTGCAATAAAAAAAATTTCTGCCATGCAGAAACCTGTGAAATCTTTTAACTGCAAAAATAACTGCTAGGGCCTCCTTTTCAATTTGACTATATCTCTTCTCTCTCACTATTAGCGAGCGCGACACACGAACCACTGGTTTTGTACTTCTGTCTTCGTATTTATGAAGTAGAACTGCACCTAATCCATATTCGGAAGCATCAGACGCTACAATGATGTCCGTTTCGGGATCGTAATGAGCTAACAACAGGTCTGAGATTAGAATTTTTTTTTATTTCTTCAAAAGTGAACCAATTCCACTTTACTCCTTTTTTTAATAAATCATTCAATGTGCATATTAGGAATGTAGCTTTGATAATAGTTTGCCAACCCAAGAAATGCTTGTAAGGCTGGAATATTTGTCGGCGCAGGCATATTCCTTATTGCGTCTGTCCTGAACAGGTCAGGACGTCTACAACTTTTATCAATTATTTGCCCTAAGTACTTAATTTGGGGCAAAAAGAATTCGCATTTTTCTTCACTCAAAGTGAGCTCGAAAACTTTAATTTTCTTAAACACAGCTTTTATGTATTCCACATGCTGTTCACGAGAACTACTCTTGATTAAAATATCGTCCAAGTACGGGATTGCAAATTCACAATCGGATAACATAGTATCCATGATTTGCTGGAATATTGCTGGTGCAGTCGTTCAATCCTATAGAGAGATCGGCACACAGCCTAATCTTATATATATTTTTTTTAATAGATACCGTGGGTGCTGCCCATTTCGAGTAATCCACCTTTTCTAGTCTGTTGACTCCACTGTTTTCTAATCTGTCCAATTCTTCATTTACAGTTTCAATTGCCGTGAACAGTACTTTTGTTTGCTTTAAATACAGGTACTGCATTTTCACTTATTTGAAAATAGGCTTCCGTCTTTCTACATAGACCTAAATCCTTTGACAACATTTGCAGGAATATTTTTTTCAATTTTTTCTTCACCTCTTCCGAAGACTTGTTTTTAACGGGACAACCATTTATGTTATTGCAGTAAAGATTTATGGGGAGGTGTCATAAATCGAATAGTTCCAACCAATCTGTGCCAAATAAATTGATTGTATTATCCACAACGAAATGTGATGTCGATGCATGTTTTGCCCAAGAAATGTAATTTATCGCCTGTTACACCACTCTCCACTGAAAATACCTTAGAACTTTTTGTGTTTGAGCCTCGTAGTCTTGTTCTACAGTGAGAACACCTGTGTCCAAGCTTCTGACAACTATAGCATTTTTGGTATTTAAACGGACAATCCTTTTTATAGTGTAGGTCTCCACAACCATAACACGGATTGGGGCCTGGCACTTTTTTTTTATTGTGCCTCCCGGGACGACACATTTGAATTTTTGCAGAGTCTTTATCTTGTATTTTTTTCACATCATGTTTAAGATTTACCATAGTCTTCTGCGATGGTCTGTAGAGATAAATCTTGGTTTGCTTGCTCCATTTTCAAGAGAATCCTTGCTGGAATTTCTCTTTCTCCATGCACGAAGATAAGTGATTTGAACATATCCCGAGTGAGATCCTAGAGTTTGGAATTTTCGCACATATGGTTGACTACTCCGGTGTAAGTGATAAAATCCTCCTCCTCATTTTTTGTTAAGTTCCAACACTTCATTCTGTTGTTAAACAATGAACTTCTATCACAAAAATTTTTTGAAAGCAATTCCACAATTTCTTGGAAACCAATCTCACTTGACTTTTTGGGCAGAATAAAGTTACAGTAGGTTTATGGGGCACTATTAGAAATTATCTAGAAAACTATTGAAACGAGAGTGTGAAAATGCTGAATTGGTATCCCTCCAAAGATAAGAAAAAGAGTGAAAACTGTTTTTTTTTTAAGTACAAAAGGTAGAATTTAAGAAAGAATGTGATTTAGATAATCCGTTTTCCAAGAAAAAGCACAGTCAGCAACAAAAGATGTACAGGAAAAATATAACCATGATTATCAAAGAACAGATTATACCAATAGAAAGCATATCTAACCAACAACGTAAAGAAAGAGAAACATATTCCGTGGAATATATACAGAGATTGACCAATGGACATCAATCCAGAGAAAATTTGGAATATTTTAGATGTACCGAATAATTCTCTGTTGTATAAATAACATTACAAATGAGTAAATAACATTATAAATAGTGAGAGGGCGGGAGAAACGGATGCGATGACAGTGGGAGTTTGGTTCCCCTCCTGTGTTCGGACCTGGTGTGCATGTGTGTGTAATTTTACACTTACTTTCGGGAGTGACTTAGATCGGGTTACTTCCCCTTGACAACTATTTCACCAACCACCCACCCAGCTGTCATTATACTAACCACCCAGCCCACCACCCAGCCGCCATTACACCTACAGCCCAACCTGCTAACTAGTCACTCACCAACGACCCAATCAGCCAATAAATAAAAACAAAATCATATGATTCCTAAATTAAATATAAACAGATATTTTTCTCCAGATTGTGAACAAACTCTAAAGAAAAGAAACTTTTAAATGACAAAACAAAAGAAAATGGTAAATTTTATATTAAAGTGTATATAGGTTTTAACTGAATATTTATATATGTATATATAAATGTGTGTGTGTGTGTGTGTATATATATATATATAGTGAAAAATGGAACGGAAACAAAACAGAGAGGCAGTACGAACAAAGGTTTATTAGTTTCACGCTCTTGGGAGTGGGGAGGTGGGGATATATATATATATATATATATATATATATATATAAGTGGCGAAGGGCATGCAGTCCAATCGCCATGGCGGAAAGTGAGGCTGCGCAGCCACCACCACCACCACCCAATTCCCTCTAAATTACCCTCTCCGTCAAAGACGCATGTAGTGTGTGTGTGTTATCTTTTTATGTCTACAGTTTTGTAAGCAGTCAAAATTCTGCTTGCCCCAAAGCTGTCATGTGTTTGTGTGTTATCTTTTTATGTGCCTACGATTTAGTAAGCAGTCAAAATTCTGCTTGCCCCAAAGCTGTCGTGTGTTTGTGTGTATGTGTGTGTGTGTGTTATCTTTTTTGTGTCTATACGTTTTAGTAAGCAACCAAAATTCTGCTTGCTTCAACCGACGCACTTGATCAATTCAAGATTCTATAATACATGCACGGACCCTTCGCTCCTGATATATATATTGATGATGATGATGATTTCTTTTGAATGAAACAGTTCTAGTCCTGTAGAAACCATTTCTATATATATCTATATTATTATTTATTATCTCTCACACATTGTAATATGCTTACAATTTTATTTTATCGTACTAGACTGTTCTATTATCTAACAAACTTTTGTCTCTCGGAATTACATATTTTAGATATTGCTAAATCATATAGACCCTTCTAGAATCTCTCTCATACATTGCAAATATGCTTACATCTCCCCACCCCCTTTCTCTCTGCATAGTCAAGACTGGACGTACTCTACGACAGAGGACTACCTTGAGGAGAAGAATATGGAAGTTGAGGGACCCCACAGCCAGTAACAAATTAAAAAGCATATTACTTGATGCTTTTGAAAGTAAGGAGAGCAATTAGCGACGTACAATATAGTGGGAATTTCTGAAAGTTAACCTGCTGAAGGTGACAGATGAAATCTCTGGCTGGAGCTGACCTTTAAGCAAGAGGAGAGTAACTTGGTGGTGGAACAGTAAGGTGGAGGAGACAATCAAAGCCAAAAAGCAGGCTTGGAAAGAATGGCAGGATGGGGGGAAGTAGAGAACACTATCAGGTGGCTAGGCGATAAGTGTACTTTGCAAAAAGGGAAGCTGAGGATAGAAAGTTCAAGTATGTTCTACAATGCAAGGACCAAAAACGTGAGGTATTCAGGATTGCAAGACAATGTGTCAAAGGAAAACTGTGATACTGTCGGGGAGAAGTGTGTCTGTAATGATGATGGTGTACTTGCCTTCACTGATACTGCTAAGAAGGTAGCTTGGAAGTGTCACTACAAGAGACTACTAAATGAGGAGAATGAATGGGATAAAGATAGTCGATCCAATAGAGGGACCAGCTGTGCAAGTTGATGGTAGTATAAGTAAGGCAATCAAAGATAAGAAGACAGGCAAGGCAGCTGGGCCTTCGGAGATAGTTGCTGAGATGTTGAAAGCATCTGGAATGGTAGGAAACCAAGTAATACAGCATGGGATCATACCAAATGACTGGCATAGCAGCAGCATCGTTAACTGCTACAAGGGCAAAGGAGACTCTCTAGATAAAGAAAACTATAGAGGCATTAAGTTAGTTGACCAGGTCAAGAAGGTCACAGAAAGAGTTATTGCACAACTAATTAGAGACAAAATTTATCTAGATGAAATGCAGTTTGGGTTTGTGCCAGGTAAAAGTATCACAGATGCTCTCTTCATTAAATTTTAGGTCACCACATTTATTGTGTTAACAAGTTCAGGTTGGGGGACAGGAAGAGTGGCAGCTATATACAGACCATGTACAAGCGATTCCACACAGAGAGATCGAAGCGATATAATATACAACTAACTATGTAAGGATTACTGCTATGAACAGACCCCTTTGGTCTACCAACAGACCCTAAGAAGTCTACAGATACACACTACAGAGATTGGAACCTCTGTTACTACAGACCACACCGCTGTATGCAGTTCACGGTATTTCTCAGTTACTACAGACCTTTCAGAGCTATACATACCATACTCTCTAACTAACACGGTCTAACAACTATTACCACGAATTCCAACAACAACAACAATTATCTGTAACTCGCCGTTTTAACACCAACAACAACAGCCTCACATCAGAAACGATAACAACTTTAACAACCATTGGTAACTGTTTTTATATGTACTTATTAAAAGATTCACGTGAAGTAAACTATATATAACCAAATCATTTATTCTTAATATTCTTTATATTATATTCATGTTATCTCTTCTAACAACATTGTTATTATCACATATCTAAATAACCGTCCTAATACCTTCCGTTAAACATATATATATATGTATGTGTGTGTATTAGATATTAATTTAACAACGAAAACAATAACAAAGTTAAGTTATTTTACCTATTCATATGATTGTTTTACGATCGTTTCGGAGGCTTGATCATATTGAAACAATCTGATTGTTTCCGAAGACGACGGTTTGACCGAACCTATATATGATGCCTGATAGTATACAGTTATATAACTGCTAGATGCCTGATAAAAATCATATATATCTATTATAGCGAGATTACTGGGTTGTATGAATGTAACAAAACGAGACATGGTTTGTGTGTATAATATTTAATTAACAATGGTAGATAGTATAGTTGACATGTCAAAGATGAGGATGATGTTAGAATGAAGCAAAGTTAGTAGTTACCGTTTTGATTGCCAGGCAATGGTGGCTGGCAGAGGACGCCTGGCTAAGGCCAGGCGCCTATTGGCCAAATGAATGGCAGAGCCCAATGAGAGGCTCTTGACCTGGTGCCGAAAAGGCAATGAGAGTTAGAAAGCTTAAAGTTGTTAGTTTTATAGGGCTCTGACCGGAAGTTGCAGAAAGGGTTCTACTTCCCGTCTAGATCCCAATCAAAACAAGGGAGACAACCGCTACACTATATTTAAAATGTTTGTTAAATTTTAATATGATACTGTAATATGTATTCTTACATTCTAACCAGATTGTCTCTTGTAAAAGTTTGATATGTTCTATTATACATTTATATCATTAGATATTTGTGTGAGTGTATATCATTCAGTATTTTCTAATGATTAAATGCTCAGATTTATTCTTTGAATTTTTTCTTTGAGCTTATTTTGAGAGACAAGACACATTTTCGAGATTATCTCAATCATGACATCCATAACTTTGAATGTAATATATATAATATATATGGAATACTGTTGGCTTCTTGCTACAATACTTTCTATACCTTTCATATATATATATATATATATATATATATATATATATATATATATATATATATATATATATATATATATATATATGTATGTATGTATGTATGTATGTATGTATGTATGTATGTATGTATGTATGGGAGAGATGACCCCTTAGCCTTTGTCAAGGCAGAATTCTAGGAGAAGGAAAACTCTGATATAACACCTGCAACCCTGATGGTATCCAATGATGTTGACTTGTTCTTCTTTTTGGTAAATATCATCTTGGTTAAGAGAGTGGGACTGGCTTTGTGCAGCGCCTTTGCTCACTATAAAAGCTTCACGGCACAGGCATTGGTTTATATCTGGAGATCTCTCTGCACTTGTCATCACAGGGTACAATGGGCCCAGCATTATGTGTCAATAATTGTCACAAGTGTAGTGTTTGTACCAGAGTTTTCAAGTCGCTGGCTGGACTAAAAAGTCACACTCGTTCAGCGCATCAGTAGGGGTTCTCCTACATGGATATAAAGTAGTGGCCATACTCGAAAACGAGTTGGCAGCCACCATGTATGTATGTATGTATGTGCTTGTGTGTGTGTACACATATATACATATATATTGGTATGTATGTGTGTGTGTGTGTATATATATATATATATATATATATATACACACACACACACACACACACACACACACACACACACATACATATATCAAAGGTATATATTGAGTTAGAAATTCAAAATAGTCTCTTACAATTAAATAGCTCACAGAAAGGGTTTTTCTGAGCCGCATAATATAATTGAATATAAAAGAAAGATAAACACAGATATAAACATATGTATTCAAATCGTAAGGGACCAGATTCGCTAGGATGAAAAAGATACTAACTATTAACAATAGGGTTTGTATTTCTTTTCTTGATTTATTTTAAATTGAGTCTGGCAAACCCTATTGTTAATAGTTAGTATCTTTTTCACCCTAGCGAATATGGTCCCTTACGATTTGAACACATATGTTTATATCTGCGTTTATCTTTCTTTTATATTCAATTATATACATATATATATATATACATATATATATATATATATATGTGTGTGTGTATATATATATAAATATATATATATATATGTGTGTGTGTATATATATATATATAAGTATGTATGTATGTATAGGTACATACATATATGTATACAGACGTACAGTAGTATGTATACATATACATACATATATATATATGCACGTATCGGTTTACCGAACATTTATTATAATGCTTTGTTTGCTTGTTTGTAAACAAACAGCCCGAATTACGCCGTACAGTGTTTAGGCAACCACGTCACCTTTTTGTTCAACACTTGACACAGGAACGATGTACTAGTTTCAAGCTTATTAGCTATCGTCAGCATCGTATACCAGATGGTTGAACGTCTGAAAGTATATACTTTCCTTATGCATATTAACGGCTGAGCAGCCTAATTTGCATATCGAGTGAGTTTAGTCGGCCGGGCGCACCGAAAACGATAAATGGAATAGAATGAAACGAAATTTCATTTCTCACTCTTAGTACGGCATTTACTTAAATGTAAGTATGTATGTATGTATACGTACATACATATATGTATACAGACGTACAGTAGTATGTATACATATACATACATGCACACATATATATATGGACGTATCCGTTTACCGAACATTTATTATAATGCTCGGTTTGTTTTTTTGTAAACAAACAAACAGCCCGAATTACGCCGTACAGTTGCCTAAACACTGTACGGTGTAATTCGGGCTGTTTGTTTGTTTACAAACAAACAACCGAGCATTATAATAAATGTGTGTGTGTGTGTATACAAATGAATATATGAGTGCTGAACATCTATACAATTATAGAAGTGTCCGGATTGCTAATGACCAAGTTAGCTAGGTTGAAAAAATACTAATTTAACATAATATGGTTTGCCTGTCTCGATTTAAAATAATAAATCAATAAAAATAACAAACCTATATTGGCAATGGCCGTGATACCTGGACAAATTTTAAATTTGTTTCGCAACAAAGACTATTTCGAGTTTATAACTCAATATTTCATATTCACGGCTCCATGCGTTGAGCTAATTGTTAGTCCCATAAAACCGACTGCTATTTTTAGCGGCACGGATATGAGACGAGTTAGGCGCTGGGACACACGTGCGTTCAACAACACATGTTTCTCAGTCTTCTTAAGTATTTTGAAGTGGAAGGTACCAATTTCTGGATACCGGCAGAAGAGCACAGGAATAGTAACTTTCACTTAATTGTTCGAAACAAATTTAAAATTTGTCAAACAGATTTAAAATTTGTTCAGGTATCACGGCCATTGCCAATATAGGTTTGTATTTTTATTGATTTATTATTTTAAATCGAGACAGGCTAACCATATTATGTTAAATTAGTATTTTTTCAACCTAGCTAACTTGGTCATTTGCAATCCGAACACTTCTATAATTGTATAGATGTTCATCCCTCATATATTCATTTGTATTACACAGCTCAGCTGTTAATATGCATAAGGAAAGTATATACTTTCAAACGTTCAATCATTTGACAGGAAGGTATACGATTCTGACGATAGCTAATAAGCTTGAAACTAGTACATCGTTCCTGTGTCAGTGTTGAACAAAAAGGCGACGATGGTTGCCGAACACTACGGCGTAATTCAGGCTGTTTGTTTACAAACAAACCGAACATTATAATAAATGTTCGGTAAACCCATACGTACATATATATATGTGTGCATGTATATATATATACATACTACTGTACGTCTGTATACATATATGTATGTACGTATACATACTTACATTTAAGTATCAGCCGTACTAAGAGTGAGAAATGAAATTTCGTTTCATTCTTTTCCATATATATATATATATATATATATATATATATATATATACAATATATTAATAAATGGAAACTATATTTATAAAACCATATTTATTGTATTATACATATTTCAAGGACAACCAAGGCAAATTATGGTGCGCTTTCATCAGATAAAATACAGATTTGTTTTATAAATAAATATTGACATACCCGGGAAAAAAGGACAACCTTAACTGTTGGAGCTTCCTTGATAGTGGAGATATTACATTTATTGAGGGTAATACAAAATTATGAGTGAGTATGCAAATGAGTGTCCGAAAGGTTGAAAAGATAACGGTTTATTTAAATTAAACTGTTGGAAGAAGGTGATATGTGAGGAAGAGAGAAAAAATAGAAAAAAGAAAAAAAGAAAGGAGAAAGATAGAAGAGGAAAGAAAGAACGATTATATATATTGATAGTGAAAATAGAGTGCATGAAGAGATAAATGTAGACAGCATAAGTATATCTAAAAGAGAGAAGAAATGAGAATAACGTGGAAGAATAATATTTATAATGCAGGATTCATTACGTTTTGATTATAATATTTATAATGATAGGTTGAAAAATGAGATTGAAATTAAATTTAAATTAAAAATTAGAAATCAAAATTAAAGATTAAAATTTACCTTAATATTAAAGATTTAATTTAATAATTTAATATTAATAATTAGTTTAAATGTTAAGGATTATAAATTATTTAAATAAATATATAGTATTTTACATTAGAGCAAAACTAATATAGTTTATTTTATTAAAAGTTGTAAGTCAAAATTTAAACATCCAAATAATTCTAAATTTATGAAAAATTTACAAGAGTTTACAAAAGAATAACCACTTAGTTATATTATAAAAGCAGTAAGGAAGTGTAAAGGAAGTTAGAAGTGATTTTTTAAGAACTCAGATGACTCTAAGGATTAAATGTTATAAATTTTTATCTTAAGAATATAATTAAAACATGAACCATATGTTATTTTATACGAAGTCATAAATTTACTTGCTATAAAGTTAAAACATTAACATTAAAATTAAAACATTAAAAAAATTTATCTTAAGAATATATTTAAAGCATAAACCATAGGTTATTCCACATATATATAAAAAACCTATATAAAAATCATATTTTTCCACCTATATAAACACATAAAAACGTTTGGCGATATAAAAAATATAAAAATATAATAATATAAAAATATTGGAAAGTATGAAAATAATGGTCTTTCAAAGGAATTTTCAAAAGATTTTTCCTAAAACCTTCCGTAAGTTTTTCAAGAAAAATTTTTTTCTTAAAGGAGTTTCAAGCAGTCATATAAAAAATGTTATAATCTATCAATAGGTGTAATAATATAAAGTATATAGTATATATATGTGAAGTAGAGATATGAATCATATATAGATATAGAAGACATTATGTAAAAGAGATAAATCATATATTACATTTTATATATATATTTAAAAGTTGAGTTTAAACGATGTTTGCAGGAACTGAATAAATTATTTCGTAAATTAATAGAGTTCTTACTTTTAGTATAAAGAATATTTCTTCAACACAAAGAGAACAATTTTGGGATGAAGGAACTTTGGAAATAATTTTCCAAAGTAAAGAATAGTTAATATTCTTGGATTTCAGGTCCCATAATAAGTTAGATAGAGAAGTTGAAGATTTTTTACCAATATTTGTAAAGGAACATTTATGGTTATTAAAACGAGATTTGAAGTCTGTGGAAGTAGAGCCGACATAGTTAAAGGAGTTTTCATTTGTTTTGACATTACAATTGTATACTATATTTTTAACTAAACAATTATTATTTAGAGAACATTTAGATTTATTTCTACAATTACATTTATCTAAATTTATATTATTAGGAGCCGTAACATTATATTGGATATTGCTAGGGGTATTAGTGCTATTCTGGTTAGGTTTTAAGTTTCTATTATTAATTCTATTAATATTCTGCGCTAAATTCATAGTGGTGGAATATGAGAGTTTAATAGTATGTCTATTAAAGATTGAGTAATACATGTGTGTCTTAGGAAAGCACCTATCTAGAGCTTTAAAGATTAATTTAGCAATAGGGGTTTTAATACTTAATGAGAAGGGGGGCGCGAACCATAATATATTTCTAGTTCTATTTTTTCTTTTGGTTTTCGAGTTAGTGTAAGGTTTTCTATTATAATTATAGTTATGGTTAATTGGCACATCTTTATTGTCAATGTATTTAATTTCATTACTAGAGCCTGCTCTACCTAACGCTTCGTTATAATATTGTGCCTTATCTTCAAATATATTTTTATACGCTGAAATTCTAGAAATACGTTGCTGCACAGAATTTACAATAGTGTTTTTAACGGATCTGGGGTGATTGGAATTAAAGTTAACATAGTTTAAATTCTCGTTTAATTTATGAAATGGATAATAAAGACCAGTGTTAAGGTTTAAAGTTACATCTAAAGAATTAACTATTTTATAATTATCCTCTACTTCTCCTTTAAGATTAACGCTATTAAAAAGTTGTATAATTTCTTTTCTTTTCCTATTTATTTCACAATTATTATTATTTTCAATAAGTAATAGCATATCGTCACGATATAAACCACCGGTCATCTCCGGTATTTTCCTATGTAAAGTATTGTTAATAAAAAGCCCCACAAGATCCGTTAATTGCGCCGAGTCCGATGATCCCATAATGATATCGAAATTACTATCTCTGTCTGCTCTAGTCCAAAGGTGGTTGCTAAATTTAATTAATGTTTTACGTGCAGTTAAGATAATGGGCATTTCATTGCTAGTTAAATCTGTATATTTAAATGCATATGTAAGGGCTTTATTAAGTAGATTAGGAGTGATAGATGAGTAATAATTAGCAATATCCAATTGAATGAATTTATTGTTATGTTTATAATATATATATCCAAATGTTTTTAATATATATATCCAAATGTTTATATATATGTGGAAAAACATATGATTTTTATATATAGGTTTTTTATATATATGTGGAATAACCTATGGTTTATGCTTTAAATATATTCTTAAGATAAATTTTTTTAATGTTTTAATTTTAATGTTAATGTTTTAACTTTATAGCAAGTAAATTTATGACTTCGTATAAAATAACATATGATTCATGTTTTAATTATATCCTTAAGATAAAAATGTTTAACTTTTTAACTTTATAACATTTAATCCTTAGAGTCATCTGAGTTCTTAAAAAATCACTCCCTTTACACTTCCTTACTGTTCTTAAAAAATCACTTCTAACTTCCTTTACACTTCCTTACTGTTTTTATAATATAACTAAGTGGTTATTCTTTTATAAACTCTCGTAAATTTTTCATAAATTTAGAATTATTTGGATGTTTAAATTTTGACTTACAACTTTTAATAAAATAAACTATATTAGTTTTGCTCTAATGTATATATTTATTTAAATAATTTATAATGCTTAACATTTAAACTAATTATTAATATTAAATTATTAAATTAAATCTGTAATATTAAGGTAAATTTTAATCTTTAATTTTGATTTCTAATTTTTAATTTAAATTTAATTTTAATCTAATTTTTCAACCTATCATTATAAGTATTATAATCAAAACGTAATGAATCCTGCATTATAAATATTCTTCTTCCCCGTTATTCTAATTTCTTCTCTCTTTTAGATATACTTATGCTGTCTACATTCTCTTCATTCACTCTATTTTCACTATCAATATTTATAATCGTTCTTTCTTTCCTCTTCTATCTTTCTCCTTTCTTTTTTTTCTTTTTTTCTTTTTTCTCTCTCCCTTACATATCACCTTCTTCCAACAGTTTAATTTCAATAAACCGTTATCTTTTCAACCTTTCGGACACTCATTTGCATACTCACTCAAAATTTTGTATTACCCTCAATAGATGTAATATCTCCACTATCCAGGAAGCTCCAACAGTTAAGGTTGTCCTTTTTTTCCGGGTATGTCAATATTTATTTATAAAACAAATCTGTATTTTATCTGATGAAAGCGCACCATAATTTGCGTTGGTTGCCCTTGAAATATGTATAATAAAATAAATATGGTTTTATAAATATAGTTTCCATTTATTAATATATTGTATATTTAGTCCACTTATTTTTTGAGTGCTTTATATCAGTTATAAAATTGTTTTAATTAAATATAACCTCTGCATATATATATATATATATATATATATATATATATATATATATATATATATATATACAAAGATAGATTCAGCGAGAATTCATTTTCGGCGAGCAGGAAAAGCGAAGCGAACCGCAAAAATCAGAAATGATTAAAACACAGTTGTAGAATTAAAAACTAACTGAAAAGAAATATTACCCAAGCTGTGAATAACTTTAAATTTGATTCTGACAGAACTTTGTCGTAACTTTTAAAGAAGATCATCGACTATTTTGAAAAATAAATACGAAATATTAGTGAATAGACGAACTCATCATGGCAAAAAGTACAAGTCTCCTTCGACCAAATCGCAACTACAACCGTTGTATACAGTGGAGCTACGAGCTTAACAAAGTATTATATGAAGCATACAAACAATCTGAATCCCAAAAGTTCGGTTTTATGCAAAGGCTAAAAACTTTATGGAACTCCAAACACCCAGAATTAGACTTTTCTCCAAAGCATTTAAATGAACAGGCAAAACGTATCATTAGATGTAAATTGATACATCTGTACAGCCACAGGAAATAACAGCTGTGAAATATACAGCGCCATCTACCTGTTAGCTAGCTACTCAACGTGAAACAAAAGAACCCTTAGAACCTACCAGAATTAGAACCTACTAGAATTAGAACCTACCAGAATAAACGCCTACACATCGACTAAACAACAAAAGATTGTTCCTGTATAAATAGAGTGGTTCCTAACACTTTCGCTAGTCGACTTTTGGCAGAGTCAGCTAGCGCATCGTTGTTCCTTTACTCTGCCACGCTTTGTCACTCACACACGCATTGCCTTGTACCACGTATCGTTGCTTCATGTGAAAATAAATAGCTGATCGAATTTACATCTCGCCTTGCTTCGTCCTTTCAACTTGTGCTTTCGTCTGTCCATCCTCAACAGTTCTTTTAAGGGCTATCTTCATATCTGATCAGACCGTATGCGATAACAGTCCTTCTAAGGACTATTCCCGGATCTGATCAGAAGTAGTGACTAGACTGACCAACCAGCGTCGCTACAATTGGAGACCACGACGAGACTCGAACGCACAACCAGACAGCACCTAAGAAAACATTAACATGGACATGGCACAAACGACAGAAGCCGAGATACCAACCACACAAGCGGCGTTAACATTTAGTCCCCGTATTTTGGTCTAACGACCCGACTCTGTGGTTCGCGCACATAGAAGCGCAATTTACCGCGAACAGAATTAAGACCGATGCCGCAAAACTCACCTACATCATTGGATCTGTCCCGCCAGAAGTTTTGGCTGAAGTGAGGGACCTCGTCATGGCACCGCCAGGCACGGTGTCATATGAATCATTCCGCAAGGAATTGGTCAAGCGGACGACTGCGTCACAGCAGAGACGACTCAACCAACTCGTGTCTGCAGAAGAATTGGGAGACAGAAAACCGTCCCAACTATTGCGAAAGATGAGACAGCTGATGGAGGACCAGCCGCTCTCAGAAGATCTGCTGAAACGGTTGTTCATACAGCGCTTGCCCTTATCGATGCAGGGAATTCTGGCGTCGACTAACGAGTCAGCAACCCCGGAGGAACTGGCGAGTGTCGCAGATAAGATCGCTGAAGTATCAAACCCTTTTGCCTCAGTAGCACAGGTAGATCGTCGGACGAACCCTTACGTAACGTCCTCGGACTCCACCTCCGAGATTGCAGAGCTGCGGGCTATGATCAGAGAGCAGGCTGGTCAAATCAAAGCTCTCTCAAACCAATTAGAAAGCTGCAAACACACCGGCGGCGCAGCAACAGTCGGTCCAGACCCTTTCACCGTCAAAGATCGAGAAGTCCCAGTCAAAATCGTGTGTCTGGCAACTTCTGCTGGTATCACGAGGAATTCGGCGCTCGGGCATCTAAGTGTAGGGCCCCGTGCTCTTTCCAGAATACCACCCAGGGAAACGGGCAGACCAGGGACTAGCGACGACGTTCACCTCTGGTACTGAAAAGAAAAGTCGTCTATTTTTTATTAACGACCAGGCGACAGGCATCCGATACCTCGTGGATACAGGAGCCCAGGTCAATGTTATTCCGGTTTCACTGATCTCGGGCAAAAGACACCCAACCCCGTCCTTTCTGCAGGCAGTGAACCAATCGTCAATTCCGACTTTCGGGGAGAAGTCTCTGACCCTCAATTTAGGCCTGAGGCGGCGTTTTCAATGGGTGTTCGTCGTGGCAGACCTGCCGACCCCTATCCTAGGAGCCGATTTTCTCCACCACTTCAACCTTCTGGTGGATATGAAGAACCGGAGGCTTAGTGACACCACCACAAACCTCACTGTGAGAGGTATATTTACGACGCAATCCACAGTGAGCCCTGTAATTTGCCAGTCAGAGCCTTCGCGGTACAACGGCATTCTCCAGAAATACCCAGACATCACTCGCCCGGTATTTAAGGATGGTCCCATTAAGCATAGTGTCACGCACCACATCGAGACAAAGGGACCACCCACAGCTGCCCGACCAAGGAGACTGCCTCCAGACCGATTGAGAATCGCCAAGCAGGAGTTCCAACACATGCTGGACCTCGGAATCATTCGCCCTTCCTCCAGCAACTGGTCTGCACCCCTACACCTTGTTCCAAAAAAAAAACGAGAATGATTGGCGACCATGTGGGGATTATCGTGCACTTAACAATTCTACAGTGCCCGATAATTACCCTGTACCTCACCTGCACGATTTTTCTGCCTCTCTGCAAGGCGCACGTATCTTTTCCAAGGTAGATCTGGTGCGTGCATATAACCAGATACCTATGGAGCCTGCAGACTTTCCGAAGACCGCAATCACAACACCGTTCGGTTTATTCGAATTCCTGCGAATGCCGTTCAGTCTGCGCAACGCTGCACAAACTTTTCAGCGGTTCATTGACACCGTGTTACGCGATCTACCCTTCGTATACGCGTATATTGACGACGTACTGGTAGCAAGTGCTTCCGAGAATGAACGCGAGAAGCACTTAGATCTCCTTTTCCGACGTTTGGCTGAGTACGGTATCATCATCAACCCCAGCAAGTGCCTTCTCGGCGTTCCTTCACTGTCCTTTCTCGGGCACATCATCGATAAAGACGGCATTCGTCCACTTCCCGAGAAAGTAGAAGCTATCCGCAGTTTTCCCGCATCTACATCACTTCGGAAACTGCGTGAATTCCTCGGTCTGGTGAATTTTTATAGGCGGTTCATCCCTCATTGTTCCGACGCAGCCAGACTCCTCACGGACCTTCTTCGTAACCGGACTCGCAAAAACGAAGAGATCACTCTAAACGAGGAAGAATTAACATCTTTTAACCGCCTGAAGGAAATGTTGGCAAACGCTTCCATGCTCGTTTTCCCCAGGTCTGGCGCTCCTCTTTCGCTGCTAGTGGACGCATCAGACACGGGGGTTGGAGGCGTTCTACAACAATATGTCGACGGCGTGTGGCAACCCTTATCCTTCTTTTCTAAGCGGTTGCAACCGGCAGAAACGAAATACAGTACCTTTGGCCGCGAACTCTTGGCAACCTATCTTTCGGTTAAGCATTTTCGGCACATGCTCGAAGGATCAGATTTCGTGATCTACACGGACCATAAACCACTAGTTTATGCGTTCCGTACCAAACCTGATCGACATTCACCGAGAGAACTCCGACACCTGGATTTTGTCTCCCAATATTCAACTGATATTCGGCATATCAAGGGATCAGACAACGTAGCAGCCGACGCCCTGTCCCGAATCCAGCTGAACGCAATACATGTGCATTCAGGCATCGACCTTCAACAAATCGCAGCTGACCAAGAGACTGACGAAGAGTTTATGAAACTCCGAGATTCGCCATCTCTCAAGTTTCAGCAAGTTCCCATTCCTTCTTCTCCGGGACAAATTTGGTGCGACCTTTCTACCGGTCATGAACGACCGTACGTACCACAGATGCATCGTCGACAAGTTTTTTCTGCTTTACACTGCTTGCCTCACCCGGGAATCCGGGCTACACAGAAACTCATCTCTGCTCGTTTTGTGTGGACTAACATTAACAAGGACGTGCGCGACTGGTCCAGGAGCTGCATTGCCTGCCAGAAAGCCAAAGTCCACAGACACATCAAAACTCCACTCGGCACATTCGCGCAACCTGATGCACGTTTTCATCATGTGCATATCGACATCGTCGGACCTCTACCACCATCACAGAACTACACACACTTGCTCACCTGCATCGATCGATTTTCTCGTTGGCCTGAGGCTTTTCCCATAAATGATACCTCAGCAGAAACAGTCGCTAAAACTTTGGTTTTACACTGGGTATCACATTATGGCGCCCCAGCGAAGATAACAACGGACAGAGGACGCCAATTTGACTCTCACCTCTTCAGAGAACTGACTCGCCTGTTAGGATGTAAACACATCCGCACGACAGCTTATCACCCGCAAGCTAATGGTCTCGTGGAAAGATTCCATCGCCAATTGAAAGCTGCAATAAAAGCATATCCAGACAAGACCCATTGGTTTGAATACCTACCACTCATCCTTCTGGGCATTCGATCCACCGTTAAGGAGGAATTCGGACACACACCTGCAGAATTAGTCTACGGCACCACCCTGGTTCTACCTGGTCAGATGGTTGCTCCCATCTCTCCTCAGGATGTTCCAGACTCAGGATCCTACGTACACCGTCTTCGACAATATATGTCTCACCTTGCTCCGGCAAGCACCCGTCAACAGAACACGGCCACACACGTACCTTCAGACATTGATGATTGGACACACGTTTTCGTTCGAAACGACACCATCTCAGCTCATCTTCGACCTCCATATTCTGGCCCTTATCGTGTTCTAAAAAAATATCCGAAATATTTTATTCTCGATCTAGATGGTAAACAGAATTCTGTCAGCGTGGACAGATTAAAAAAAGCCATCATGGATACTGTTACAGTCTCTACACCAGAAACTCCAACAGATTGCTGTCCCGGCGAGCCACCTGTTTCATCTCCAGTCACGAGAAGCGGACGACGTGTCCATTGGCCCGCAAAGTTGGCACAATATGTGAATTACCGTTAACCTCAAGTGAGTTTCTTAATCACTCTTCGTGAAAAACATTTCCATTTTTCTTGTTTACTATTTCCAGTTTCAAATACAATGAACTTTCTGCTTGAACAATTGCAATTTTTAGTGACCATGTGCTCATGTCACGAAGAACATTATTTATTATGAACATTATTTATTACAAACACTATTTAAGAACAAACATTGTGTATATCATTGTGTATAACATTTTTTTTTTTCTTCTCTCTCTTGTTTTGCAAAATTTGTATTTTTCTTGTTCTGTAACATTGATTGTGTAATTGCCATAATTTTTATATACATACAAGGCGTGTACATATTCTGTTTTTCATGCACACTACAAAACCACATTTGTTTCACCTTTTGGTTCATACACTGAGCAATAGATATTTGTGTCCCTCTAACTCTTACACTACAAAATGTTTTCTCTTTGATCACGCATTTCACAAATCACAACCTCAAAACACTGGCCTTCTGTTTTCACGTACACATTCACTCAATAGCTCGAGAATGCCTCGCTATTTTTTTTACCACATGCATTCGCTCAAGTCATATGCTGTGGAGCAAGCTGTTACCTTTAGGCAGCATGCTTACGGCTATTCAGTTCACACATTACGGTTATCTTCATGCCCAGTTAGACTTTTTGTCACACAATTCACAGGCAGCTCAACCGAAATTGCAACAGGCTCATTCATCACGCCTGCATAAATCTGGTCAAAGTCATTTTATAATTTATTTATTTTTTCTCTTCCTGACACACACATCTTGCCATATCATCTCTACATCGACTCTGTCCTGTACTCGATGATCACAAAATTTCACAACGTGCTGGACAATCCTGGGGCTATTTGTCATGACAAATGCACCACTGGCCCATTCCTATACGATATTTCGCTCTTTTGTTGTACAAAGAAAGGAACTGGCAGGGGGCTAATGTACAGCCACAGGAAATAACAGCTGTGAAATATACAGCGCCATCTACCTGTTAGCTAGCTACTCAACGTGAAACAAAAGAACCCTTAGAACCTACCAGAATTAGAACCTACTAGAATTAGAACCTACCAGAATAAACGCCTACACATCGACTAAACAACAAAGGATTGTTCCTGTATAAATAGAGTGGTTCCTAACACTTTCGCTAGTCGACTTTTGGCAGAGTCAGCTAGCGCATCGTTGTTCCTTTACTCTGCCACGCTTTGTCACTCACACACGCATTGCCTTGTACCACGTATCGTTGCTTCATGTGAAAATAAATAGCTGATCGAATTTACATCTCGCCTTGCTTCGTCCTTTCAACTTGTGCTTTCGTCTGTCCATCCTCAACAGTTCTTTTAAGGGCTATCTTCATATCTGATCAGACCGTATGTGATAACAGTCCTTCTAAGGACTATTCCCGGATCTGATCAGAAGTAGTGACTAGACTGACCAACCAGCGTCGCTACACATCTAACGGAATTGAGTGATACTACAAATACAGCCCTTGTAGACAACCACCCCACCTCCACTGACAGACAAAGAGAATGGCCAGCTAAATCTAACAGTGAACAGCTCACCAACAATTTTGCTGAAATCCATCCCACTTCCACTGAAGAACAGCGAGAAAGGTCAGCTGACTCTAGTAGTAATTGTCACCACATCAACAACGAGGCTGAAATTCATGACTCTACTGAACAAACAGAGCACCAAAAACTTGTGGGCACCCTACAAGTGATATGGAACGATATGTTTCAAGAGATACACAGCCTTAATGTGAGTGACAGACCATAAACACTAGAGTCAGTAAAGAACCCACTAAATTGGAATTGGAAGCGGTGAACGAAATAGCTGGCAATTATCTGAAGGCTATACGATCTAAAGGTGTAGAAACGACATTTGAAACGCTTAATGTTTTGTTGTCACATTGCTATCATGTAACACACATCTAAAACTACGCAATCAAGATACAAACAGAAAGCCTGAACCAGCGTGGATGCGAAATTTAAAAACCAAAATTTTGTCCATGAGACGGAGTATCTCACACATCGCAGTCGTTATGACATGCAACATAGAGAGCAACTTCACACGACACCAGGAAGACCTAAAGAAAAAGTTAGAGAGACGATTTGGAGATACAAAATTTAAAACTTTGAACTCCAAATTACACCAGTTGAAACAACAACTCACAGCTACAACAGAAAGACTAAAATATAAGTCAACAGCACATAAACGACAAGTGCTAAATAGATTGTTTGCCAGAGATCCTAAATCAGTTTATCGCAGCTTCGGTGGCAAAAGCTCAATCCCTGTAAACAACACCCCTTCAAAAGAACAGGTTGAGAGCTACTGGAGATCTGTATGGGAAACGGATGACGGATTCAACAGACAAGCTAATTGGCTAAAAGAACTGGAACAGGACTACTGCCAACATGTCCAGACAAAACAATATGACATAGATGGGTCAATACTGGAAACAGCTCTACAGAAAATGTCGAATAGGAAATCACCAGGCCCAGACCTCATTACAGGATACTGGTTGAAGAATTTCACTTTCTATCGGCAAGATCTCATACGGCTGTTTACAGAAACCATTAAGGGCACACAAGAACTGCCCAGATGGTTATCAACTGCCACTACTCTCCTTATTCCCCAAAATAGCCAAACCACCCTTGCGAAAAATTACCGCCCAATTGCCTGCCAAAACATCATGTATAAATTATATACTGGGTGCCTTAACCTGTTCTTACAGGATCACTGTGCTACCAACAACATCATAACACCTGAGCAAGCTGGTGGAAAGAGGGAGGTGTGGGGTTGCATAGAGCACCTACTAACTAACAAAATGGTTCAGGAAAAAACAACAAGAAACATGACTGTCGTGTGGCTGGACTATCAAAAAGCATTTGATAGTGTACCTCATGGGTGGATTATTAAGACTTTACAGTTAGGGCATCTTTCAGGGTGATAGCTTGTCAGTGCTACTCTTCGTTCTCTCACTGAACCCACTATCTTACCTACTCAGGAAACAAGGTGGACAAAGAAGTGGGCCCAGAAGTATCTCCCATCTTTTCTTTGATGACCTGAAGTTGTATGGGCCAAATATCAACGACATCAAGAAACAATTGGACCTCATTACACAATTTTCAACCGACATCAAAATGAAATTTGGTGAGTCCAAGTGTGCATATTTGGCAGTAAAACGTGGAAGAGCTGTGCCCTCCTCTAGAAATCTAGAGATGAACGGCCTGACAATACAACCTCTGCAGTCAGGTGACAACTACAGATATCTTGGACAGGATGAGAATGTCAGATATGATGGACCCATAAATAAGGAGAGAACCAGAACTGAATACCTCAGAAGAGTAAAGAAAATATGGTCATCAGAACCGTCAGCATACAACAAATACATTGCCCACAATACTTATGCTGTGCCAATTCTAACGCCAACATTTGGCCTACTGAACTGGTCATTGCAAGAACTAAGTGAGATGGATGTTAGAACTCGAAAACTTTTCAGTGTTACTGGCAACTTTAACATCAATGGTGATGTGGATAGGCTATACTTCTCACGCAAGGAAGGTGGCCGGGGTCTAAAATCAATATTAACAACATATGAGACCCGAATAGTAACACTGAAGCAACACCTTCAACAGAGGAAAAAGGTTGGCAACCATCTTGCCCAGGTTCATGAGCATGAAAAAAGAAATATCATAGGAATAGCGACTGATTTGGAGGAGAGATATGGAATAAAGCCTGATATAAATCTCTCACCCAGAGAAATCGGAAGATCCTATTCAATGTTCAAACAAGATAAGAAAATTGACCAATTTACAGAAAAAGTTGTGCATGGATACTTGAGGCATAAAACACAGACCATAGAGGGGATAAACCACTCAAAAAGCCTGGCATGGAGTTCCGACAAGTTTATGACATCACACCTTGAGGCATATCTCTATGCAATACAGGAACAAGAACTCCCTACCAAATATCTGCTGCACAAAAGAGGAGGGCCAGCAGCTGACAATAAATGTAGGCTATGTAAAACAAAGATCGAGGATGTAAGCCACATTGTTGCCAGCTGCGAAAGAATGTCATCTCGCTACTACCTCCCATGAGACACGATGGGATAGCTAGAACCATCTGGAACGCACTTCGGAAAACAAAATTAACAACAAACGAGGAAGAATATATTGAGACAGATGGCACTAAGGAATACTGGTGGAACCTGAAAATAAAAACTGCCACCAAATTAAAGCACAACCGGCCTGATATTGTAGTTTGGGACCACACATTGAAAACGTGTTCTGTTGTGGAGATCAGCTGCCCACTTGATGTAAACGTTGTCAGAAAAATACAGGAGAAGGAGGACATCTACGGACCATTGATGAGGAGTTTACAAATCCAGTATCCAAGATACACCTTTAGCTTCATACCCATCATTATTGGTGCTACGGGTTATATACCAACCCGCTTGGACCAAAGTATGACTGAACTTGGATTTGCGGACAAAAAGCGCAGCTCCCTAATTCATAGTCTGCAAATGGCTGCGATAGCTGGCACCTTCAAAATTTGCAAAACATTCTTGCGATTCAAGGGATGACAATTTCTTTTCTTTTACAACCTTGCCACCAGGAAGGTGGCCGGTCAAAAAAATATACTCGAAATTAAGAGAAAGAGAAAACATACATACATACATACATACATACATACATACATACATACATACATACAGGAGCCTCGTTTGCCTTAAAAATGTGAGGGGGACAAACCAACATTTGTTGATTCTTAAAGGAGCATAAATTGCTTATGGTGCCTTTCCCGGACCCTATCACATAAGCAAAATTTTACGCTAATTAAATTTTATAATTAAATTTTATTAAAAAAAAAAAGATTAAAAAGAATTTATGATATCAAATAAACAAAAAACAAAATATAGACGTTTGAAAAAGTGGGAGGGGAGAGACTTGTCCCCTGGTACCCCCTTGAAACAAGGCCCTTGCATACATACATACATGATGGCTACAAACCCTGCTAAGAATACTGCAATCGCTTGTCAGGTTATAGAGTTTGGTGCACCTTTAAGCTACGGCCAGTCACGCAAACCTGTAACCAGGGCCTCGTTTGCTTTAAAAATGTGAGGGAGACAAACCAACATTTGATTCTTAAAGGAACATGTTAGTATTGGTTATGGTGCCTTTCCCGGACCCTATCACATAAGTAAAATTTTACGCTAATTAAATTTTATATATTTGTAACATATCCTGAACCAGCAATGCCTGTGCTTTGAAGGTTTTTTAAGTAGGGAAAGGCCTTGCACTCAACCAATCCCACTCTCTGAGCATCGAAAACACTACCCGAAAAGGAGAAGTGGTCAACATCATCGGATGCTTCCGAAGCCGCAGGTTTTTTTCAGAGTTTCCCTCTCCTAGAAAAGTGTTGCGACAACAACTGGGGGCCTTTCACTCCCAGGTAAAAAAAAAAAAAAGTACTATTTGGATGGCCGTTGACTCTGCTGAGTTCCTCCGCCCTTTGCATACATACATACATTATATAAAAATATGTAAAAATATGTAAAACATTCCAAAAATTTTGCATCTAATAACTGCATATACACATGTACAGATACAAAGCATATACACGTGCACACATACAACTCAAAACATATACATCCACACATACAATAACATCCATATCTACACATTCATGTAGACATAATCTACTTAGTTGATGTTGTGTAAATTCCATGAGAGAGTCTTGTGTCTATGTTAGAAACCGAATCTCTATTGGTAAAAATTTAGAAATTATAAAACCAGAAGAACATACATACACACATACATACAGACATACATACATACGTACATACATACACACATACATACATACGTACATACATACAGACATACAAAAAAAAAATATCATTAGAATAGCGACTGATCTGGAGGAGAGATATGGAATAAAGCCTGATATAAATCTCTCACCCAGAGAAATCGGAAGATCCTATTCAATGTTCAAACAAGATTTTTAAAAATGACCAATTTACAGAAAAAGTTGTGCATGGATACTTGAGACGTAAAACACAGACCATAGAGGGGATAAACCACTCAAAAAGCCTGGCATGAAGTTCCGACAAGTTTATGACATCACATCTTGAGGCATATCTCTATGCAATACAGGAACAAGAACTCCCTACCAAATATCTGCTGCACAAAAGAGGAGGGCCAGCAGCTGACAATAAATGTAGGCTATGTAAAACAAAGATCGAGGATGTAAGCCACATTGTTGCCATCTGCGAAAGAATGTCATCTCGCTACTACCTCCCCATGAGACACGATGGGATAGCTAGAACCATCTGGAACGCACTTCGGAAAACAAAATTAACAACAAACGAGGAAGAATATATTGAGACAGATGGCACTAAGGAATACTGGTGGAACCTGAAAATAAAAACTGCCACCAAATTAAAGCACAACCGGCCTGATATTGTAGTTTGGGACCACACATTGAAAACGTGTTCTGTTGTGGAGATAAGCTGCCCACTTGTGTAAACGTTGTCAAAAAGATACAGGAGAAGGAGGACATCTACCGACCATTGATGAGGAATTTACAAATCCAGTATCCAAGATACACCTTTAGCTTCATACCCATCATTATTGGAGCTACGGGTTATATACCAACCCGCTTGGACCAAAGTATGACTGAACTTGGATTTGCGGATAAAAAGCGCAGCTCCCTCATTCATAGTCTACAAATGGCTGCGATAGCTGGCACCTTCAAAATTTGCAAAACATTCTTGCGATTCAAGGGATGACAATTTCTTTTCTTTAACAACCTTGCCACCAGGAAGGTGGCCGGTCAAAAAAAATATACTCGAAATTAAGAGATACATACATACATACATACATACATACATACATACATACATACATACATACATACATACATACATACATACATACATACATACGTACGTACGTACGTACGTACGTATTTATGTCTGTATGTATGTATGGAGCTACGGGTTATATACCAACCCGCTTGGATCAAAGTATGAATGAACTTGGATTTGCGGACAAAAAGCGCAGCTCCCTAATTCATAGTCTACAAAAGCTGGCACCTTCAAAATTTGCAAAACATTCTTGCGATTCAAGGGATGACAATTTCTTTTCTTTTACAACCTTGCCACCAGGAAGGTGGCCGGTCAAAAAAATATACTCGAAATTAAGAGAAAGAGATAACATACATACACAGTAAAAATATGTAAAACATTTCAAAAATTTTGCATCTAATAACTGCATATACACATGTACAGATACAAAGCATATACACATGCACACATACAACTCAAAACATCCACACATACAATAACATCCATATCTACACATGCATGCATACATACATATCAACCTAGTTGATGTTGTGTAAATCCAATGAGAGAGGCTTGTGTCTATGTTAGAAACCGACTCTCTCTCTATTGGTAAAACTTTGTGAAATTATAAAACCAGAAGAACATACATACATGCATACATGTATATACGCAGAACAACAAAGATACACATGTATGCACATGAAAACAAGGTTATAAACATACATATACACATAAACACATACATACATACACATGTATACACACAGAGTTATAAACATACATAGACACACATGTATACCCATATACACAGAACATAGTTATCAACATAAATAAACTGAATGTTTATATTTATCTAAAATCATCCATCAATTTTATGTGAGTATTTTTATTATGCTCCAATCACCAGATTACCTGTTGTTGTATGTGGTCCTAGATGTGTGTATTACCTGCTTGTATTGTTTTTTCTTTTTTCTCTTTTTATTTGTAATATTATGATGACAGTTATGTTGACAAATAAAGTTAATTTTCAAAATTATTTGAATATTATAGGAAGTGTATGTAGCGGTTGTCTCCCTTGTTTGGATTAACATCTAGACGGGAAGTAGAACCCTTTCCGTAACTTCCGGTCAGAACCCTATAAAACTAACAACTTTAAGTTCTCACTCTCTCATTGCCCTTTCGGCACCAGGCCAAGAGCCTCTCATTTGCCTTCCGGCGCCTGGCCTTAGCCAGGCGTCCTCTGCCAGCCGCGTTTGCCTGGCAATCAAAACGGTAACGACTAACTGTGTTTCATTCTATCATCTATTTCTTTGACATGCCAACTATACTATCTACCATCGTTAATTAAATATTATACACACAAACAATAATTCCTTGTTACATTCATACAACCCAGTACTCTCGCTATATGTATTTCATTAGAAAAACGAAAACAGGAGTTAAAGGGTTGAACAAAAGAAAGTTATATAAAAACATATTAACGTTAATTTCAAGGAAGCTTATATTACCTTTCAAATTATTTCAACAAATATACACAAAACACTACGAATATTTAAAAACGGAAAAGGAAGTGAAAGTTAAGGGTTCTAAGGTCACAGAAGAATGGGAGAGGGAGGTGAGGTGATGGGCTCTGGGACTAGGACATGGCGGTGTTGGGGCTGCACCCTGATAACAAGAAAGCTAAAGCATTTCCAACATGATAAAGTGTTTTACATTTATCTACAAACCATCCATCATAATTTTATGTAAGAACTTATATTAAGTTATGCTCCAAACACCAGTTAAATAATTGTTTCTACTTTTGGCACAAGGCCAGCAATTATCTCAGTGCATTACTGGTACTTTATTTTATCGACCCCATAAAGATGAAAGGCAAAGCTAACCTTGGCGGGATTTGAACGCAGAACGTAAAGGGCCATACATCTATGCTACACATCATGGTGTCTGATGCTCTACCAATACTGTCAATCCACAGAACTGCTACCACAACTAAAGATAACAATATCACAAGCAGCACTGGTAACATCAGCTTAATAATTGTTTCTACTTTAGGCACAAGGCCAGCAAATACCCCATTACTGGTACTTTATTTTATCGACCCCGTAAGGATGAAAGGCAAAGTTAACCTCGGCGGTATTTAATAATGATAAATTCTTGGTTATTTTCAAAATTAGTTGAAAAATGATAGGCACTGCCCCAGTCTAAACACAGTCTAATGACTTGAAGAAAATAAATGAATTAGAGAATAATAAAAACTTACTCATGAACTTCATCTTTTTAAAGGCGTCAGAAATTGTGTAAACATTCCTATTGCTACTGGTTGATGGAAGGTCTGTCATTATGTAAAGAAATAAATAGACCTGTTGTTGCTGTTATTGTTGTTGTTATAGTCAACAATTGTTGTTGTTGTTGTCAATGCAATGACTATTTGGTATTATTTTAGCATGCAGTCTATTGCAGCATCTGTAATCTATGCTGTAATGACCTAACCTGTCTCCAGGATTAGGGTTAGATTTTGTAGTTAAAATAGATTGTACACTGAGTAATGAGCTGGATTTTCCACTGTGTTATGGTTAGTTGAGCTACATTGCATGCTGAATTGCTAATGTGCTTATAGAACACACAAAAGGGACACCGACGTTTTGGTGGGGGTTTCAGTTGTTGTTGTTATAGTCAAGAACTTTTTCTTCCATTTTCCCACTATTTTTTTATTTTTTTAACAGATTCAGTTTTAATAGATCAGTTATTTTTGTTACAATCAACAACCTTTTGAATCTTCTCTCCCCTTCTTTTAAAAGGATTTTAGAATTTTAATAAACCAGTTGTTACAACGGACTACTTTTTTCCATCACTCCTGTTTCTTCTTTTTTTAAGGATTTCAGGGGTTTACTTATTTTTTCTTATTTATATATTTATTTCTCTTTCTTTACTTTTTTTCTGTTTTCCTATTTACTCTCCTTCCATTGATCTGCAACAAAAAAAAGACAGTTAAAATGTAGTTAAACGAAGGATAACCCAGCTAAATGGGTGACACTTCATGTAATGTAACACACACACACATACACACACACACACATATGTATATATATAATTAAGAAAGTAAGGTTTTTTTAAATGTCCCACATGGTTTACGTTTCAGAATGCCAACATTGTGGGTCAAATATCTTATCTATACATTTCTCAGTAATTCCACTGAGGTACCCCATCATATCACCTCCCGTACATAGCATATATCCACTTCTCTCCTTACTAACAACTCCACAATTTCATCCAGTTTACCTTTCAGAATGCCAACATTGAGGGTGGCAGCCCGGAGATTTGTACCTTGCCAGTTGTTACTTCCTTGGGTAGAAGTTCTAAGTGTCTGAAAGGGAAAAGCGTTGTGCAATTGCTTGATGATGGTTGAGGGGTTCTCATACATGGCTACACTGGCCACTCCACTACCTTGCACTGCACTAACATGACTAGAGTTAGCCCTATATACACAATTAATGAGATTCATATTTGTCGTACTTTTCATGTTTTTGGCAGGGTTTTTATGGCTGGATGCCCTTTCTACCACCAACCACTTTACAGTGTGGACTGGGTACATTATTCATGCCACCAACACTAGAAAGATTGTTTTACTGGACTCTAGAGTCATCTTCACCCTGAGTCAGTTTTTATTTGGAGTGCCTACTCTCCTAGATGGGTTGCCTTCACTATGGGATACGAAGCCCATGTCTGCCCCATGCAGTCATTCTTAATCAGAGTCACTGCCCTCCTAGACAGGCTACCTTCATTTCAGGTGTGGGGTCCATGTCTGTCCCAGGAGGTCATTTTTAATTTGTGGTTTCTCCTATCCTAGATGATCTGTCGTCTCAATAACTTACAAAGCCCGACATCTGCCCTGTGCAATCATCATTTACTTTTCTCGGAGAAAATTGGTATTGGTGATGTAGGAAGAACTGATATATATATATATATATATATATATATATATATATATATATATAAACATCATCATCCTCATTTTTCCACGCTGGCATGGGTTAGATGAGTTATCCTGTTGTGAGCAATGCCAGGTCAAGTGCGTGTGTGTATATGTGTATATATTTCAGGGAGCTACTACTACTGCTAGCTGCAAAAGGCTTTTCCCTCAAAATAAAAGGCAGACTGTATGATGCGTGCATACGAACAGCAATGTTACATGGTAGTGAGACCTGGGTGTTATGTGCAGAAAACTTGTGTAGATTAGAAAGAAACGAAGCTTGCATGCTCCGATATACGCGGACGGCAAAGCATAAATAAATTGAGAGAGAGACTAAGTATGAAGGATGGCAGCTGCATAAAAAGGTGTAAAGCACTAAAAGTCGATGGAAGACTTGGAGTGGGGAGACCTAAGAAGACCTGGGGTGAGGTGATAAAAGCTGACCTTGCCCAATTAGAACTCTCAAAGGTGATGACACAGGACCGAGATCTCTGGCATTACACAGTAATACAGAAGACCCGATTTCCCATGGGTACAAGCTGAAGCTGAAGCATATAGACAGTATGCCTCCACCCTCTTCCACTGTAAAGTGGTCGTGTAGGTTTCACAACAAAAAAGCACCCAGTCTACACTGTGTAGGCGCCACAGTAAAAAGGCACCCAGTACTCACTACAAATGAGGTTGGTGTTAGGAAGGGCATCCAGTTGTAGAAATCAAGCCAAAATCAGTTCTGTATGAGCAAGACATGGTCACCTGACCTGGCATTGTCCACAACAACAAGACAACCCGTCTAACCCATGCTAGCGTAGAGTGGAAAAATGGATGTAAAACGGTGATGGCGATAATGCTGGAAAAGAATGTCTTCACTTGTAGTTCTGAACAATTTAATTTAATTTTATATTATAATTTTACAATTTCGTAGGTGGCGATTTTCAAACTGTTCTCAGGGTTTGTTGTGATGTGTGACTATATATTAGAGATTTGGGTGTGTCAGGGGAGGGGTTAATGAGTGTGGGAGTGAAAGAGTGTTGAAGATTTAAAGGAATTAAAGTATGTATTATAAGAGTTACGCCCCTTGCCATTGTGAGTTCAAATCCCGCCGAGGTTAACTTTGCCTTTCATCCTTACGGGGTCGATAAAATAAAGCATCAGTAATGCACTGGGTAATTGCTGGCCTTGTGCCAAAAGTAGAAACAATTATATATATACAGAAAATAGTGAATGGTAACAGCAAGATAATTGATTGGGAGTGGTGTTGGGAGATGTTGGGGGTGTTTAAGGAGTGTTTAAGAAAGGAGTTGTAAAAGTGCCCTCCTGCAGTGTTTAATGAGGTGTAAGACTTTTGATAAAAATGGGATGACAGCAAAGAGAAAAATAAGGATAGTATTGGAATATTGTTAGAAATGTATGTTGTTGATATTGGTTTGGGAGGGCAGGTGAGTGGGGGGTGGGGGATCTTGCTAGCTCATATATTTACTTCCTTACATGTAAACATACATACAGCCAATATACATACACACACACACACACACATATATATATATATATATCTATATAGGAACGAGTAGGACCCCGACGGCTGAGCTCAAGCCGTTTCGACGGCTAATTCTGGACTTAATTCCAGAATTAGCCGTCGAAACGGCTTGAGCTCAGCCGTCGGGGTCCTACTCGTTCCTATTACCCACTCTACTACCCTAAGTATTGAGTACTTTGGTGCGTTATGGTCCACCTGGTTCCTTACCACATTTCCTCCGTTATATATATATATATATATTTTCAAATTTGGCGCTCATTCGAGGTAAGAGAGAGCTACTGTACGGACATGATTTTTGACAGCGGTAAGAAATTTGTTTTCTTATATCAATGTTTCATGGGCTTCCACTGACGATTTATAAGTGCCCACCTAAATATATTCTTACATGAATATATATTAGGCTTCTACATAAACTGGAAACATTCTCCCAAACTTGTAGAAAACTTATAATGAAACAATTGTTTGGAAAGAGAGATATACTTTAACTTTAATTATATCTCATAAAATAATACAACTGGTTTTTCCACATTATACATATTGTTAGCACCCCAAACACTTAAATTGGGTTTATATCTTAATATAACCTAATGTTTGTTGAGTGAGATGGTTACCAGTCAGAGTTTAGCTTTAAACTATCTCTGTTATTGTATTAAATATTTACTCTTGATTGGCCAGAGGTGTTTATTTCCAGGTACCTTATGAATTTGACTTTCCGTATTTATTACTGTTGTGAAATATTGTGGCTTTTTTTGGTTGTAACTTCTCTGTTTTTTAGCCTAAGAAAATATATATATATGCCTACGTATATAATTACATGCATATATGTATTTATTTTCTTTTATTAATTGAGTTCTTTACACGAGGAATTGATATTGGTTTTGAAATAACTAATTAACCCGCGTGTGTTTTATATTTTACTCTTAATTCGGCCGGAGAATTATATTCCCATTTGCCCTTTATAGCATAACTTTCTGCATTTACTGCAGTTATGAGAAGCGGTTCTTATTCGGGTACAACTTCTGATTTAGCCTGAGAAAATATCTATATGCGTGTGTAATTTATACAAGCATATATTTATTTTTTTATTTTCAATTGAGTTCTTAAACACGTCGGATTGATAATGTTTTAAAAAAAACTAATTAACCCGCGTGTATATTATTTTTTTTCCTCATTTCGTGGGTTGTCTCCCCTTCCCGCTTCGTGTCGCTATGATACTTCCTCAGTCAAAAACTGCTGGAATTTCAAATTTGGCGGTCATTCGAGGTAAGAGAGAGCTACTGTACGGACATGATTTTTGACAGCGGTAAGAAATTTGTTTTCTTATATCAATGTTTCATGGGCTTCCACTGACGATTTATAAGTGCCCACCTAAATATATTCTTACATGAATATATATTAGGCTTCTACATAAACTGGAAACATTCTCCCAAACTTGTAGAAAACTTATAATGAAACAATTGTTTGGAAAGAGAGATATACTTTAACTTTAATTATATCTCATAAAATAATACAACTGGTTTTTCCACATTATACATATTGTTAGTACCCCAAACACTTAAATTGGGTTTATATCTTAATATAACCTTATGTTTGTTGAATGAGATGGTTACCAGTCAGAGTTTAGCTTTAAACTATCTATGTTATTGTATTAAATATATATATATATATATATATATATCCGGATATCCGGATTACATTGAGTTCTTCATACGGATTGGACACTACCGTAAACTTTTGGTAGATTTATCTACATATATATATATATATATATATAACTTAACTACCGGCTCAACCCCGATCTAATCCGCCGTGACCTTTCTCCGAACTTTACACACCTTCCCACACTTGGTCTTTCCTTCCACGCATTACCTCCGTTTGATTTTGTTACTGTACTTGTTTTTTTCCGTATAAGATTCTTTGCCTGTGTTTTTACCTTTATGATTTTTTGTCTTTAATTTTCCTGTGTTTACTCCCTCCTCCCTACGTTTTTCTGTTTCATTTTCCCTTCCCCGTCTCTGCCTATCCTTCGCACTCACCCCTTCGTTCACTCCACCCCGCTTCACACCCCTGCCTTCTCATCCCTCCCCCTGCTTTCACCCAACGCCCATCATGCCCAACCTGAGATCCTTTCTCCACCAACTACATAATCGCCTCAAACTTTTCCTCACCCCCTCCTCCCACCCTGCTATCTCCCCTCCGCCCTTCAACTCTCCTACCTTCTCTTCGCCAAAACCCGGCACTCCAGCCACATCCATTTCCTCAGCCACTGCCTCCGCCTCCACCTTATCCCTCTCGGCTTCCGTCTACACTTCCACCCTTCCTCCGCCGCTTCCCCCTCCACGCAACGTATCCTCACCCGATCCTCACGCCTCCTGATGCGCAACTCCATCCGCGCCTCCCGTTCCACCCTCCGCCAACTTGACCACCAACTGACCCCCACCCTCCTCCGCCTTAACTCCACCTGCCACCCCCTCCTCGCCCAAGCCATCCTCTCCTTCATCCAAAACCTCAACCACAACCTCTTCTCGTTCCTCAGCTCCACCAAAGCCCGCAAGCTACACTCACTCCCCCCCTCCCCTCCCCCCATCCACCACCACCCGCCCATCCTCATACGCCCACCACTCGCCACCTCTCCCTCGACCCACACCCCTACCCAATCTCCACCCTCCACCTCACCCCTCACCACACCCTCCCTTCCCCCCAAACATCCAAACCCCACCCCTTGTTGTCACCATACCCCCTGACCTCCCCCTCTCCGCACCTGAGCGCTCACTCCTTAGTAGAGGCCTTCGCTTCATACCCCACACTCCGCACAGCGACGAGTTCCGCACCCGAACGGAAGTCGAGCGATTCGTGCAACGCACTAAGCTACAGGCACATTTCGGCCGAACGCCACCGGCTCCGGACGCCCCAGACCCGTTTCTCGCCCTGGGCCGACGACCATCTTCTTGGACGCCGGCCCCAGGGCAATTTAGCACCCTGGACGCCTTCGTTTATGCCAGCCGTAGCAAAGTAAATCGTTTCGACTTCCGCCACCGTTCCAAACGGTACAATATCTCACGGGGCGAACTCCTCGCTCTCCGCTCCCTCCGTAGCCGAGATGACATCGTCATCAAACCGGCGGACAAGGGAGGCGCCGTAGTGGTGTGGCGCGCGGACCTCTACACGGCCGAAGCCCTCAGGCAGCTCTGTAACCCCCTCTTTTACCGCCCTCTACTCTCCGATCCCACCCCCCTCTACCAACAACAAGTCTCCTCCACCATCAAAGACCTTATCGCCTCCTCCCTCCTCCCCCCACCGCTTCCCCCCAAACTCCACAAACCCGACAACCCCGGCCGCCCCATCGTCTCCGCTTGCAACTGCCCCACCGAACTCATCTCCGCCTTTCTCGACTCCCTCCTCGTCCCCCTTGTCACCACCGTCCCCTCCCACATCTCCGACACCAACCACGCCCTGCGCCTTTTCGACTCCTTCACCTACCCACCCGGCCCACAGCCCTTCCTCTTCACCCTAGACATCAAGTCCTTCTATACAGTCATCCCCCACGCCGACGGCCTTCGCGCCCTCAAACACTACCTCGACCTTCGCCCCTCCCCCATTCCCTCCACCCCCACCCTCCTTCGCCTCGCCGAGCTGGTCCTCGCCCTGAATTGTTTCTCCTTCTCGGGTGAGTTTTACCAACAGGTCACAGGGGTAGCCATGGGTACAAGAATGGGCCCGAACTATGCCAACCTTTTTGTTGGCCATGTTGAGGCCCCACGCCCGAACTGTACGGTCGTTACATTGACGACTGTATCGGAGCCACGACCCTCACCCGAGAACAGCTCGACTCCTTTCTCTCCTTCTTCTGCTCCTTCCACCCCTCCCTCCACTTCACCACCTCTATCTCCACCACCCACGTCCACTTCTTAGACATCTCCGTCGCCTTCGACCCCTCCCACCACTCCCTCGTCACCTCCGCCTTCTTCAAACCCACCGACTCCCACTCTTACCTCGACTTCACCTCTTCCCACCCCATCCACACTAAACACTCCATTCCCTACTCCCAACTTCTCAGGATCCGCCGCCTCTGTAGCCGTGATGCTGACTTTGAGTCCCAGGCCCTTTCCCTAGTCAGCCATTTCATCCGCAGAGGTTACCCCCCTCTCTCGTCCACACCGCTCTCACCCGCGCCCGTGCTGTCCCCCGCTCCACCACCCTCACCCCATGCCACCGCACACCCACCCACCGTCTCCCCTTCCCCATCACCTACCACCCCTCCACCTTACCCCTCCACCGCACCATCCGCCGCCTCTTCCGACGCCTCCAGTCCGACCCCTCCACCTCCCACATCTTCCCAACCCCACCACTCCCCTCCTTCAAACGCGCACGCAATCTCCGCACCCTCCTCGTCCACAGCTCCCTACCCCCCAACCCACGCTCTGTTTCCTCCCCCCGGTTCCTTTCCCTGTTCTAGGCCCCGCTGCAACACCTGTCCCCACATCACCAACACCTTCCAGGGTCCCAACGGCCACTCTCTCTCGGTCCGGCATGCCTTCCGCTGCACCTCCTCCAACCTAGTCTACGGACTTATGTCGGACAGACGGGACGTCGCCTGGCGGACCGAGTCACGGAGCACCTCCGGGATATTCGTCTCGGGGGCAGTTCCCCCATCGCCCGCCACTTTGGTGGCCCTGGACATTCCGCACACCATCTCACAGTCTGTGGCCTACTCCAGTGTCACGGAACACCCGCCAATCGCCTTACGGTCGAACAACGAACTATCTTCCTCTTACAGACCCACACTCCCCCCGGCCTGAACTCCCCACCCTTATTCCTTTAGCCTTCGACCGCCCCCTCCCCCCACACTTATCCCCCACTAACACCACTAACACACCCCTCCTTTTCACCGCCCACCCCACAACTAACAATACTAACACCTCCACTCCACCCCCCATCTGACCACCCTTCCCCAACTAACATACTAACATCCCTCTTCTCCTCCTCCCCCCTCCTTATCACACGCACACACCCACCGGCACATATATACACGCGCTCACACTAAACACACACCCTACTACCACCACTAACCCTCACACCCACACCTCTCACCCCCACACCTCCATCCCACCACCCCGCAACTAACCTCACTAACATCCCTAACCCCAAGCACACGAACACACGCACCCACTTACACCACCCACCCCACACGCAACTAACATCACTAACACCCCCCAACCCCACGCACACGTACCCACACACCCTCGTACACCACCAACTCTACACACCCTACCACCACTAACCCCCACTCACACCTGCATTCAACCCCTCCCCACCTCCCGTATACTAACACCCACTAACACCTCTTCATCAAACTACACACACACCAGTACACCACACTCCCTCCATAGAACCACACACACCCTTCTCTCCCCTCTCCACCCACACCCTCGCTCCACACTCACTCATCCCACTAACACCCCTACTAATACACACACACACACCCTCCTCACTCCAACTTTCACACCTACCCATCCTCGCCCCTTTACCATTCCACCGACTGCTGCTATGCCCTCTGACCACCTCCCAGCACAAACAGACCACAGCACTCCCACTGCTGACCACTTCCTGTTGCGCGCGCACCCCACATCTCTCCTCTTCCGACCATCGCTTCATGGAATACCCACACGCAGAAATTGACCAACAACCAATCCACTAAACATCTTCAGAATTTACCAACTTTTCAACCATCCTCTTACGTAATCACCTATATAACTCACCCACACACACACCCCAAAAAAAATTTTTCTCCACACGCCACCTACACCCACAACACGCTTAAACCCCACACACACGTACTTTCCACCACATATTTACACCCTCAGCCTCCTGATTCCTCTCCACCCCCACCCCTCTATCCACACACGCACAGACACTCCGACCCCCCCCCCCCCCCCCACACACACACCTCTTCCTGAACATGCAACCCCGTTCTTCCCCCAACCCTTACTTTCACATACACACACACGCACACCTACACACACACACCACCTTCAGCCCTCCCCGCTCGGACACCCCGTCTCCCTCTCCCCACTCCACCCGCCACCACCCCTACGCACCCCACACCCTTCCACCACCTGTTTACCCCCCTTTTAATTTCAGTTTATTTTGATCATGCCTTTATTTTTAAATTTATCTCATTCCTTGTATTTTGATCATGCTTTATTTTTATTTTTATCTTTATTTTTTATTTTTTCATTCGCACCGTTTCCTTTCGCTATATGTCTCTCCACCACTCCCCTACACACCCTTTGAACTCTGTCCCACACACTTCCCACCTGAGGAAGGGCTTATGGCCGAAACGTCTTCCCCCACCAACACCCCACTCTCCAGAGCGTGAAATTAATAAACATTCGTTGTACTGCCTCTCTGTTTTGTCCTTGTTCAAATTTTTCCATTATATATATATATATATATATATATATATATATATATATATATATATAGTAAAAAAGGAAAAAAACAGTGGAAAATGCTAAAGGGATTTTCTTTCAGAATAACATCAAAACATTTATTTACAAAATATGAATTTCCGCATTTAATTGTACCAGTTTCAGCCTATATGCTTTTTCAACGACGGAAGTGTATAATGCAATTAAATTGCATATTAATAAGAATAATAAGAATATGGAGAAAAAAATTAGTTTTTACATATATATTTAGGGAGAAAAGTTCACATTTTTGTCTAGTTTTCTTTCTTTCTCTTTTAGTGTTGACCATAGCCTTGTGGTGGTAGCAGTTTAAGTTGTTGATGTAAAACTTCAATTATAACATTACTAACAATGATTGTACTAATTATTTATTATATGTATATCAAACACTAATATCTGGAATACTCTATTTATATTTGAACAAATCTGTATATCTAGTATAATAACATGCTTCCAATTACATTTATAAGTACTTTAAATACTTTAATGACTTTCTAGTGTTATAATCGTTAAATATTTTCTAAATATTTTCTAAATTTTCTAAGTTATATAACGATTATTATTGATAAGTACTTTAGAAACTTTAATGATTTTCCAGTGTTATAATCGTTAAGTATGTTCTAAATATTTTCTAAATTTTCTAAGTTATATAACTGATTATTATTTTATTTTATTTAATTAAATTTGGGTTACCTTCGGGTCAATGAAATCCTTAGGCTTTCGCTTTCTCATGTTTGCAGACACATTATACTACTATATAAATTTATTAAAAAATTTAAGATCGCAGACAATTCCCTTTTTCACTTTGTATCAGATTTTTATCCGTATGATTCATGAAGTTTGACTTATATATTTATATGTGTTACATGACCTTGTTATAATAATTGATCTAAAACCTTAATTTTTAACAATATTATCAGTAACTTATTTATTGTATTTTATTATGTTATATATAACTGATAGGTATCATCTTAATGTGGATTGACCTCTGGTCGGCCCTGGTGATGATTATCTTTCGACATCCAATGTAGCAAGCACTGACCCGGAACTTACCACGGATCATTGTGTGTTGAAGTGATTCTGCAATCACCTTGCCTGGTTCTTTGAGTAGACTGCAATCACAGAGATCATTAATTTAGAATTCTCGCTCGTCGTGTATAATATTCATTTGTGGCACTCTACGATAGGGATTAAGCACCATAATAAGAACACCTTCAGCACAACTTAATAGACTACTCTATAGTTAAAACACTTTAAATCTTTAGAAATTTTGTAGAAACTACACATAACCATATAAGTTAGGGTCTATTTTGAGACACAATTTAATAGTTAGTAATAGAAACCACTGAGTTACATCCCCTCATGCATTAACTCCCCTTAGCCACACACACACTTCCGGGTAGTATTTCGATGTCGATTCTCGCAACGTAACACCCTCCTGTATTGAGCTAAAGAACATCAGACTACGATTCTCTAACTGGATTGTCAAACGCCCAATATCGAACCGTCGTGGATTATGTGAGGGGCATATAATCTGAAAAATACGCTCCCCAGACTATGAAAATGCCGCAGTGCATGAAATCCATATCATCGCTTCGCTACGCATTTCCAATATTTTTAATGCTTACACTATTTTTAATACTTATATTATTTCTCCACACACAGGCTATAACAATCATATAAAGAATTCATCACCAGATCAACCACCTTAACACTCTCGATTACCTGCTTAAGTGCTTCTATTACACGTAACTCTCTGCCACACTATATAAACAAGACGCACGTGCTTGCCACACATATAACCTTTGCACTCTATAACCGCTTAATTTCATGTTGTATTTTAGCCTGTATTTTTGATTGTATTTTTGATTGTATCTTTTAATATGAATGTAATCTCTAAATGTGTACTGCCACACTAAATGCTATAATGAATGTTGACCCACAATATTTGCATATGTATCTGTATGTCTCTTGGGTGAAAAGGAGGTCATATAAGTGTTCATTCAATAATAAATTGCTCCGAAGAATCCAAACCTCGGTTTGGAGGAAACAGCTGTAAGCATAAAAATGTTTTGAACAGTTCTTTGATTCTTATAATTCATATATATATATATATATATATATATCTTTATGTGTTTGTTTGTGTGTGTGTGTATGTGAGTGGTCGTGTGCATATGTGTATATGTAGGTGTGCGTTTGTGTGTGTGTGGGAACATATTTGTGTGTGTATGTATGTGTTTATGTGTGTGCTATTCTCTTCCCTACTCTTCATTGAGTTTTGAGTACAGAACAGAACACACATTGTATTGAATTACAAACATCAAGGGTCTGTATGTCTCTGTTGTGGGGGTGGTCACCACCACTCCTAGGCATCTCCAGTGTCCCAAGGGATCCATACCCTGTATTACCAGTAGCCCTAACAGAGTGATTCATAATAGAGGTGTAATGTGGCATATGCGATATGTTTATGTATAATAGTTTCTAATTTAGGTACAAGGTCAACAATTTTCGGGGAGGGGAAAGTTGATTAAATCAACCCCGGTGCGTTACTGCGTTATTTTATCGACCCCGTAAGGATGAAAGGCAAAGCTAACCTCGATGGGATTTGAACTCAGAACGTAAAGGGACGCAACTCTGTACCGCAAAGCATGTTTTCCGGCGCTTTACCCATGCTGCCAATCCACCGATATGTTTATGTATAATAAATATACATAAATAATAGTTTCTGTATTAGGCACAAAGCCAAGAAATTTGTGGAAGGGGAAAGTCGATTAAATCGACCCTAGTGCGTTACTGGTACTTTATTATATCGACCCCGTAAGTATGAAAGGCAAAGGTAACATTGACTGGATTTGAACTCAAAACATAAATGACTGTAACTATATGTTGCAAATGTCGTCCAACGCTCTACTGATACTGCCAATCCACCGCCCTAGTAAACAAATAAGTAATAATATATAAAGAATTAAAAAAAATTATTTTAAATATTAACTCGAAAAAAAAAGGAAATAAAAAAATACGAACTTTGTTGTTAATTTTGCTGCCGTCTTTAAGCTGTTTACAATGTAAAAAGACGTTTTATATGCAGTTACTCTTTGAAGTAACTTATCGTCTCTGTGTGAATACGTTTGTTTCTGTTTGTATTTTGGTCACAAAGAAATTACATCAACACTTTCCTA
This sequence comes from Eledone cirrhosa, assembly GCA_964016885.1. Classification (NCBI taxonomy): domain Eukaryota; kingdom Metazoa; phylum Mollusca; class Cephalopoda; order Octopoda; family Eledonidae; genus Eledone; species Eledone cirrhosa. Next base: position 161,059,504 of record OZ024741.1, on the reverse strand, counting down.
GTGTTGATGTAATTTCTTTCAGGGAATGTTTTGACAATAGAAAATTCTCCAGTGTTCTATTCTGTCAAAAGGGTATATGTAAATAAAACATTGCAAAGATTTAAATCTGTGTGTGAAAAAGGGAAAAAATTGTAGGCTACATAAATTCTATATAAGTCGTTTTTCAAAAGCGCTTTGAAAAATCTCCCATACGTACAATTGGCATTGTTCTATAAAAAATGTTTATATGCATATGTATACGCAAACACTCGCAGTGCACACACACACACGTGTGTGTGTGTATGTGTGTCTGTGTGTGTGGGGGGGGGGCTAAGTGGTTAGAACGGTGGTTCTCAACCTTTTTTGCCAACGGCATACCTTGGAACACATGAAAAAAAATAGCGGCACACCTGGCTAAATATATATGAAAAATAAAAAGATGGCAAATCATAGACAGCATACAACCGTAGACACAGACTAGACAGACACATAGAATGACTCAAACTAAATAAAGAAAAACACACCCATGAACTTACTTTATTGCAGTGTTTCGAATTTCATCAGTCAAATAGTTGGCTTCTTTAATGAGAAATTTGTGCCTGATTTTTATTCATAATTTCCTCAGTGCTTGGTCGAATATGAGACAGACACACCGCCTTCGTGTCTTCTTCGGTTGTACGTAATCTCTCACGCTTCTTGTGTTTGATGTTTAATGTTGAGAAGCCTAATTCACATATATAAGAAGTTGAAAATTGTAATAAAATTGCTAAAGCTCTTTTACATAATGGGATACTCCTCTTGAAATCCAAAATGAATCAATGGGCAGAGTTGAATGTTTTAATTTTAACCCTCGGTCACTAGAAAGGGTGGCCAATTCTTCTTCCTGTAACTCAAGTTCAATGTTGGAAGAATGATTTATGAAAGGATCTCTAATCCAATCATACTTTTCTGTCTTTAATGACGGAAAGTAATTGTTGATGCTTTCGTCCAGGGCTGTCAGATGAGTAACCACAATAGGGATCATTTCTCTAATGCGGGTAGAACGCAATAAAGGGAACATATCAAGATTGCCAGTGATTGCCCTTTTTTTCCAAATCACAATTTTCTTTTTGAGGGCAACTAACTTGCCTGTTGAAGTGAGAATGTTTTCGTTTTTACCTTGCATACTACTGTTTGTTTTATTTAGTTCACTAAATATTTCTGTTAGGTATTCCATTTTAGACATCCAAAATTCGCAACTAAGGTATTCACAGAATTTCTCCTGCTTTTCCTAGAGAAAAAAATGATAGTAATTCCTTGTGCAGTTCGTGAACACGATTTAGTACTTTGCCTTTCGACTGCCAGCGAACCTCAGTGTGCATTAATAACTTAACATGCTGAGAGTCCATCTTTTTGGACAGTTGTTCAAATAGTCGTGACTTCAATGGCCTACTTTTTATACAATTGACCATTCCAATAACTTGATGTAACACAACCTTTAAATCTTCCTGCGATATTTTTGAAACAAAAATTTCTCTATGAAGAAAGCAACGAGTACGAATGAGATTTGTATTTTCTTTTTCTACGAAGGATACAAATCCTTTAATACAGCCTGTCATACATGGGGCTCCATTGGTGCAAATGCCAACACAGGACTTCCAAGACAAATTCATTTCTTTGGGGTAGCCTGTTATCAAATCAAAAATATCTTGATCTCTTGTAGTTGTGGATATTTCTTTACAGCACAAAAACTGATTGATTATTTCATTCTCGTCAATAAAACGTACAAATGCAAGCAATTGACTTTTATTACTGATGTCAGTGGATTCATCCACGGTTAAAGCAAAATAGAATTCTTAAGCTTTTTCTGAACATTGTCTTCAATATTTTTCGATATATCTAGGATTCTTCTACGTATTGTATCATTTGAAAGCGGGATATTGTTCAATTCCTTCTCAGCCTTTTCACCAAACATGGATTTTACCATCTTTTTGCAAGCTGGGAGGATGACTGACGCAGCAAGCGTGTGGGATTTAGATTTTAATGCTATTATTTCAGCCACCTGAATTGACGCTAGTTGGGTTCGTTCAGACACGGTCATTAATTTTTCAAAATATCTTCGTGTTTTGATTTCTGCTCTAACAGTCTTTGAAAGTAATCGAGCTCTGTATCTTTCAGAGATGAATGTTTTGAATTAAAATGTCTTTCTAACTTACTTGGTACCATGGATTCATTTGACTTTGTTTCACCGCACACTACGCATGATGGACTTGTTTTGTCAATGTCACCAGATCAATAAAATCCAAATTTCAAATAATGTTCACAATATTGTCGATTAATGTTTCTCTTTATGACAATAGAGGTTGATGGTTGTTCGCCTCTGGACTTAGACTCGTCACTAATATCTTTCCTTTTCCAATATTTATCCATTGTGAAGGGTCATGGAATATCAATGACAGTTTTGGGTAGGATTATCTCTATTAAGATGACAGTGTCTTTCGGTCCCACAAAGCCTTCTCTTTTGTGTACAAACACAGCAAAACAATAAAAATATGTCTTTCTACCTAAAATTGATGTTTTATGAGACATCGAGCTGGAAATCATTAATTTTCGATGTATTACGCACAAAAATAGTCAATGTTTGAGCACTGACAACACATCGTAAATCCGCCAGTTTTGCTATGTTCCACACACCAGTAGACAGCTACAGACCTCTACTATACCCTCATTAGCATAAGATGATGAAACACTGGAACTCTCCGGTGTAAAAAGCCAGAAAATCGACCCATATTGAGCAAGCAAATGCACATCGAGGCTCATTTTCGGCTACACTCGGCGAATGGCGCCCACTGATTGGTCCAACACACCACGTGACCACGCCTTCCACCATCACAATGTAAACATGGCGGCCAAACTCACTCTTCCGATGGGATAATCCGCCAGAAAATTAGGAAATTATGCCATATAGAGATGAAGCAAGACAAAATATATGTAAAGGGAAGCTAACATGGACTGATTAAGTAGCATGAACCAGAGAATTCTGAGCTAAATCATCGGAATCATCCATAGATTGTTCCGAAACAGAGGTAGAAGCTGACATTTGTGTTTCTAATCTTTACAGGCAATTTTCTCAAAATGAGTACTTCTCAAAATTTCAAAGCTCTTTCCAGAAAATCTACTCGATAGATTTGTTTGAAATTTTGAGGAGATATTTCTTATAATTGTTTCTACGTTAGGCACAAGGCCAGCAATTACCCTGTGCATTACTGGTACTTTATTTTATCGACCCCGTAAGGATGAAAGGCAAAGTTAACCTCGGCGGGATTTGAACTCAGAATGGCAAGGGCCGTAACTCTATACGTCAAAGCATGGCGTCCGACCCTCTACCAATACTGCCAATCCACCGCTTATAATAGTAGCTTCATTGTGACAGAAGCGTTTTTTAAGAATTCTGCATTGAAAAAATGTTATAGTCACTTTTATCCCAAAAGATGATTTTTTTCATTTTTGTTACTGTCCAGCACACTAATGACGATAACATTTTTTTTTCCAAAATATCAAAAAAGGCTTCTGTTACTATACAATGACTGGTTTTCTGATTCTAAAAATGTAAAAATCATTTTCATAGCTTATTTGGATTTTCTCAAAACAACTCTGAAAATTACGCTATTTTTCAACCATTTTTGGTCATATCTCAGAAATATATCATTTGTCTCAGTTTTGGAGGTAGATTCTACCATAACAGTGAAAAAAAGATGCATGATATAATAAATTTTTATTTCTTCCGGAGAGGGGGGCGGGTTCCTACCTTAAGACAAGTATTGACCAATATCCATTCATATAATCAATACTAATGTCGAAAGAAACAATAAAAGATATAGAATTTTTAGCATTGCGACATTTGGAAACATTTCGCTCTTCCCTAAATGAACAAAGCTATGTGGTGCAACATGTCACACCACAGACTGTGAATACTCAATTGGGATCACGCGGTTTTTCGCATTTTCTTAGTGCGCCGTTCAAAATTTCGCGGCACACTGGTTGAGATTCACTGGGTTAGAGAATTGGATTCGCAATCGTGAGGTTGTGAGTACGATTCCCGGACCGGGCGATAGGTTATGTCCTTGAGCAAGACACTTTATTTCACGGTGCTCCTTCTACCTGGAGTTGCGACCGATAGATAGTATTAGTAATTGGAAAGTCCCATTTGACGAAAGTCGATCGACTGTCGATATATATATTCAACTTAGAGAGAAAAAGCCATATATCGTTTGAGAAACTCAGTATTTTGTACACATAGTATTTAAGAAAAGAGTAAATACCTTAAAATGGAAAAGCCATTATTTTCCTTACGGTGCTGTTTCATAGTTTCTAAACCGAAGCAAAAATCGATCTAAGTAATCAATTATCAATTACCAACTATCGATTTTGGTAAAGCTACGGAAGACGCGAAACTAATCATCTGAGGAATCGTCTTTAGATATGTCCCAACACAGTACAAAACACCTTTATATCTGTCGGAATTTGAGAGCTAGTTAAACTATACACCGCATGGTGTGAGAAACACAGTATTTTGTACACAAATATAAATCACATAATTGTTTCTACTTTTGGTACAAGGCCAGCAAATACCCAGTACATTACTGGTACTTTATTTTATCGACCCCGTAAGGATGAAAGGCAAAGTTAACCTCGGCGGGATTTGAACTCAGACCGTAAAGGGACGTAACTATGCTGGCCCAGAAAAAAGCACATACTTTAAGATGGAAAACCTATTATTTTCCTTACGGCGTCGTTTCATAGTTCGTATATATATATATCACAATCTGTGTTACACTGAATTTTCCCGAGATGATTGTTCTGTTGTGCGAACAGCTGTTTGTCGGAACTGATGGATGTCTATCTAATACACACACGTGTGTGTGTCTGTATGTGTGTAATATATATACAGAGAATGAGAGAAAGAGAGAAAGAGAGAGGCGTATATGGAAGCATATACAATATGCTTATGCATAGTAAATATACATAAGTCTGACTGTGGGTACTTTACGCTGTGTTCATATCATAGCTACCCCAGTAACAGTGTGAGAATGCTAAATATTAGTATTTTAGGATCTTTATCCATCATCAGTGACGTTTAATCACTTACCACTCAGACCTGGAGATGATAATTTGCATATAATGTGGACTTGTTGAATGAGTAAATGTCACCGATGGTGGATAGAGATCTTGAAATACTAGCCCACGTTCCATGCTGGCATGAGTTGGGTTATACACACACACACACATATATATATAGGTTCTAAGGAGATTTTACGGAGTAATTTAACAATAGCATTCATCAGAGATGTCTAAAATAGAACTAAAGCTCAGTGGTCCATGTCACGTTTATATAACAATTCCGGCACGCAGAGAGGCACCTCATCAAAGAATTTATCAGCATATTAATCGGATAATAATCATGCAAATTTAACACTAGAATAAGTAAATATGTAAATATAGAAATACATAGATGTACACCTTTCACGTGTACAGATTAATGAGGAGAACAAAAATTTCAGAGTAACCAATGGAACGTATTAGTAAGTCATTAGAGGAAATGGGAGTGGCGGCAAGTGGTTAGAGTATTCAGTAATTGGTTACTCTTGGGTCCCAAATAATAGGGGATGGGGTGAAATAAGTGGGGAATTTGGAATAAGCGCGGTGTTGGAAAATCGGAAACTTTTCTAGGTTGTTTCCGTTGATTTTTTGAAAACCAGAATTAGTCGTTTAGTTTACATATAGAGTTGTCATGTATAATGTTTTTAATGTCTAAAGAAAATTAATTGTCGCAGAAATGTTACCACTTAAAATAAAATTTTGCCGGAGATGAATTAGTAAAATTTAATAAGCGAGGGTGGTCGAAAAAATTAATAAGTGCGTGGAGTAGGGTGATTATTTGAGACCCAGGAGTAACTATAGTTCGTTATTATTACAAGAGGTGGATTGGCAGTATCGGTAGAGGGTCGGACGCCATGCTTTCCAGCATAGTTAAGTCCCTTTACGATCTGAGTTCAAATCCCGCCGAGGTTGACTTTGCCTTTCATCCTTACGGGGTCGATAAAATAAAGTACCAGTAATGCACTGGGTAATTGCTGGCCTTGTGCCTAAAGTAGAAACAGTTATTATTACAAGAGGTGTAAAAGCTCTTAAGTTTATTGGTGGAAGATCAAAGAAAGAGATCAAAGTAGTATTCACGTTAGTTGAACTTAATATTGCTGAACATATCTATCGTGGTCGTTTTTAAGATTCGCCCGGCCTTATCAATAGAAAAGGCAAAATTGCGAACGTTGTGCTACCGAAGTATTGGAAATTATGACCGGTAAGGATTTGTTAAACACAAGGCAGGACAAGATTTTAACTGCCAGCATAGAACCAAAAGAACTTTCGCAAAATACCATCCACAATAACATAGGATTCGATCCTACATCTCTGTGTCTAGTTCTACTGTAATACCAACATGCGTACGCTATTTCTCTTTTATCTCTCATTTTTTTTCATTTACTTTTTTGTCACAGCAATGGATACCTCATATCTATTAACTCTCTTTAACATCTAAAAACCGGCGCCTACAACGGGCCATAGTCAGTTACTCCAGTCATGTTACTTTCCTTTTATCTCACTCATTGAATTTTATATCTTTCGGACTGCTACCGACCGAACTTAAACCCTACTGTCTTTCTTTGATCTCCCACCAATAAACTTAAGAGCTTTTACACATCTTGCGATAATAACGATAATAGTTAACTATTACTGAATACACTAACCACTTGTCGCCACTCCCATTTCTCTAATGACTTACTAATACATTCCATTGGTTACTCTGAAATTTGTGTTCCTCTCCTCATTAATCTGTACACATGGAAGGTGTACATCTATATATTTCTATATTTACTTATTCTAATGTTAACTAACGTTTTACTTTAGACATCTCTGATGAAATGCTATTGTAAATAAGCAGTGCGGGATAGTGAATTATGCAACAATCTTTCAGCTCTCGTAGGCGCTTTCGTACCAGCATTGAAACACATGTAAAATACCATATAATGCAATTAATCTTTCTTCGATTTTCAACGGGTTTCGCCTAGTTTTTTGCTTGTACCCTATTCACTTTATATATTACTTTTTTACTTGTTCCAGCCATCCGGCTGAGACCATGCTGGGGCACCACCCTTATACATAGATACATATATACATATATTCTTTATTCGGGTCAAAACTTAGTATCGTTACAGTGGAGTTTCTTTTGCATATTCATAGGTTCACCAGGCATGAACACAGGAGCAGCTCCAGCGTAACAAAATAATTTCAACTATGAGATTGAGTTCTTATTCTCGTGGCTGTCGATACTAAGCTTATCATAATATAATAAAGGGAGGATTGCGGGACTGTGGCCTGAATATATATTTTTTTATCCCGTTAGTAAAATATACTAAAAAATACTTTGAATAAATAATGAATGAATATTACATAATTTTGTGTACTAAATTTCGTAGCTATTGATTAAACATAAATATTCTTATATATAATTGTTTCTACTTTTGGCACAAGGCCAGCAATAACCCAGTACATTACTGGTACTTTATTTTATCGACCCCGTAAGGATGAAAGGCAAAGTTAACCTCGGGATATTCTTATATATAATGATTGCTTACTTTAAGATTCACTTCTTTTAAAATTTTCAAATGTCAATACTTCCGGTTATGGTATAACGGACGCTATATCAAATCTCTTATATAAACGTTCATATATTTGCATCGTTATATCATAACGTTTATATTTCCGTCGCTAATTTTCTCTTTTTCATTACATTTCACAGTAATGCAGTTTATATATAATATCGTCTTTTTTAAATGTATCATGGATTACTTTACTGATTACAGAAAACAGTGTAACACAGTCTCTCTTCAATTTCTGAGCATAGTGTATTCTGAAATGGACGTACTAATTTGTATATAATTAGCACTCATGTTGGTAATTAATTAAGATATATCATAAGAAGTGTACTAAGTAGCCGAAGTATACAATGAAGCTATATCTGTGTATATATATATACAGAGTTGGTAACCGAGACTATGCCAATGTTTATATAGATGTACATATTTTATATATGTAAACATGCCAGAAAATACGGATTTCTCCGCAAATTGAAAAAGTGATAAACATTTTTACGATCTCAATTTCATTATCTAAACGACTACATGGAAATACGTATTTGATGGGCTTATAAACCCATTCCGCTCTTAGTGGTTGTTCAGATGATATATATACATTCTGAGATGAAACTGGGTCTGAAAGTCGATTAACATGTTGGTTGGAGTTCAGCAGATTGTTGCTTTCAAGAAAGTGAGTTATTCGTTATCCCACCGCCCTCTCAAATCCTCACAAATTTGCCACCGGTTCGCATTTTGCTCCACAGATAAGTGTTTGGGCACTAGTTTTGCACAAATTTTTCGTATGTGCAAATGGTCTGTTAAAATTCTGTGAACTACATTTTTATCCAAGCCTGTGTTTTCTGCAATCATACTAACACTTAGTCGGCGATGTTTCGCCATCACTGCTCACCCCACCTCCACATTTTGTTTATTTGTTAACGAGATTGGCCTTCCAGAATGAGGTTCATCTTTAACATTTTCTCGGTCTTCTTTGAAAGCTTTGTGCCTCTTAAAAACCTTAATTCTCAATAGAGTGTCAACTCCAAATCTTGTTTTAAAGAATTAAATGTTTCGGCAGCATATTTGTTGAGTTTCACACAAAATTTGATCGCATGTCATTGTTCGATATTTTCGTGCATCGATCATGCTGAAACAAGTATGTACTTGCAGTCAAAGTCATAACCAACATGACTATATACATCAACAAGGTGTTGCCTTACTATACTATACATAGGAGAATCAGTACCCTTACTTTTGGGATAAACCTCATGTATATCATCAATAAAGAAAAACATGTTTTTCAACAAATTCAAATATTAATTATCTTTTTCAATATCCATCCTAGTTGCAAAACCTGCTTTATGTTCCTTGAATATATTTTCTGCTTGATAAGTCACAAGTTAGTCTTATTCCAATAAAACTAAGCAAAGCCATTCCGATTACCATAACCCATCCCAACTTCTTTTCTTCAGACATAGCATATCAAGGATCACATTATTCAATGTGTACTTCATATTTTCATAGATGGTAGTGTGTAATAATTGGGAGTTAATTTTAGCAGTTCAAGTAATGGTTCCAAACTTTTATTATCAAAATCGATAGAGCATCCAGTTAATTGCTTCCTGGTATTTGTTGTTGCTCTATACATTCTGAGTTCAAATCCCCCCCCCCTTCATCCTTCCAAGGTCGATAAAATAAATTACCAGTCAATTATCGAGTTGATTTAATTAACCCCCCACTACCACCATTGCTGTTTTTATGCTTAAATTAGAAATCATTATTTTCTTCTTTTTTGACTCAGGATTGATCTTATTCTTTTTAAACTTTTGTAAGTAGCAGGTTACTATCTGTAACCTTAAGCAGCCACAAGATTTCAATAAGCTATCAAGTGCTCAAAACCATTCCCTTCTGATGATCTTCCCTGTTACCAAGAGGAAAACCTTCTGTAGAAACTCTACAGGACACTCCACTCCAATCTCCTTTATCAATTTGTCTATTCCGTCACCCACAGTCCCAAATGCACAGTTTATCACAGGCACAATCTCTACAGATTTATACTCTAAATTCTTGCAATCTTAAATAATAAGGTGTTGTAATTTTCCTACTTTTCATTTGCTTCCTAGTGTAAAACGGACATCATGTGTCTATCATCATGCAAATTTGATTTATCTTGTCTGATACTGAATGTCTGACCTGTTATGTTCCATCTTATCTTTCTAAATAGGAAAATCTCACAAAATCTTTCAAGTTTCTGACTCAAGCACTCATTATACCCAATCGTTCAACTTCCCATTTCTAACAAAGCTTCCCATCTAAAACTTTCACAACTTGATCATGTCTTCATTTCTTATATTCTCCTTGAGCTAACTTGGGCATTCTGCAACAATGTGAGCCACTGTTTCATCCAAAATTTCACATACTCTACATTTTGCTGATTCTTCCTCTCCATACACATATTTTCTCAAGTTGTTTTTTTTAGCAGTGCTTGATCTTGAGCTTCTCCAATAAGGCTTTCTGTTTCTTTTTTCAATTGTCCCTTTGTCAACCAAGTCCGGGATTTTTTTCCATGTACATCTTCAGTGGCTTTCCAAAACTGACCATGCATAGGTTTCCCTTTAATATGGTCAACATACTCTTTTTGAGTTTCATTTTTGTCCTTTTCACCCATTCCAGTCTTGACTCACTGCCTATAATAATTTTTCTGTGCTGTTTTCAGATAATCCTCATAATCTATTGAGTTGTTCATGTTTTATATTTCATTTTCTATACAGGTGACACATGTGCTGAAGAGTCTACTGAAGCACCCGAAAAGGAGTCAAATAAGACAGAACGTGTGAAAGATGTGCGTTTACCCACTTCAATTATACCCATTGTCTATGATGTGGAACTTCAACCATATATCTATGAAGGGGCTCCAGAAAATTTCACTTTTGATGGTTATGTCAACATTAACATGAAATGTTTGAACAACTGCACCAACATCACTTTACACAGCCACTTGCTGGAGATCAACGAAAGCTCAGTGGATTTATCTTCTAAAAGTAGCGCTAATGTACCAACAGTCAAGGACTTCACCTTTGACAAAAAACGTCAGTTCCTTATCTTCAATCTGAGTGAACCCTTGCAAGATGGCCAGGAATACAATATACGAATGAACTTCACAGGGAAGCTACGGGATGATTTAAGTGGACTTTATCGAAGTTCATATAAGCGAGGAAATAAAACAGTGTAAGTTACTATCTTTTATTATTCATTGATCACAACAGATGTTGTGGTAGCTGTGTGTGACATTGATCACAACAGGAAGTGTTGTGATAGTTGTATGTGACATTGATCACAACAGGAAGTGTTGTGGTAGTTGTCTGAGACATTGATCACAACAGGAAGTGTTGTGGTAGTTGTCTGGGACATTGATCACAACAGGAAGTGTTGTGATAGTTGTATGTGACATTGATCACAACAGGAAGTGTTGTGGTAGTTGTCTGGGACATTGATCACAACAGGAAGTGTTGTGGTAGTTGTCTGGGACATTGATCACAACAGGAAGTGTTATAGTAGTTGTGTGTGACATTGATCACAAAAAGAAGTGTTGTAGTAGTTGTCTGAGACATTGATCACAACAGGAAGTGTTGTGGTAGTTGTCTGGGACATTGATCACAACAGGAAGTGTTATAGTAGTTGTGTGTGACATTGATCACAACAGGAAGTGTTGTGGTAGTTGTCTGAGACATTGATCACAACAGGAAGTGTTGTGGTAGTTGTCTGGGACATTGATCACAACAGGAAGTGTTATAGTAGTTGTGTGTGACATTGATCACAAAAAGAAGTGTTGTAGTAGTTGTCTGGGACATTGATCCCAACAGGAAGTGTTGTTGTCTGGCAATGTCCATCTGCTGTCGAAATATTGGGTGATATCATCAAGGTTTAGAAATATGGTAATGAAAGGGTTAAAAATAATTTAAAAGTATATATATCTAACTGCTAAGTTGAAAGAGTGTAAACATTTTTTTAAAGTGCTAAGAGATAAGAGAGATATATAACAAATTAGTTCCTAATTTTTTTTTATATCAAACTGCCCCAAACCACCTTTGCTTTTAGGAAACAAAACCATTTATTCTAACCCTTTTGTGACCATAATTCTAATGAAATACGCTCTGTTTTAATTAATTTATGAAGAATTTTGAGAAATTTACTAAAATTATTACTAATATAGTAACTTAATGTATAGTTCTTATATTAAATTATGTTGAAATATTTAAGTTTAAATAGAAACCCTTTTAAAGTGGGTGGTTTTGTTTCATAGAACCAGAGCTGGTTTTGGCTGGGTAGGTATCAATTGGGTTAAAGATCTCAATTTAAATTAACACCTTCTAACATAATTTTATATAGGCACTTTTTGTTACATATACCATCTTAATGAAACAATTAACAATTTTATTAAAATCCACCAAATTTATCATTAATTAATTAAAATATGTATTTCATTAAAAATACAATCTTAAAATGATTAACTGGGTTTCTGTGAAATGTGACTCAATAATAACTTCACTATTTAAAAATGTAATAACTATTTCTTTTACCAATAATCTAATTTTAATTTTTATTTCAGATTTTGAAAATATGATTCCTGGAAATTTATTATGGGAAATTTCCAGTTTACATATTTTCAAAATCTAAAATAAAAATTAAGATTGGTAAAAAATAATTATGAAGTTTTTAAATAGTTATGGCATTTATGGACCATTTCCAGGTAACATATCTCACACCAAAAGGTAAGGTGTTGGTGGGAAGAAGAGTCAATGATCCATATCACAGGGCAGTATCCATAACCAAGAAGGATATTTAACTCTTAACATCCTGTACTACATGAAACCACATAAGCAAGACATTCTTTCAAAGTACGAAATAACACTGTAGCTGCATTACATGTAAAATTAAAGTCTTTAATTTACTACAACTCATCATCATCACCGTTTTACGTCCGATCTTCTAGGCTAGCATGGGTTAGACAGGTTGTCCTGTTGTGGGCAGTGTCCGGTCGGCTGACCTTGTTTTGCTCATACAGGAACTGATTCTAGCTTGATTTCTACAGCTGGATGCCCTTCCTAACACCAACCTCATTTACAGTGACTGCTGGGTGCTTTTTTGCCGTGGCGCCTACACGTCCACTTTACAGTGTGGGCTGGGTGCTTTTTTGCCGTGGCACCTCCACGACCACTTTGCAGTGGGAGGGTGTGGGGGGCATATTTTCTATATGCTTCAGCTTCGGCTTGTACCCGTGGGGGTCGGGTATTCTGTATTACTGCGTGACGCCAGAGGTCACGGTCGTGTGTCATCACCTTTGAGAGGTGTAATTGGGTAAAGTCGGCTTTTATCACCTCATCCCAGGTCGTCTCTGGTCTCCCCACTCTGCGGTTTCTATCGACTTCTAGTGCTCTGCACCTTTTTATGCAGCTGTCATCCTTCATACGCATCACATGTCCATACCAACGCAACCGCCTCTCCTGCACACAGCATTTGATTCCTCTTATGCTCAGTCTCTCTCTCAATTCATTTATGCTTTGCCGTTCGTTGTTGTTTAGCCCCAAGTCATCTCTAATAAAGTTGTTGTTGGACCTCCTTCATTTCCAACAATGAGTGCTCCAGATGATTCAATCAATTTCCTGCTTGCGAAATTAAAATGTTAGTGGCTGAGCAATGCACAGATGTTCTGAATGTCCCTTTTTACACATCCATCGGAGCATGCAGGCTTCGTTTCTTTCTAATCTACGCAAGTCTTCCACATTCAGCGCCCAGGTCTCACTACCATATAACATTGCTGTTCGTATGCATGCATCATACAGTCTGACTTTCATTTTGAGGGAAAAGCCTTTTGCAGCTAGCAGTAGCAGTAGCTCCTTGAACTTCTTCCATCCCGTTCTTACCCTAGTTATTGTACTTTCTGAACACCCACCTCCGCTGTTAGTTCAGTCACCTAGGTAGCAGAAGCTGTCTACTGTTTCTACAGAGCCCTCCCGGAGATTGGTGGTACTTGTTTCCTGTGGCTGCTTGCTGTCCCAGCACAGCTGCTACATGTGAAGCCTACATTCTTATTTAAGCTTCTGACATCCCGCTACATCTCTTGTGTACCCATTGTTTGCATTTGGGGCAGAGAATCGAGTTCCTACCTACACCTTTCCTACATACTGAGCAAGGCCATTTCCCCGAGGGGATCTGGGTTCTGTTTTCTCGTCTACTTACAAGGACCTTAGTCTTGGTCATGTTGACTTTGAGACCCTTTCTCTCTAGTCCCTGCTTCCAGGTTTGGAATTTATTCTCTAGTTCTACCATAGATTCAGCTATGAGTGCGAGGTCATCAGCATACAGGAGTTCCCATGGGCATCCGGTCTTAAACTCCTCCGTTATTGCCTGCATGACTATGATGAACAGGAGAGGGCTAAGAACAGAGCCCTGGTGGACACCGACCTGTACGCTAAATTCCTCGCTATACTCATTGCTAATCCTAACTTTGCTGACTGCTCCCCTATACATGGCTTGTACAGCTTTCACAAGCCATTCATCTACTCCTAGTTTTCTAAGAGCCCACCAGATTATAGCATGGGGAACTCTGTCAAAGGCTTTCTCGAGATCGACGAATGCCAGGTAGAGTGGCTTACTTTTAGCTGGGTACTTTTCCTGTAACTGCCTCACAAGGAAGAGGGCATCAGTGGTGCGTCTTCCTGGTACAAACCCAAATTGCATCTCATCTAGTTTCACCCGGTCCTTAATCAACTGTGCTATAACTCTTTCTGTTACTTTCATGACCTGGTCCATCAGCTTTATACCTCTATAGTTTCCTCTATCTAGTGCATCACCTTTACCTTTGTAGCAGTTGACAATGATGCTACTGCACCAATCCTTTGGTATATTCCTTCTAGTATTACCGGGTTAACAATACGTGTGGTTATAGTGTGACCTACCGACCCAGATGCCTTCAGCATCTTGGCAGCTATACCCGATGGACCGGTTGCCTTCCCCGTCTTCATATCTTTGATTGCCTTACTTACTACGCTGCTGCTGACTTGTACTGCCGGCCCCTCTATAGGGTCTACTTGGGGTAGGGTCTCTTCTTCCCATGCATTCTCCTCGTTTAGTAATCTATCATAATGGCTCTTCCATGCATCTTTCTTCTCAGCACTTGTGAGGGCAAGCTCACCTTTATCATTCCGGATACACTTCTCGCAAATGACATCACAATTCTCTCTGATACACTGCCTCGCAATCTTGAACACCTCCTGTTTCTGGTCCTCACGTTGCAAAACATGCTTGAATTTTCTATCCTCTGCTTCCCTCCTAGCTAAGTATACTTGTCGCCTAGCTTCCCTCCTGGTGTCTATGTAATGTACCCTGCTTCTCCTGTTCTTCCATTTTTTCCATGCCTCTCTCTTGGCCTTAACTGCCTCATCTAGCTTATTGTTCCACCACCAAGTCACTCTCCTCCTACCTGTGGTCTTACTCCAGCCACAGATCTCATCCGGCGCCTCTAGTAAGTTATTTTTTAGGAACTCCCAGTGCTTTTCTACATCGAATGTCTCTATCTGTTCTTCTTTACTGTTGTAGGCGTTGAGTAAAATATCTTTAAATCTGTTACTGACTGAGGGATCTTTCAGCTTCCAGATCTTTCTTCTCCAAGTTGGCCTCTGTTTCCAGGTTCGTCTAGTTCTGACCGTGAGGTCGCTGACAACTAAGCTATGTTGGGAGGTACATTCTTCACTAGGGAAGGCTTTTGTGTTTACGACTGTCCATCTCTCACGTCCTCTGATGAGGATAAAATCTATCTAACTAGAATGCTCCCCTGATCTATAGGTGATCAAGTGGTTGTCGGGATGTGTGTATATATATGTATGTGTATATATATATATATATGTATGTGTATGTTCACAATAATCTATCCACCAGTAAAGATACTATTAACAAACCACATGAGCAAGATATTCTTGAAAAGCACAAAAATAGCACTATGGTTGCATCACATTAAAAATCAAAGTCTTTTGTCTAATACTGCAAATTTTCACAATGATCTGTCCACTATTAAAGATACTATAAACTTTTGAATTAACAAAGCAGATTTTGGATATTTTCTGCTAAATCATTACAGGATGTTAAGAGTTAATAAATTATTCATCCCCTTAAATGTACTATGGGGGATATGTATAATGTATTTTAAGAAGAGGGGGCACAATGTAATAACATGCTTTGTTGTTGTTTAGCCCCAAGTCACCTCTAATAAAGTTGTTGTTGGACCTCCTTCATTTCCAACAATGAGTGTTCCAGATGATTCAATCAATTTCCTGCTTGCGAAATTAAAATGTTAGTGGCTGAGCAATGCACAGATGTTCTGAATATCCCTTTTCAGTGAGATTCAGCATAATATAATATGACAAGACTGGCCCCTTGAATTACAGACACAACCCACTTTTGCCAGCTGAGTGTACTTGAGCAATGTGAAATGGAGTGTCATGTCCAAGGATTCAACACGCCACCAGGTCCAGGAATCAATCTCACGACCTTACAACCCTGAGTCCAACATACCAACCACTATACCATGTGCCTTCATCGAATAAAGTAGACATAAAAAGGCATTTCAATTATGTCTATCTTGTCCTCCTTATATAAATATATATATATATAAATATATATATATATAAATATATATATATATAAATATATATATATATAAATATATATATATATAAATATATATATATAAATATATATATATATATATATATAAATATATATATATAAATATATATATATAAATATATATATACATAAATATATATATATATATGTAAGTATGTGTGTATACGTACATACATATATGTATACAGACGTACAGTAGCATGCATATATACATACATATATATATATATACATATATACATATACATACAGGTACACATACATATATGCACATATCAGTTTAGCGGACGCTTATTATAACGCCTTAACACCGTACGGCATAAAAATCAGGCTGTTCAGTTTGTTTACAAACGAACAAAGCGGCGTTATAATAAGCGTCCGCTAAACTGATACGTGCATATATGTATGTGTACCTGTATGTATATGTATATATGTATATATATATATATATATATATATATATATATATATATATATATATATATATATATATATATATATGTATATATGCATGCTACTGTACGTCTGTGTACATATATGTATGTACGTATACACACATACTTACATTTAAGTAAGTGCCGTACTAAGAGTGAGAAATGAAATTTCGTTTTCCTTTTATTTCAACTATATATATATAAATATATATATATATAAATATATTGTTATACTTTGGGAGGGCCATGTTGCCAATAAGAAACACACGCACCAGTTGCTTTCACTTCAATTTATTATATATTTATAAATTTATAAATTTACAAATCTACAAACTTATAAATTTCTGGTTGGTTGGTTGGTTCCACAACCAGATAGTTGTTTATATATAGTCATAGTCCTTTCGTCACACACTCTGTGACCTCTTCAGTGACTGGGGATTCCTTTCTTTGTTTCTGTGCCTTTCCTTTCTTCTATCCTACGCCATTTTATTTCTGTGTGTGTGTTGTGTGCTCAGTTTGCGCATGCGCCACATCCGGGTGTCTGTGTGTGTTTGTGTTCATTTATCTATTTGTTTATTTATTTATTTATTTATTGTTGGTTGGTTGTTTGTTCTATGTGTGTGTGTGTTTTCATTTTGTCCTGTGTGTGTTTTCATTTTGTCCTTAATTGTAAGTTGTTTGTTCTATGTGTGTGTGTGTTTTCATTTTGTCCTGTGTGTGTTTTCATTTTGTCCTTAATTGTAAGTTGTTTGTTCTATGTGTGTGTTTTCATTTTGTCCTGTGTGTGTTTTCATTTTGTCCTTAATTGTAAGTTGTGATGTTGCTGTTCCACTCATATTTTCTATTTAATTTTGGTTGTAATTCTTTTATGCTTACTGCCTCTGTAATTTGCCTAAACATTGCATCTTTTCTGTGTGTGGATTCTATTTTTATTTCTATGTTCTCTAATCTACCCCTGTGTTCTATCGTAGCATGTTGGTAGAGCACAGATGATTCTTTATTATCTTGAAGGTCTCGCCAGTGTTCATTTATTCGTTCCCCTATACTACCAGCTGTCTCACCTATGTACACTATATTTTTGTTTCTACATTGTCCTTCAGTACATCTTATGCTATACACTACATTTCTAGTTTTACAGTTAATATGGGGGCTTATTTTACAGGTTATACATTTCTTATCTATACATGAGGGTCTTTGGAACGGGTATGTCTTGCTAATAAGTGTTTTTACGGAGGTACCTGGTCTTTCTACTATCTTAATATTGAGTTTATGTTTATTTAGGGCCCTTCTAAATTTGTAGGCTAGTTCGCCTCTAGGGGTTGTATTGATGAACATTACACTCTGGTATTTATTGCTATCATACCATGAGTTTATTCTATTGGCCTTGTTCCAAGTTCTTTCTATTCTATTCCAAAATTTGCTCCTATACAAGGGGCAGGTCCCATTTATGTCATTATTTACCATTTTTTCCCATTTGGTTCTGGCTCCTCTATACACTCTGATTCTATCTCTCTGATTGTAGCCAGAGAACTGCATACGGTGGATGAAGTGTTGTATGTGTCTCTCTAGTTCTTCGGGGTTGCACATGCGGGACACATTTCTCATCACCCGTACCAAATCCGCAATCAGTATGTTGATTTTGGTATGGTCCGAAATAGCCGAGTTTCGGTGGATCAGATGTTTGGAAGTCATGGGTTTGGCATAATGGGAATGGAGGATTTGATTTTGGTTGTTAATGGTATCTAACCAGAGCTCTGTGTCTAGTACAGGTAATCGATGGTTGGGGTGTCTACTTGGGTAGTCTATAGTAACTCTAATGCTCTGGTGGATGGAGTTTGCTATTTGCTGGATGCTTTCCATTGTGTTTTTCTCTAGTTCCTGACTGTTCTTTAGTGGGGGTGTCTTAACTACGATGTTTATATCATCTACGTAGCGGGAGTACATAATCAGGGTTAAGCTGTCTTCTAATTGTTCTTTAAGTTTTTGTTTAAGTCTACTGTCCCACCATACCATGAATAAGTTAGCTATGTCGCCTGCAATGCTAACACCAATGGCTGCTCCTTCCTCTTGGGCATATGTTTTACCATTAAATTTGAACATATGTTCCTTAAGGGTTAATTTTATGCTGGCCCCTACCGCATGTGCAATCATTTTCTTCAGTTCATCGTGGTTTTCGGGTGTCCGTATGGCTCTGGTCCACCCGTTCCATCTATCTGTGTGGGTTTTCTTGGCCATTGAGGTAATGGTAGGTGGTCTGCCTCTTGCTGGTCTTGTAGGGCACAGGTTGCTAAGGTCATAAGTGTCTAGGTAACTATTACTATGGGTAAGCTTAAGTAGAAGTCCCAGCTCACTGGTATCAATCCCACGGAACTCAACCTTGCTCTCGCTGATCATTTCTACGCAT
>OZ024741.1:160975329-161030329 GCA_964016885.1 Eledone cirrhosa | reverse complement strand
CCCATCGGTCATCCTCCATGCGCATCACATGTCCATACCACCTCAGTCTCCTCTCCCGTACACTACATTCTATCCCTCTCAGACACAGTTTCTCTCTCAACACATTTATGCTGGGTCGTTCACGCACATCCAACGGAGCATGCTTGCCTCATTTCTCTCCAGCCGTCGCATATCTTCTGCGGTAGCTGCCCATGTCTCACTACCATGCAGCATCGCGCTCCTCACACAGGCATCATACAACCGGCCTTTCGTACGCAGGGAGAAACCCTTCTTCGTCAACAGAGGAAGCAGCTCCCTAAACTTCTTCCAACCCGTCCTTATTCTAGATACTATGGCCTCGGAACACCCTCCTCCCATGCTAATCTGATCTCCTAGGTACCGGAAGCTATCCACCACTTCTATAGCGCCCTCTCGCATTTGAAAAATGTGTCTATCAGTGCGACTTCTACTGTCTAATTTCCCTGTACATCTACTGCATACATATTTCTCCCTACCTGTTAGTTTGCCTGCTATCCCGCTACATCTCTTGTGTACCCAGGACCTACATTGTGTGCATTTTATAGAATTTATGCCAGTTCCTTTTCTGCATATCGAACATGGCCATTTCCCTGACGGAATCAGGGTTTTGTCCTCTTTTCTACTCATCAACACTTTTGTCTTAGCTAGATTTACTCTCAGTCCTCTTGCTTCCAACTGCTGTTTCCATAGCCGGAATTTATTCTCTAGCTCCTCTACTGATTCTGCCATAAGAGCCAGATCGTCAGCATAGAGAAGTTCCCATGGACAGCCAGTCTTAAACTCCTCTGTTATGGCTTGGAGGACTATAATGAACAAGAGCGGGCTGAGGACCGAACCCTGATGTACTCCTACTTGTATCTGGAATTCCTCACTAAACTCCATTCCTACCCTGACTTTACTGAGAGTACCTCTGTACAAAGTTTGCACTGTCCTTACAAGCCATTCCTCAACACCCAGCTTCCTTAGGGACCACCAGATGACAGATCGGAGTACCCTATCAAAGGCCTTCTCTAGGTCAACAAAGGCTAAGTATAGTGGCTTATTCTTCTCTAAGAACCTCTCTTGCATTTGTCTCACCAAGAAGAGGGCATCTGTTGTACTCTTCCCAGGCACAAAACCAAACTGCATCTCATCTAGTTTGACCCTTTCTCTAATTAGTTGTGCTAGAATCCTTTCTGCCACTTTCATAACCTGATCTATCAGTTTTATACCCCTATAATTGCTCCTCTCCAAAGCATCCCCTTTACCTTTGTAGCAATTTATGAGAATACTGCTGCACCAGTCTTTGGGTATGACACCACCATATATAGCCTGATTGATTATGCGTGCAACCAGTTTAGTGCCTACGTCCCCTGATGCCTTCAGCATCTCAGCAACTATTCCCGATGGTCCGGCCGCCTTACCATTTTTCATTTCCCTAATCGCCTCTTGGACCCTATATTCGTCAATCTCAATAGCTGGTCCCTCTGTCGGATCTACCAAGGGTAATTTCTCTCTCTCCCATTCGTTCTCCACATTCATCAGTCTCTCATAATGACATTTCCAGGCCTCCTTTTTCTGGTCATTCGTGACACTAAGTACACCGGCATCATCCCGGACACATTTATCACCAACAACATCCTGATTTGCATTGACACACTGCCTTGCAATGTGGAACACCGCACGCCTCTGATCTTCCCGTCGCAGAACATTGGCAAACCTCCTACTCTCTGCCTCCCTGCGTGCTAAGTACACCTGACGTCTAGCTTCTCTCTTAGTGGCTGTATATTCTTCCCTACTCCCACCCTTATTCCAAGCCTTCCATGCTAGTCTTTTGTCTCTAATAGCCTTATCTACACTGCTGTTCCACCACCAGGTCACTCTCTGTCTGGTTGGAGCTCTGCTCCAGCCACAGGTTTCATCAGTAGCCTTCAGCAAGTTGTCACGTAAGAACTTCCAGTTATTATCTATGTCATACGTCTCTAAATCGTCTTCTTTTTCGTCATATACATCTTGAAGGGCTTTCCTAAATTTGAATTTTAGTGAAAGGTCTTTTAGCTTCCAGACCTTTCTTCTCCACACCTTCCTATATGTCTCATTCCATCTCTTGCTTACTGAGATATCACTAACAACTAACCTATGCTGTGGGGTACATTCTTCCCCAGGGTATGCCTTGGTATTAGACACTATCTGCCTGTCCCGCTGCCTAACTAGCAGGAAGTCAATCTGGCTTATGTGCTCACCAGATTTGTAGGTTATTAGGTGATTGGCAGGTTTCTGGAAGTTTGTGTTGCAAATAGTCAATGTACTTGCATCACAAAATTCAAGAAGTCTCACTCCTTCTTCATTTCTTGAACCGTAACCGTGCCCACCATGTACCCCAGTGTAACCATCCTGGAGCTGTCCAACATGACCATTGAAGTCTCCTACTAGCATAACGATGTCTCCGTCCTCTGTCATTGTGGTTGTTTGCAAAAGTTGCTCATAAAAGCAGTCTTTCTCATCTTTGCCTAGGCCTGCTTGGGGAGCATAGACCGAGATGATTGTCAGTAGTCTCCTACCTACAACTAATCTAAGCTTAATTATTCGATTACTAACTCGAACTACCTCTATTGTCTTATTGATCCATTTCTCAGCCAGGAAAATGCCTACTCCCCCTAACCCATCATCCTTACCTACCCAGAATAGCTTATAGCTAAGACGCTTGCCTACGACTAGTCTCGCAGAGGCACCCCTCCATCTCACCTCTTGCACGCAGCACACATCCACCTGCCTTCTCTCCAGCATCTCCGCTATTTCAGCAGACCTACCTCTGAGAGTGCCAACATTAAGTGTTGCAACTCTGAGATGCGACGTCTTCATATTTTTCTATGCTGTTTTGTTGCTGTGCTGATAAGCTTTTTGGCATTGATACACTGGTTGGATGCCCTTCCTAACACCAGCGCCACTTTACAGCATGGACTGGGTGCTTTTATTTGTGCCACCAGCACTAGAGAGGATGTCTTACTAGACTCAAGGGCCCTCTCTACCCCTCCATTTTACAGCATGGTCATTAAAAAAAAAAAAAAAAAAAAGGGAAACTTATTGACACGACTCACACACTAATACTCATGCATACAAACCACAACCACACATACCAACACTCATTCATGCATACAATCACGCACACCACTCACAAACATATATATATATACATATATTACCGACAGTACTGATACAAAATCAAAATCAAAGTCAAAATCAAAATCGTCAAAATCACTATCATGTCAACTGTTGACCTTTCCCAGTCCAGTTCGGCTTGTATATAATAACAATAACAATAATAATTGTTTGTTTACGCTGGTAATGGCGGTGGTGGATGGTGTCAGTGTGGTGGTGGTGGATGGTATCAGCGTGGTGGTGGTGGATGGTCAGTGATGGTGGTGGCAGTTGTTGGTGCTGTAGTTGTTATTGTAGTTGTTACTGTTGTTGTTGTCCTTCATTTCACTGCTGCTGTTGCTGCAGACAATGGTGTTGATGCTGTTATTGCTGTCGCATATATACAAATACATACACACACATTCAACACAGACGATGGTGTTGTTGCTGTTGTTGTTGTTGTTGTTGGTGTTGCTGCTGTTGTTGTTGTAGTTGTTGCTGTGTTGAAATCTGGTCGCATCCACTGAGATATACATATACACACACATACACATATGTATATACACATACATACATCAAAAGAGAGTCAGCAGTATGTCAACAGGGGACAGGACAGCGACCTTAGAGTAATGTGGTGATGGTGGAGAGCGAGTGTAGGCGTTATTGTTAGTGTGGTGACGGGGCGGGGGGTCAGTGAGATGTACAAGTTCATAGATCACTTCTCTCTTTTCCTCTCTCTTCAAAATTTTGAATTGATGGCCTTTTGCAATGGCGGACAAGTATATATAATATATATATATGAAGCAAAGAAAAGAAAATTTTCACTGATATGAAAGATTTCCTGGTAGAAGTTCAGGTGTATTCAGTAATTGGTATCCAGTTTCGGGGTATCCAATTAGAAAATCCAACGAATCTTTAAGAGGGGTCCACGCAACCATTGATATATATATCTATATATGTAAAATGCAAGCAGAAATGACAACGAAAGATTTCCTGGTAGAAGTTCAGGTGTATTCAGTGTTGGTATCCAGTGTTAGGGTATCCAATTAGAAAATCCAACGAATTTTTGAGAGGGGTCCACGCAAGCATATATATAGATATATGCAAAATGCAAGCAGAAATAACAACACATATACTAATGAACATACATTAAACACAGAGGGACTGTAAATGATAATAGCAATATCTAGATATAAATATATAAATGTACATATCTCTATTGGTCTCATAAATTTTAAATTTTTTTCTCTTTCCTCTTGTGTGTGTGTAGCAACACGTGGTTGTGTGTTGCTGCTGACTCTAGCAGAGCCCAAGAAAACACGTCTTGCCCTAACAGATGCTGCTCCCTAATATATATATATATATATACATACATACATACAAACAAACAAACAAAGCATATGCCAAGAATATAAATTATATGAAGAAAAACCTTGAACTGATTACAACATTCTCCAAAGATATAGGGAAGGTGTTGTCCATGACAAATGTTCCAGTATGATTGAAAAGCAAGGAAAAACTACAAACCAATTTTGCAATATGTCTATCAATGGCCTGACTGTTCTACTGGTGTTTGATTAGGACTGCTACAGATAATTGGGGATAGATAAAAATATACCCTACAATGGGAATTTGTTTTGATTGCATGCCCATATATAGACTGTACCCCTTGATAAGTTCAGCTAGGTCCCTGCTGTCCTAATACTACTGGTTTAGTTCGGATCTAGCTGTTGAAATGGCCGGAGCTCAGCCGTCGGGGTCCTTACTCTTTTCCTATATATATATGTGTGTGTGTGTACATACATATATTTGCTCCACAAGCAGGATTAAGCAAAGAACAAAAGAACCATTTCTACAACCACCCTTACAAAGAACTTCAGTTACAGATGACAGAGACCTCATCATCTTAGCTGGCAACTTCAATGGATATGTTGAACCATGTACTCTGGTTACACTAGAGTACATGGTGGACATGATTATGGCATGAGAAATAAAGAGGCGGCAAGGCTGCCAGAATTTTGTGATGCAAATGAACACTAAATTCAGGAAACTAACCAGCCACCTGACCACCTACCAATTAGACTATCAGACGAACACATAATCCAAATTGGCATCTTACTTGTTAGAAAATAAGATAGACAGACAGTCATGAATGCTAAGTCTCTCTAGAGAAGAATGCACCACCCAACATAAGTTAGTTATTTGTGACATCAGAAAAGGAGAAGGTAGAAACTCTAAGATGTACACTATGCAAATGTTGAAAATATAAGAGGTGTTATTGGATAGTAAGCATACCAACAGGAAAGGTAAACTTTGTATGTAGTAAATGTACAAGGATAGTTGGTAGTAAGAGCATAAGGAAAATAAATTTTGTCCAATCCCAGAAAGACTCCATAAAATTGGCTGATAGCTTCTACTACCTAGGTGATCTAATTAACAGTGGTGGAAAGTGGTCAGAGAGCATTAGCTAGAATAAGAATGGGATGGAAAAAGTTCAGGGAGCTACTATCTCTGTTGATAACAAAAGTTTTTTCCCTATGAACGAAAGGCCTATGAACGAAAGTATGATGTCTGTATGCACTATGTGATGCTGCATATTAGTGAGATATGGGCTATGTATGCACAGGATATGTGAGGACTGGAGAAAAATGAAGCCAGCATGCTTTGGTGGATGTGTGATGTGCATGAATAAAGAAGCATGGATGAACTAAGAGAATGATTTATAAAATGAATCAGGTGCACTATGCAAGAGAGAAGACTGCAGTGGTATGGACAATGAATGCGTATGGATGATGATCGCTAGTTGAAGAAGTGCCAAGATTTCCTAATAGAAAGAAATCACAAAAGCCGACCTTTCCAGTTAGCCTGCCTACACATCAATGGAGGTGGTAAGAGCTGATTACAAATTGCTGAAGCTCACAATGTCCAACCCATTCAAACATGGGAAAGCAGATGTTAAAATGGCAATGATGATGATGTGTTTGCATGAGAGAGAGAAAAAAAGAGAGAGACAGAGGTATATATATGCATATGTTTATCTAAATATGTGAGCATGTTACATCATAAGAATAATGTAATCCTAGATACTCTATGTTTGAATGGTCATAAATATTCCATATTCGACCATCCCATATTTTATGGTATGGTCTGGTCAAAGCTTGAATGTCTATGACCAAAGATTTGATGGATCAGAGCAGATATAACTGTAAACAGAAAAAAGAACTTAATGAAGATCCTGGGAGAAATACCAACAAGACAAACTAGGAGGAGGGGGCTGGACACTAGGAGTTAGGAACCTCTCACTTGTATTCCTATTTGAAACCTCCATTGACAAAGTCTCTTAAAACTCATATGAAATTAAAAAAATAACAAAAAAACAAAGCAGTTTAACTCTTTCAACACCAAATGCCTGAAACTGCCCCTTGTTCTAAGATATTTTAAAGTGTTTATATTTATCTAAAATCTTTCCGTCATAATTTTATGTAAGATCCTTTAAGATATGTTCCATGCACTAGCTTAATAATAATGAGAAAGTTAGTTATATTACTAAATCCCTCCCAATACTTGATTATTTTCAAAATGATTTGAAAATCATTGGCAGTATCTTTTATTAGAAATATGGTAACAAAAAATTTAATAACAAGAAAGTTTTTTTTTTCTAAATCCTTCCAAATTCTGGATTATTTTCAAAATTATTTGAAAATTATAGGCAGTGACTTTCATTAGAAACGTAGTAATAAAATGATTAAGGCTTAAGATTAAAACAGGAATTTAATATGTTATGTGACAATGAATTTGTAAAAGGAAAAATTCATTGGTTTATAGCTGCACCTTTAAAGGTATTTGTGCACTTAAGATCCCTGTTACTAAAAAGGTTCTGCATGTTTCCGCTATAACATCACTCAAGCTGCTAGAAATATCAGCAAAATCTCCCTCAAATCACACCTTACTGTCATATAAAAAATGTAGTACACATTGGACAATGTAGCTGCTAATGATATATATACAAAACGATAGGATGTTCAGAGCTGGAATGCTTTTAATCATAGATCTGCTTAATCAGAGATGACCCAAAGTTAAACCACAACAAACTGATTAATTTTAAATATTGGGGAAAATTGTTATCGACAACAGATCCTCCTCATCATCATCATTACCACTACCATGCACACTAACATTACATATCCAGAGGTGCATACTTGCTTCATTTCTTTCTAGCCTTTCCACATCCTCTACATTCAATACCCATGTCTCACTATCAATACATGCAATATCCCAGGGCAATATTGGAAACTCCTTATTTTTTCACAGATAAGAATTAGATTGGTACATAACATAACTAAGCTGAGTTTTATATGATAATATAAAACAAAGGTTTTCATAATGAAAATAGAAATTTGCATAGTTTTATTATACTTGAGCACATGACAGCCAAAGAACTTACTGGGAAAGAAATTTGAAAATGAAAATTTAGAAAATTTCATAGAATTTATTGTGATTTCATGTTCACAATGATTCAGATTTACATGTGTGTATGAGTGATCTCATTGCCATTTATTTTAGCTATATCAAAGAAAGCAATTTCAGTGGCCTTGAGTTCACCATGTGATACACATAACTTATTGTCTGAGGTTAAGGCTATGCCTTGTGGATGTCGTAGTCTATGATAGCTGCAAACAGTATCTTGAATCCACTGACCTCGTTGGTCAAAACAAGATATACGATCATTGTAATGATCAGCAATTAAAACATTCCCAGAATGGTCAATACAAACGCCATATGGTGAACGAAAAAATCCAGAGTCACGTCCATAAGTACCTATATTTGTGACAAGAATTCCATTTTTGTCAAATGCCTTTAGAGAATGATTACCTGAGTCGGCAACAAAGATTAGTCCATTTGGAGAAAATGTAACGTGTCTGGGATAGCGAAAAGAACAACTGTTTTTAGCATCTGTAGGAGTTATTTCAAGAATGATGTTGAATTGTTTATCTAGAAGTGTCAAAGAATTGTTTTGTTGATCTGTCACAGCAAAATTTCCACTAAGAGGATCTTCCGAAATACCAAATGGAGATGTGAAAGAACCCTGCCCATACATATTCATAACTGCACCTTCTTTTGATAGAAGCACAATACATTTCTGGACATGACTAGTCAGCACCACTTGCCGATCTTTAGTTATAGTGGCACAAACTGGATAGGTATTCTCTAGGTCACAAGTATTCAACAACTTGCCACTTGTATCTAAGGTTTGAAGTCGATTATTGAACATGTCAGTGAGAAGTAAGACATTGCCGCCGATATACCTAATATCGGTCACATCTCCGAGGTGACCAAGATCACGCCCTTTCTTTCCAAACCTCCATAGGTCAACAGCATTTTTCAAATTCAAAGAATCTTCATCATATTGAAATAAAGAGTTGTCATAGGCTTTGCCTTCCATCTTATTAATCCGGAGCTGCTCAAAGAATTTGACATTTTTCTTCTCAGTTTTTGATACAGGCATCTTGGATTCTTCACTTTCTTTATTTATTTTGAGCAAAAAGCATTTTCTTTTGTATAACTTATCATCTGAACTCGACTTTAAACGAGAAAGTTCCTGGCACCGTTCCACATCAGGCTGGCCAAGCTTATTTAGATTTTCCAAAGATATTCCTCGTGTATCTGCAATTAAGAACAGAAAAGACAGATATGAGTAACAATAACTATGTGCATTTCAAATAATATGTGTGTGTGTGTGTGATTGTATGTGTGTATAAACCTGTAACTCCTGATTGAATTGTAGGGATGTTGTCGCGATATACAGCATGTCTTGGGCACTTTAAACCTGGCAGAACCCACCCCTACTCACCAGGCTAGAACACAGTCAATTTCTTTCAGACATGGAGAGAGAGAGAGAGTAAGAAAGAAGACTGGTATTTTTTTTATCAACCTCAAAGGGATGAAAGGCAAAGTTAACCTCAACATGATTTAAACTCAGATAGTGAAAAGAGTTCAACTCTATACATTATATATGATTAGAAAACTGCAATTTATTTGTCTCTTAATCCTTTAGCATTCACATTACTTTATATATACTATTATATTTTCATGGTAAATGCTTTATCTCACATAATAGCGAATCTATGAGATTTTGAAAGTATTTATTTTGAGAACAATACCTTAACATCAGTTTGAGTAACCAGTTACAGCCAGTTTCAACAGAAAAAGGTAGAGAATTTTGGCCAGTTTGAACACTAAAGGGTTAAATTAGATGTAAAGTCACAAAGCCATATTTTGGTGGAAAGGATATAGTCGATTGGATAAGCCCAATGCATGCATCATCGTCATTTTTATGTTCACTTTTCCATGTAAGTATTGGTTGGAGGAGACTTTTTGAGGTAGTTTTTGTTATGGGCAGATATCCTTCCTGATGCCAACTCTTCACATCAACATGAAAAGTGATAGTCAAGTGTTAACCTATTTAATGTAGTGAGCATCAATAATCTAATTGGAATTACTTATATGGTGAGAATGAGACATCATTAGCTCAATAGTTAAAACTTTGTTGTATAAGTGATGATGAAAGAATCACTAAGTAGGTGTACAATATCGTACTTGAGTAAGTTATGAAAAATCAGTATATCTAACTCTGTGGATACCAAACTACCTCTGGTTCTATGATGCAAAACTGTTTAATTTAAAGTATTAGGATTTTTTTCAACACGCTGACGTGTATGTGTATATGTGTGTGCATGTATGTATGTGCATATGCATACATTTATATGTATGAGTATATAAATATAAACGCGCAAAAACAGACACACTTACAAAAATACACACTCAGACATACATTCACACAAACACACATACATTTACATAAACCCACACATACACATACACTCACACACAGCGTAGCAAATGGAACACCAGGCACTGTTTTGCTATAGTTTTTTCACTATCCTCTACCTTATTTTTACACACACATACATTCACTCAAACACACACACTGCGTGATAGATGGACGGAAGTCACTCAAATTCATATATAAATTTATATTTATCTAAACTTCTTCCATCGTAATTCTATGTAAGAACTTTTGTTAAGTTATGTTCGAAACACCAGCTTAATAATGAGAAAGTTAGTTATGGCACTAAAACCCTCCAAATTGTTGATTATTTTCAAAATGATTTGAAAATCTTAAGCAGTATCTTTCATTAAAAATATGGCAATGAAAGAGTTAAAGTGCTTATATTTATCTAGAAATCTCCCATCATAATTCTATGAAAGGACCTTTGTTAGGTTATGTCAAAAACACCAATTTAACGAAAAGGTTACTTATATTGCTAAATCTCCCTAAATTATTATTTATTTCCAAAGTGATTTGAAGACTTTGGGAAAAGGTCAGTCAACTTT
Organism: Eledone cirrhosa; assembly: GCA_964016885.1. NCBI lineage: Eukaryota > Metazoa > Mollusca > Cephalopoda > Octopoda > Eledonidae > Eledone > Eledone cirrhosa. The sequence goes on along the minus strand of OZ024741.1, from coordinate 161,019,799 downwards.
CATGGCTAAATCATTAAGGACTGGATTTTGAGACCCTGAGATGATGGATGGTTTCAGCTGTTAATGCTGTCAACCACAGAGAGAGATGAAAAGCAAAAGCTGACACTGGTGGAATTTGAACTCTGATTTATGAGGTAACAACAGAAATAAAAAGAAGAAAAGAAAGAAGTTTACAGCCTACACTTATCTAGGCTTAGCTGGACTCTTACAAGGTTTCTTCGCATAGGATGTTTCTTTGGTGTTTCAATGAAAAGTTATATCATGAGAACGATGTGAGATAAACTATTTTGCTCAAGCACACTATGATAGGGGTTCCAGACTGGTGATGAAAATTCTAAGTGTGGCCACACCATGGCTATATACAGCTTTAAATAGATAGCTGGAGAGCGGCCAACAAAGGTCTTGCTGAGTGATGCTAAGACACCCTCGACCTTCTTGACAATTTTAGAGATGTGCTTTGTCTAACGCAAATCACTGCTGACAGGTCACATTTACAAGAAGACTTCTTGAGATTAAAGTTGTGGAGGGAGTATGTGGACACTGGGTTTTTTCCCACCCAAAATGCATGGTGGTACACTTGTCTACAGCCAGCTTGAGTTGCTAGTCCGTGACCCATTGCTGCATTGTGTCCAGGTCTGATTGCAGGAAAGATCTATAGTGTTCAGGATCTGTCCTTTTTATCTCAAGGTACAGCTTGATGTCAACTGCATATTTCAGTACTGTGGCATTCTTTAAGTTGGCGTCTATGTCGTTAGTATATGCAACAAACAAAAGAGGACCAAGAACAGATCTCTGCAGTACACCAGATGATATCTCATAGGGTGAAGAATGCTGTCCTAGAACCATGACTTCCTCTTTTCAACTGAGAATGAAGGACTTTAACCAGTTAAAAAGATCATCCTTCACACCCATTGCAGAGAGTTTTACCATAATTCTTTTGTGTAGCACAGAATTAAAAGCTTTAGCAAAGTCAAGGTAAACAACATCCACCCATGAGCTGCCATCAGTGATCTGGGTGATGTCTTCAAGAAACTCGATAAGTTGATCACAGCAGCTGGAGTTAGTGATAAATCCAAATTGCGAGCGGCGGATAAGGCTGTGAGAATTCCAGAAGCTTCAGAGTGTTTCTCTGACACAGGATTCCATCAGTTTGGAGATACAGCTAGTAAGACTAACTGGACGATAGTTGACGGGCAACGTATGGTCACCCTTTTTGAACAGAAGAATGACACTGGCAGTTGTCCACTGCTCCGGAGTAGCACCATTGTTAAGACAGAATTGAAAGAATAGTGAAAGCTGGTGCAGAAGAAAGTACCCACCACGTTTGAGAAGCAGGTATGTAACACCATCTAGACCAGGAGAGGCATAGTTCTTAAGGTGACATCACAGCATTGCAGGTGTAAATTCCATAGTTGTTATAGAATTTGATTGCAGAGGCAGTGGAGATGGTACACTTTGGTCTTCAACAATGAAAATGCATGCATAGCATTCAACAATGAGTTCTGCACATTCTTTGGGATTGTCAGTAATCTGGCTTGTGTGGGGATTGCAAAGAGGACTAACTGGAGAGTGAGGTCTCTGCTTTGAATGTACATATTTCCAGAACACCTTACTATCAGGGTTGGTTGCTAGGCACTGTTCAAATTCAAGCACTGCTTTTTTTGTCACCTGCTTCAGATGGTTGGATGATTTATTGTGCTATTTTCTATTGATATCTGACTTGTGCAGTTTGTATTATTCTTTCCTGGCATGTCGAACTGCTACAGTTTCCCAAATTGCACTTTTAGGATGTTTTTTTGTGCTTACGTGGTACTGATGATGCACATGCTGTGGATATTGAGTTCAAGATGTTATGAAGTAGAGTGTTCACATCTCCAGAGTCATAGAATTCAAGACAGTTTAGGCGTTGTAGCTCAGTGCAGTAACAGTTCCAGTCTGTTTTATTCCAGTCAAAGTGAGCAATTTGGAGATGGTTGTAGTTTTTATTACTGCCCATAAGAGACAGATTGGCAATAATCATAGCATGATCAGAGTCACCTAAAGGTTCCTCAGTAGTGACACTAATAACTATTTCAGGAGTAATGGTAAAGAGTAGATCCAAAGTGTTGTCACCTCTTGTTGGGGCGGTGACTTCTTGGGACCAGTTCGAGTCCAGCACTAGCTCAAGGAAATCATTTGTACTTTGCAACCAACGAAAGGTTTCCCAATCAATAAAAACATAAGTGGCTGTTTTCCTGGCAGCAGCTCTGAGGATATCACAAAGCTGTGTGTCTTGATAGTAATTGGGGGGTGGGGGGGGGGGGGGGGGCAACTCCAGGTAGAAGTGTTGACATGGTCATATGTATATATCACAGAAAAATACGTATTGTTGTTGTTGTTTCTGTTGTTGTTATTGTCTGTGCCATTGTTATTGTTATTGTCTCTCTTTCTCCTGTCATTGCTTCAATGCTATGGAGGGAAATAATATTGTTTATCCAACCAGTTTTAATGATTCTTCTGTTGAAAGACTAAATAATACAGTTTAATGAACATACAGACACACACATATATATATATGTGCGTGTGTCTATGTCACTCACTATGTCTGTATATGTGTCATCATCATCATTACCATTTAATGTCTAGTTTCCATGCTTGTGTGGGTTAGACATATTGCCATATTCCGTGTCTATGTCTAGCTCTATTTTTGACATGGTTTCTCTGACTTGATGTTCTACCTAATGCCAACCAACCATTTTACAGAATCTTCTGGTAGAATTTTATCATAGCACCAGCATTACCACTTTACAGAGCAAACTAGGTGCTTTTTATCACAGCACTGATACTATTACTTTATGTGGACTGGGTGCTTATAATTGTGGCCCCAGCATACTCAGCTTATATGGTTAACTGGGTGCTTTTTATCATGGCACCAGTACTTCCACTTTACAATGTAGACTGGGAGTATTTTATTGGGGCACCAACATAACTTTATCAAGTATCTGGATGGATTTTATCATGGCACCAGCCTACAACATTAGGGTGTTGATTGTATTTTCAGCTTACAGTGGGACATGTGTTGCTGTGTGTTGTTATACATAAAATAAAAATCTTCCAGCATCCTTGGCCTTGGCAAGCTCCACTACCAGTCAATCAAGATACATATAATACAGACAACTGTAATACATGTATGGCATCTTCACAGCAGCTAATCCCTAACTCCAGCTGCTGTGGCCAACTCATCAAGTTTCTTGAAGACATTACCCGAATCACTGATGGCAGCTCATGGGTGAGATGTTATTTATTTGACTTTGCTAAAGCTTTTAATTCTGTGCCACACAAAAAAAAACTTATGGAAAAACTCTCTGCAATGGGTGTGAGAGATGATCTTGTTAAAGTCCTTCATTCTCAGTTGAAAAAAAGTTGTGGTTTTAGGACAGTATTCTTCACCCTATGAGATGACATCTGGTGTACCATAGGGATCTATTCTTGGTGCCCTTTTGTTTGTTGCATATATTAATGACACAGATGCCAACTTGAAGAATATCACATTGCTGAAATATGCAGATGACATCAAACTGTACCTTGAGATAAAAAGGACAGATCTTGTATGCTGTAGATCTTTCCTGCGATCAGACCTGGACACAATGCAGCAATGGATCATGGACTGACAACTCAATCTGGCTGTGGACAAATGTATCACCATGCATTTTGAGAGGGAAAAAAAAACCAGTGTTCACATACTCCCTCCACAACACCAATCTCAAGAAGTCTTTGTGTGAACGTGACATTAGCATTATTGTCAACAGCGATTTGCGTTGCGCAAAGTACATCTCTAAAATTGTCAAGAAGGCCGAAGGTGTCTTGACGTCACTCACTAAGACCTCTGTAATCTGCTCTCCAATTATCTATTTAAAGCTGTCTATAGCTATGGTGCGTCCACACTAGAATTTTCATCACCAGTTTGGAACCCCTCTCTTGTTCAGAATATTGATCTAGAAACTGTTCAGAAATGTGCAAGCAAGCGAATACCTTCCATCAGACATCTACCATACTTTGAACGCATATATACATTAAAGCTTTGACATCTAGGAAGAGAATCAGTAGACACCAACAAGATTATTAACCATCTTGTCAACAACAATCCTGGGTACCTTTTTGAATCCATGTGTCTAACACACGTGGGCATGCCTACAAAATCAAAAAAACATTACAGCTCCCATGACTTTCAGAAACATTTTTTCACGCTCAGAGTTGGTGAAGCATGAAACAAACTACCTGCATCAGTTGTTAGCTGCCAGAAAAACTGCATCTGTCAAAACTTCCATGCTTCCCGAAATTCGCCAACACTACACCTAATATTCCCCCTCCAAACACACGCACGCATGTGTGTGTATCACTTTCCTGACTTTTTACATTATTCTATGTACTATACATACACCTTTGATGAGTTGTAGTGCACCTGAACACTGTACACAATAATTTTTTATTATTATTGAATGTTTGTTGTTATTTTTATACCTATAAATCTACAACCCAACATATATACAGGTAAAATTCTGTTATAACAAATACCATTATAACGAATTTTGCAGTATAATGAAATTTTTTTGATCCCCAGCCACACACTCAATGCCTTTTACAGAAGTTCTTGAATTCATGCCCAGAGAACTGCGTTCCGTTGTCTGAAACAAGCATGTTGGGGACACTGCATCACGCAAACAATTCATATAAGAACTTTATAGTTGTCTTAGAGGTTGGTCTATAGCAACTGCAAACCTCCTGCCACTTAGTACAGCTATCTTCTATGATTAGGTAGTAAGCACCATTTACTGGTCCGGCATAGTCAATGTATACCCTAGACCATGGGTTCTCCGTCTCTGGCCGCGATTGATATTTTACCAGCGCAGATTTTGCCGTGAGCACGCAACCTCAGCATGTTCTCACCAAGTTTTCAATATCTCGGTCCATAAATGGTCAATAGACATAACTCCTCATCAGTGCTTTCATCCTTACCATTCCTGGATGTCCGCTGTGAAATTGTTGCAATACACCTTTTTGTAATGTAGTTGGAACCACCACTTTGGGCATACATCAGAATATCGTCGCAAATTGAAAAACTACTGGCATCTGAATTTTTATTGTTTATTTTTTAAAGCTTCTTTCATTTTCGTAATATACTCATCACCTACAGCTTTCATTCTTATATCCTGTGCAGTCACTGGTAGTTCTTGGATAACGTTCGTCATAACACTTTTAATTTCACATTCTGGCTACAGTGTGGCTATAACAGTCTCTTCTAGTGGTTCCATATTTTTTGGAATTAATCGCGAAAGGCAGTCCGCATGACCGATTTTTTTCGATGGAATGTAATGCATTTTGAAATTATAATTTAGTAATATTACACCCCGACATTGCAGGTGGTTCACAGTACGAGTCGGTAAACATTTTTTAGACCCATAAATCAACAGCAAAGATCTATGGTCTGTTTGCAATAAAAAAAACTTCTGCCATGCAGAAACCTGTGAAATCTTTTAACTGCAAAAATAACTGCTAGGGCCTCCTTTTCAATTTGACTATATCTCTTCTCTCTCACTATTAGCGAGCGCGACACACGAACCACTGGTTTTGTACTTCTGTCTTCGTATTTATGAAGTAGAACTGCACCTAATCCATATTCGGAAGCATCAGACGCTACAATGATGCCCGTTTCGGGATCGTAATGAGCTAACAACAGGTCTGAGATTAGAATTTTTTTTTATTTCTTCAAAAGTGAACCAATTCCACTTTACTCCTTTTTTTAATAAATCATTCAATGTGCATATTAGGAATGTAGCTTTGATAATAGTTTGCCAACCCAAGAAATGCTTGTAAGGCTGGAATATTTGTCGGCGCAGGCATATTCCTTATTGCGTCTGTCCTCAACAGGTCAGGACATCTACAACTTTTATCAATTATTTGCCCTAAGTACTTAATTTGGGGCAAAAAGAATTCGCATTTTTCTTCACTCAAAGTGAGCTCGAAAACTTTAATTTTCTTAAACACAGCTTTTATGTATTCCACATGCTGTTCACGAGAACTACTCTTGATTAAAATATCGTCCAAGTACGGGATTGCAAATTCACAATCGGATAACATAGTATCCATGATTTGCTGGAATATTGCTGGTGCAGTCGTTCAATCCTATAGAGAGATCGGCACACAGCCTAATCTTATATATATTTTTTTTAATACATACCGTGGGTGCTGCCCATTTCGAGTAATCCACCTTTTCTAGTCTGTTGACTCCACTGTTTTCTAATCTGTCCAATTCTTCATTTACAGTTTCAATTGCCGTGAACAGTACTTTTGTTTGCTTTAAATACAGGTACTGCATTTTCACTTATTTGAAAATAGGCTTCCGTCTTTCTACATTTGACAACATTTGCAGGAATATTTTTTTTCAATTTTTTCTTCACCTCTTCCGAAGACTTGTTTTTAACGGGACAACCATTTATGTTATTGCAGTAAAGATTTATGGGGAGGTGTCATAAATCGAATAGTTCCAACCAATCTGTGCCAAATAAATTGATTGTATTATCCACAACGAAATGTGATGTCGATGCATGTTTTGCCCAAGAAATGTAATTTATCGCCTGTTACACCACTCTCCACTGAAAATACCTTAGAACTTTTTGTGTTTGAGCCTCGTAGTCTTGTTCTACAGTGAGAACACCTGTGTCCAAGCTTCTGACAACTATAGCATTTTTGGTATTTAAACGGACAATCCTTTTTATAGTGTAGGTCTCCACAACCATAACACGGATTGCGGCCTGGCACTTTTTTTTTTATTGTGCCTCCTGGGACGACACATTTGAATTTTTGCAGAGTCTTTATCTTGTATTTTTTTCACATCATGTTTAAGATTTACCATAGTCTTCTGCGATGGTCTGTAGAGATAAATCTTGGTTTGCTTGCTCCATTTTCAAGAGAATCCTTGCTGGAATTTCTCTATCTCCATGCACGAAGATAAGTGATTTGAACATATCCTGAGTGAGATCCTAGAGTTTGGAATTTTCGCACATATGGTTGACTACTCTGGTGTAAGTGATAAAATCCTCCTCCTCATTTTTTGTTAAGTTCCAACACTTCATTCTGGTGTTAAACAATGAACTTCTATCACAAAAATTTTTTGAAAGCAATTCCACAATTTCTTGGAAACCAATCTCACTTGACTTTTTGGGCAGAATAAAGTTACAGTAGGTTTATGGGGCACTATTAGAAATTATCTAGAAAACTATTGAAACGAGAGTGTGAAAATGCTGAATTGGTATCCCTCCAAAGATAAGAAAAAGAGTGAAAACTGTTTTTTTTTAAGTACAAAAGGTAGAATTTAAGAAAGAATGTGATTTAGATAATCCGTTTTCGATGAAAAAGCACAGTCAGCAACAAAAGATGTACAGGAAAAATATAACCATGATTATCAAAGAACAGATTATACCAATAGAAAGCATATCTAACCAACAACGTAAAGAAAGAGAAACATATTCCGTGGAATATATACAGAGATTGACCAAGGGACATCAATCCAGAGAAAATTTGGAATATTTTAGATGTACCGAATAATTCTCTGTTGTATAAATAACATTACAAATGAGTAAATAACATTATAAACAGTGAGAGGGCGGGAGAAACGGATGCGATGACAGTGGGAGTTTGGTTCCCCTGTGTTCGGACCTGGTGTGCATGTGTGTGTAATTTTACACTTACTTTCGGGAGTGACTTAGATCGGGTTACTTCCCCTTGACAACTATTTCACCAACCACCCACCCAGCTGTCATTATACTAACCACCCAGCCCACCACCCAGCCGCCATTACACCTACAGCCCAACCTGCTAACTAGTCACTCACCAACCACCCACCCAGCTGTCATTATACTAACCACCCAGCTGTCATTATACTAACCACCCAGCCCACCACCCAGCCGCCATTACACCTACAACCCAACCTGCTAACTAGTCACTCACCAACGACCCAATCAGCCAATAAATAAAAACAAAATCATATGATTCCTAAATTAAATATAAACAGATATTTTTCTCCAGATTGTGAACAAACTCTAAAGAAAAGAAACTTTTAAATGACAAAACAAAAGAAAATGGTAAATTTTATATTAAAGTGTATATAGGTTTTAACTGAATATTTATATATGTATATATAAATGTGTGTGTGTGTGTGTGTATATATATATATATATATATATATATATATAGTGAAAAATGGAACAGAAACAAAACAGAGAGGCAGTACGAACAAAGGTTTATTAGTTTCACGCTCTTGAGAGTGGGGAGGTGGGGATAAATATATATATATATAAGTGGCGAAGGGCATGCAGTCCAATCGCCATGGCGGAAAGTGAGGCTGTGCAGCCACCGCCACCACCACCACCACCAATTCCCTCTAAATGACCCTCACGGTCAAAGACGCATGTAGTGTTATTTAGTGTGTGTGTGTTATCTTTTTATGTCTACAGTTTAGTAAGCAGTCAAAATTCTGCTTGCCCCAAAGCTGTCATGTGTTTGTGTGTATGTGTGTGTGTGTGTTATCTTTTTATGTGTCTACGATTTAGTAAGTAGTCAAAATTCTGCTTGCCCCAAAGCTGTCGTGTGTTTGTGTGTATGTGTGTTATCTTTTTTGTGCCTATACGTTTTAGTAAGCAGCCAAAATTCTGCTTGCTTCAACCGACGCACTTGATCAATTCAAGATTCTATAATACATGCACGGACCCTTCGCTCCTGATATATATATTGATGATGATGATGATTTCTTTTGAATGAAACAGTTCTAGTCCTGTAGAAACCATTTCTATATATATCTATATTATTATTTATTATCTCTCACACATTGTAATATGCTTACAATTTTATTTTATCGTACTAGACTGTTCTATTATCTAACAAACGTTTGTCTCTCGGAATTACATATTTTAGATATTGCTAAATCATATAGACCCTTCTAGAATCTCTCTCATACATTGCAAATATGCTTACATCTCCCCACCCCCTTTCTCTCTGTATAGTCAAGACTGGACGTACTCTACGACAGAGGACTACCTTGAGGAGAAGAATATGGAAGTTGAGGGACTGCACAGCTAGTAACAAATTTAAAAGCATATTACTTGATGCTTTTGAAAGTAAGGAGAGCAATTAGCGACGTACAATATAGTGGGAATTTCTGAAAGTTAACCTGCTGAAGGTGATAGATGAAATCTCTGGCTGGAGCTGACCTTTAGGCAGGAGGAGAGTAACTTGGTGGTGGAACAGTCAGGTGGAGGAGACAATCAAAGCCAAAAAGCAGGCTTGGAAAGAATGGCAGGATGGGGGGAAGTAGAGAACACTATCAGGTGGCTAGGCGATAAGTGTACTTTGCAAAAAGGGAAGCTGAGGATAGAAAGTTCAAGTATGTTCTACAATGCAAGGACCAAAAACGTGAGGTATTCAGGATTGCAAGACAATGCGTCAAAGGAAAACTGTGATACTGTCGGGGAGAAGTGTGTCTGTAATGATGATGGTGTACTTGCCTTCACTGATACTGCTAAGAAGGTAGCTTGGAAGTGTCACTACAAAAGACTACTAAATGAGGAGAATGAATGGGATAAAGATAGTCGATCCAATAGAGGGACCAGCTGTGCAAGGTGATGGTAGTATAAGTAAGGCAATCAAAGATAAGAAGACAGGCAAGGCAGCTGGGCCTTCAGAGATAGTTGCTGAGATGTTGAAAGCATCTGGAATGGTAGGAAACCAAGTAATACAGCATGGGATCATACCAAATGACTGGCATAGCAGCAGCATCGTTAACTGCTACAAGGGCAAAGGAGACTCTCTAGATAGAGAAAACTATAGAGGCATTAAGTTAGTTGACCAGGTCAAGAAGGTCACAGAAAGAGTTATTTCACAACTAATTAGAGACAAAATTTATCTAGATGAAATGCAGTTTGGGTTTGTGCCAGGTAAAAGTATCACAGATGCTCTCTTCCTTGTATGGAGAAGTACCTAGATAAAAGTAAACCCCTATACTTAGCTTTTGTTGACTTGGAGAAAGCCTTTGACAGTACCCTGCTCCATTATCTGGTGGGTTCTTAGAAAACTAGTAGATGAATGGCTTGTGAGAGCTATACAAGCCATGTATAGAGGAACAGTCAGCAAGGTTAAAATTAACAACGAATATAGTGAAGAATTTAGCGTGAAAGTAAGTGTTCATCAAGGCTCTGTTCTTAGCCCGCTCCTGTTTATTATTGCCCGATAGGCTATTACAGAAGAGTTTAAGACCGGCTACCCATGGGAACTTCTATATGCAGATGATCTAACTCTCATAGCTGAATCTATGGCTGAACTAGAGAAGAAATTCCAAACATGGAAGCATGGCCTAGAATCAAAAGGCCTTAAAGTTAACTTGTCTAAGACTAAAGTTCTAGTATGTAGAAAGGAAAATAGGGAACAGGTCCCCTCTGGGAAATGGCCATGCTCAGTGTGTAGGAAAGGAGTAGGTAGAAATTCCATTCTATGCCCCAAATGCAAACTATGGGTACATAAAAGATGTAGTGGGATCACAAGCAAGAGATCTAAGAATGTAGATTTTATATGTTGCTGATGCTCAGGTGCAATAAGTAGCAAGTGCCCACAGGATACTAGCTCCTTCTACTGCCCAGATGGTTCCATAGAAATAGTGGACACAGAACAAAGGAGAGACACAAAATAAAAACCTAGTCACTGAGGAGGTCACAGAATGTGTCACAAAAGAGCTTTGACAATATATAAACCTTCCAGTTATCAAACCAACCAACGAACCGGAAATTTATAATAAATTGAAGTGAAAACCAACAGGTGCATGTGTTTTTATTGGCAGTATAACATATATATATGTAGCGGTTGTCTCCCTTGTTTTGATTAGGATCTAGACGGGAAGTGGAACCCTTTCTGCAACTTCCGGTCAGAGCCCTATAAAACTAACAACTTTAAGCTTCCTTTCTCTCTTTGCCTTTTCGGCACCAGGTCAAGAGTCTTCTCATTTGGCTCTGCCATTAATTTGGCCAACAGGCGCCTGGCCTTAGCCAGGCGCCCTCTGCCAGCCGCGTTTGCCTGGCAATCAAAACGGTAACTACTAACTTTGTTTCATTCTAACATCTATCTTTGACATGTCAAGTATTCTATCTACCGTTAATTAAATATTATATACACAAACAATGTCTCGTTTTGTTACATTCATACATCCCAGTATCCTCGCTATATTGGTAACCCTGACGTGATACGAACACGCAGCCGTTCATCGCTATAAGGGTCACCCCCCAAAAAAAGAAAAAAATAGCACATCTGGTTTTGTGAGTAACATTACGAATACACAGCAAATTTAGCGACAAACTATGAAAATACTCAAGGACACGCACACACGCACATGTGGGATTCGCACAGACATACTTTTTCTCTCACGCATCAATTAACTGTCGCATTTCACCAATATATATATATATGTTTCTCGTTTCTTACAACGAACACTTTCAAAACAAAAAAAAACATTTCACGATATATATATATGTTTCTCGTTTCTTACAACGAACTCTTTCAAAACACAAAAAAAAAAAAAAAAAAAATTTGATATTCTTTAAATAACATTTCAACAGGAACATTTATTTTCGATGAACCATTGCCTTTTTGTTCATCGTTTTCTTCATCGTTCAATTTTTTTTTTTTTTTTTTTTCCCCCAAAGTTCACACCAATAATTATGCTGATTGAAGCCTTTCTTTTTCATCATTGTCACTTTCAACATTGCACTATCATTTTCTCGCGCGTTAGAAATATTATTTTTTTTCAACCTTGTATTGGCACGTGTAGGCAGCACAAATTCTCGATTCACAGAGATGTCTCTACTCACAGACAGCCGCACGCCATTTATCACCAGGGATTCTTCAGCCTTAAGCTATATTCTTCTATTTGCCGGTTTATAAATTTACAATGTAAATTTACCGTTGATAACCGCGCATTTATTAAGAATGCTTATTTCTCTGGTCGCTGGCCTCTTGACCCTTCCAGGTCAACGCATTCTCAACATCGACCATCAACTTCGGCTGCTATTTCTAGCACTTTGCGCAACCCATTTTTTCTATAAAAAAATTTTTTACTGTGAATTTAAACACCGAATACGCTCACTCAGCGAGACAACAGCAGCAGCAACAGCAATACATCAATACAGCTTCACCAAAGCCAGAGAATTCATTTTTGCAGCACTCTTCCTGTGAGAAAATCCATTCGGAGGTTGGAAATTTCACGATATACCACAGAACAGAAACCACCTGCATTCATTCTCTGGAACACACTTTCTTTCCTGCTGTCATGTGATTGCACACCTGTGAACTATATTTTGAACTTTGAGCTCTTCTATTACTTTTACTTTATTACATTGTATCTTTGGGTGATGGATAGATGGATGTCCAGTCGTTCTCTGGCCAAGAGCGGTTGGCTACCTTGATATCTATCATTGATTTTTCCAAACATTCTTTTGTCGTAATTTTCATGCCTGTTACAACATTCTCGCCAACTTGCTACATATTTTCATTTCGATTTTTATACACTAAAATTCTGGCGGGAGGTTATGTAGCGGTTGTCTCCCTTGTTTTGATTAGGATCTAGACGGGAAGTGGAACCCTTTCTGCAACTTCCGGTCAGAGCCCTATAAAACTAACAACTTTAAGCTTCCTTTCTCTCTTTGCCTTTTCGGCACCAGGTCAAGAGTCTTCTCATTTGGCTCTGCCATTAATTTGGCCAACAGGCGCCTGGCCTTAGCCAGGCGCCCTCTGCCAGCCGCGTTTGCCTGGCAATCAAAACGGTAACTACTAACTTTGTTTCATTCTAACATCTATCTTTGACATGTCAAGTATTCTATCTACCGTTAATTAAATATTATATACACAAACAATGTCTCGTTTTGTTACATTCATACATCCCAGTATCCTCGCTATATATATATATATATATATATATATATATATATATATATATATATATATATATATAATATATATATATATATATATATATAATATATATATATATATATATAATATATATATATATATATATATATAATATATATATATATATATATAATATATATATATATATATATATATAATATATATATATATATATATATATATATATATATATATATATTATGTGTATATGTATATATGGTAGTAGATTTAGTTTCTCTATTTAAGTTCAAAGATAGCGGAGATGTGGCATTAAGGGAGCCTCCATGTCAATGTTTCAACAACAATATGAATACCACCAACAAAAACCAGTGCATAGCTGGTATTGACTTTCTTCTTAGTCTTCACTCCGAGATCTATATCTTTGCCAAGCAATAGGCTTTTAACTCTTAGTCGTGTCACAGGGACGTTGGCATGGGCCTTTTTATCCTCGTGGTGTCTACTTCTCTCCAGGTCTAAATACAGCTTGGAGAAGATTCTGTTACAAATGCGGAATAACTATAGTTTAGTGCTCCTCACCCCTCTCTGGATTTTGTTTTTTTAATAATGTCCTTTATTAAATGAAATTTTGCAGAGATACATTTTCAAATGTTCTAGATTATGGTTATGCTTGTGAATTTTAAAAAACAAATTACTACTTTTTTTCTTCTTTTTTTTTCGCGATTTATAGTTAAAGAAATAACATAACATTCCAGTATAAAATCTACGACTTTATGCTGATTGATATTATTTATAATCGATGTGAAATTGCAAAGCATAATTAAAAAATCCCCAAGTTTATATTTAACCTACTTCAAACACAAATCAAAAGTATTCAATAAATGAAAGCATCAATAAACAATACGATAATAAAAGAATTTTTATAATTAATTTGTTTTAAATTCCATCGGCATAAACGTAATCTACATCTCCGAAAAGGTGTTTCTGCAAAATGTCATTAAAAGATATTCACTATTGAGTAAGTTATGACGAAACAGAGTCAATGAGTCAACTGTAGTTACAATTCTTTCAGAATAACTTTACAAAAATAATGTCGGTGATAAATACACAGATAACAAAATACAATTAACCATTGCTAGGAACCTCACAAAAACAACCCACCCAAATATATGACCAGAGCGAGAAAGAAAAAAAAAGAAGAAAAGAGAAGGGAGCAAAAACGACCATCAATTCACCACCAAGTGCGGCAATAACTGTAGTTATACCGCAATATTATTCTAGTAGTGCGGTGGATTTGGCAGTATCGGTAGAGAGTCGGACGCCATGCTATGCAGTATAGAGTTACGGCCCTTTACGGTCTGAGTTCAAATCCCGCCTAGGTTAACTTTGCCTTTCATCCTTACAGGGTCGATAAAATAAAGTACCAGTAATGCGCTGAGATAATTGCTGACCTTGTACAAAAAGTAGAAACAATTATACTAGGAGTGAAGTGATTTTTCTAGTAAACATCATGCCATTCTTGACAACCGAACCTTTACGTGGTCACTCGAACAGCTAGAAATAGTAACTAACTGCCCCGAAAATAATTCTGGTACCCTCCATCTGGTATTGATCATAGATTTGTTTAATCAGGGGATTTAATCGAAAATATAATTAATACAATTTATTACAGAATATTTAGTACGGGGTAATGAAATACAAATAAATGATTTACAAAAGAAACTAATGGATAACCCCCCCCCCCCACACACACACACACAAAACAGAACAGAAGACGTACATATTCAATTACATACTACAACAAAGAATACTGGTTTTGCCTTGTAAAGGAATTTGAAGCAAACCTAGACACGGCATCACCGCGGGTGGTAGCGAGGAATGGTCAAGCACTCTCACGAAGAGCATCCGTAGATACTTCAGTAAGGCGAGCCGGCAAAGTGAAGCCCTAACTACTAGAGACGCTCAAAGTTATTAACCAGCATCCTGAAATATCCAAGAGATTACAGTGGTTGGGATTCTGTTACTTTTAAGAGGTTCATAACATAAGTTAGGTCTTCTCATCCTAAGAGATTCACAGCGACTGAATTTCCTAGTTTGCCTCGAGTAATTTCTATTTAACGGGAGGAGAGTAGACTAACTGCCAGATATCATATACCTAACAGAATGCCTTAATGTAGTGATGTGTCTCGTTCGGATCATATGAATAAATGAACGAGCCGGCTCTGACCGGAAAAGAATCCATCAAACACATCTTTCCCATTAAAAATAATTCAAACATTAAAGGTGTGTTTGCATTTATAGTTTATTGATTTTTCTCTCATGTAAATTAGTTGCATTTTGTAATTCTATATTCGATTAATTTGTTTGGGGTTGAATAGAAATTAAATTTTGTTGCAAAGAGGTCTATGAAGTAAAAAGTTTGAGAAATCCTGTCCTAACGCTTATCATAAATCAGTATGACTGCGCGGCCGTTCGACTAGTTAAAAATAATAGCTAAAATTTCCATCAAAGTGTATCCTTCAATTTTTTTAAAAAGGAAGGGACGCATGAGATAACATTCATAACATCTAGATAAACTGCCCGAAATAAAGACGGAAGGTCACGGTTGAAATGTATTTTATAGAATATCATTAACAATAGATCTCTTTTAAAGAAAATGGAAATTTCTCGTCCGATTCACCGGATTCTTTTCGAGTGCTCTGCTAATATATACAGGAATCGATGAGAAACTCTAACGATCCTTAACCAAACCTCTTAACCTTAACGTGTATCCAGTGAATCAGACGAGATATTTTCATTTTCTTCACAGATATATTGTAATGATTAAACACAGATTTGCTCATTCATAAATTCTAACGTCATCATGTTATAGTGACACCAACACCAAAACTTTCTTCACCCAACGGCATGCGAATATTTAAAGAAATGTTAAATAAAAAAATATATACTTTACCAAATGAATATATTCTGCCGGTGCACACCTGGGATTCCAGTGTTTTACTTACTATATATATATACATATAGATGTGTGTGTGTGTGTGTCTGTCTTTCTGTGTGATGTGAGTGTGTATCTGTGAATGTATATCTCTCTCTGTGTGTATATGTATCTGTGTATGCGTATCCGCATCTGTGTGTCTTTCTGTGCGGTATGTGTGGGTGTGTATTTTATGGTAGGGTTTTAGCAGGATGGTGTATGCTCAAGAATAAGGAATCAGGATAAAGAAATATAATCATTAAGTTTGCTTACATGTGATTATTATTACCCGGCGATAATGGTAAAATTTCCGCGGTGGCAATCACGAGTATTCCGACAAGACCATCATCTCAAACAGTTTCTTTAAATAACCCCCTCTCTCTCTCTCACACACATACACACACACACACTCTCACTCTCTCTCTCTCTCTCTCTCTCTCTCTCTCTCTCGCTCTCTCTCTCTCTAAGCTCTCACCTTTTATTTCTGTTTCTCTGTTATTTCATCTTCTCTCTCTCTCACACACACACACACTCTCTCTCTCTCTAAGCTCTCTCTCTCTCTAAGCTCTCACCTTTTATTTCTGTTTCTCTGTTATTTCATCTTCTCTCTCTCTCACACACACACACACTCTCTCTCTCTCTAAGCTCTCACCTTTTATTTCTGTTTCTCTGTTATTTTATCTTCTCTCTCTCTCTCTCTCTCTCTCTCTCTCTCTCTCTCTCTCTCTCTCTCACTCTCTCTCTCTCTCTCACACACTCTCTCTCCAGTTTTCTTTGTTTCTTTCCCTCACACTCACATTTTAAGTCCGTTTATATTTTTTCTCATACCCCCCCCCCTCTCTCTCTCCGTTCAGATGTCTGCCTGTCGAGCTAATATTGCCTTTCATCCTGTCGATAAAATAAAGTACCAGTAATGTACTGGATTTTGCTGGCTTTGTGCCTAAAACGAAAACAATTATGATATGGAAAGGGCGGTGAATTGGCAGTATCGGTAGAGGGTCGGATATGCTTTCCAGCATAGTTACGTCTCTTTACGATCTGAGTTCAATTCCCGCAGAGGTTAACTTTGCCTTTCATCCTTACGGGGTCGATAAAATAAAGTACCAGTAATGTACTGAGATAATTGCTGGCCTTGTGCCAAAAGTAGAAACAATTAGGTACAAGGACAGCAATTTGTGGGAAGGGAGAGAGTGGAGTACATGACTGGTAATTTATTTTATAACCCTAGGAAGGATGAAGGGCAAAGTTGACCTCGGCGGGATTTGAACTCAGGACATAAAGGGCCGTAACTAAATGCCGCAGAACCTTTTGTCCGACGTTCTAACGATTCTGATCACCCATCACCCGTGTCTAGCCAATATTATAGAAAATATGAACGTAAATAATGTGTCATTTCTCTTTTATAAATTGGTTAATATGTTTTTGTTTTGTTTTGTTTTTACTTTTTTTACAATATTTTGCATACAACTTGCATTGCGGGACATTCCCTTTAGCAGGGCCTGTCACAGGGGCTGGTGCACTGGGTGAAATTGCCCCCCCCCCCCTCTTCCCACCTTCTTTTCAAATGTACATCCTCAGATTTAGAAAAAAAATACGGTGTAATATGCTTATTCAAAACCTCGCCTTAGAATTGTTGGGAATTAGTGTGACCACCTAGAATGTTCTGAAGTCCGGTCCCACCCAGCCTGAATATGGGCCTGCCTTCAGCAGTCACCTAAAGTTCTCGAAGATTATGCCACTTTCCGACTGTATTTTCCCTTCCTGTGGTGTCAAGCTACAGATGTTACTAGCGAATATCCGGGATTTTAAGTAGGGCCACACAATAACACACATTATTCCTCCAGCCATCAGCACTTTTGCCATATCTATTCTGAAGCATTTTCTGCTGCTCTCTCTCTTTCCAGTTTCTCTCATTGTTTTCCCATACCAACAATAAGAAAACACATGAAAATTTTAACACCAAGAAATTGTGGGGTGGCTGTTGCAGTGGTTGTCTCTGGCCCTGTAACGCTTTTGCTGTTTTGTCCGCGGTCGCGGCTGAGGTACCGCTCAGATTGGGGTGTAGTGTGTGCTCTTCCCCTCTCCATTTCTTTCGTTGCTTGGTCCTTCTTTCTTTTTCTCCTTTGCTTTCTTTTTTTCTTTCTTATTTTCTGTTCCCTTTAACAGTATGTTTTGTTCTTATTAGATACTACTCAATTATATTTATAAGATATCAATGGCTTTTCATGACAGAATATAAAGTAAGTTTGACAGTTTTGTATTTTTAAATGGCCAAAATGACTCTTCCTCGCATACCCCATCGACATTACCACCCTCCACTAGCTCCCCTTAGTAACTATCCTCACTATCACTGTACACTGGTTAGTAGATTTTCTCACCATCCTTGTGCGTCACTCCACGCCATCTCTATCTCCTCTATTATCGCCCCTTGGTAGCTATTCTCATCATCACAACACCTTTCTAGGAGAGGGAAACTTTGAAAAAAAAATCTGCGAGTTCAGAAGCATCCGATGATGATGACCAGTTCTTCTTTTCGGGTAGTGTTTTCGATGCTGAGAGTGGGATTGGGTGAATGCAAGGCCTTTCTCCACTTAAAAAACAATCAAAGCACAGCCATTGGTTGTTCAGGGTCTGTTACAGGTTTGTGTGACTGGCCGTAACCTAAAAATGCACCAAACTCTATAATCCCCCAAGCAATTGCAGTACTCTTAGCAGAGTTTGCAGCCATCATGTATGCATATGAGTGTGTTAATGTGTCTTTGAACAAGACAGTATTTCCCGTCCACCTCATCTAACTGGGAAAAAAAAGAATTGTATCAGTAATTCAGAACGTCCGGCCTTATCACAGTGTTACGCTGAATCTCTCTGAGAACAACCTTAAAGATACACCTGCGTGGAATGATCAACCACTTGCACATTAATAATTTCACAAGCAGGCTGTTCGAATAACTATAAAACAATACAAAACAAAGACATTGTAGAAGATCACGTCGGGGTCACCACTTACTCTCCTAAAACATCATAGCTATCAATACAAATAAATAAATAGACAAACAAATGTATTCTCCAAATTCTTTATGGGACAATATATATATATATATATGTATGTATGTGTATGTATATATATGTGTGTGTATATATATATATATATATATAAATGTAAGTATGTATGTATAGGTACATATATGTATACAGACGTACAGTAGTATGTATATATATATACATACATGCACACATATATATATGCACGTATCGGTTTACCGAACATTTATTATAATGCTCGGTTTGTTTGTTTGTAAACAAACAAACAGCCCGAATTACGCCGTACAGTGTTTAGGCGACCACGTCACCTTTTTGTTCAACACTGACACAGGAACGATGTACTAGTTTCAAGCTTATTAGCTATCTTCAGCATCGTATACCTTCCTGCCAGATGGTTGAACGTCTGAAAATATATACTTTCCTTATGCATATTAACGGCTGAGCAGCCTAATTTGCATATCGAGTGAGTTCAGTCGGCCGGGCACATCGAAAACGATAAATGGAATAGAATGAAACGAAATTTTATTTCTCACTCTTAGTACGGCACTTACTTAAATGTAAGTCTGTATGTATGTATACGTACATACATATATGTATACAGACGTACAGTAGTATGTATATATATATATATACATACATGCACACACATATATATGCACGTATCGGTTTACCGAACATTTATTATAATGCTCGGTTTGTTTGTTTGTAAACAAACAAACAGCCCGAATTACACCATACAGTGTTTAGGCAACCACGTCACCTTTGTGTTTAACACTGACACAGGAACGATGTACTAGTTTCAAGCTTATTAGCTATCGTCAGCATCGTATACCTTCCTGCCAGATGGTTGAACGTCTGTACGGCGTAATTCGGGCTATCTGTTTGTTTACAAACAAACAAACCGAGCATTATAATAAATGTTCGGTAAACCGATACGTGCATATATATATATATGTGTGCATGTATGTATATATATACATACTATTGTACGTCTGTATACATATATGTAAGTACGTATACATACATACTTACATTTAAGTAAGTGCCGTTCTAAGAGTGAGAAATGAAATTTCGTTTCATTCTATTCCATTTATATATATATATATATTATATATATATATATATATATATATATATATATATATATATATATATATATATATATATATATATATATATATATATATATATATATATATATATATTATATATGTGCATGTTTGTGTATATTTATATATGTGTGTATGTGTATATGTATATATATATATATATATATATTTAACCTTTAGATTTCGCTACATATGTATATATATATATATATACATATGTAGCGAAATCTGTCCGCGCCTTGAACTTTGGGTGATACCTAAAGGTTAAATTTTAGGTCACCACATTTATTGCGTTAACATGGTCAGGTTGGGGGACAGGAAGAGTGGCAGCTATATACAGACCATGTACAAGCGATTCCACACAGAGAGATCGAAGCGATAGGATATACAACTAACTATGTAAGGATTACTGCTATGAACAGACCCCTTTGGTCTACCAACAGACCCTATGAAGTCTACAGATACACACTACAGAGATTGGAACCTCTGTTACTACAGACCACACCGCTGTATGCAGTTGACGGTATTTCTCAGTTACTACAGACCTTTCAGAGCTATACATACCATACTCTCTAACTAACACGGTCTAACAACTATTACCACGAATTCCAACAACAACAACAATTATCTGTAACTCGCCGTTTTAACACCAACAACAACAGCCTCACATCAGAAACGATAACAACTTTAACAACCATTGGTAACTGTTTTTATATGTACTTATTAAAAGATTCACGTGAAGTAAACTATATATAACCAAATCATTTATTCTTAATATTCTTTATATTATATTCATGTTATCTCTTCTAACAACATTGTTATTATCACATATCTAAATAACCGTCCTAATACCTTCCGTTAAACATATATATATATGTATGTGTGTGTATTAGATATTAATTTAACAACGAAAACAATAACAAAGTTAAGTTATTTTACCTATTCATATGATTGTTTTACGATCGTTTCGGAGGCTTGATCATATTGAAACAATCTGATTGTTTCCGAAGAAGACGGTTTGACCGAACCTATATATGATGCCTGATAGTATACAGTTATATAACTGCTAGATGCCTGATAAAAATCATATATATCTATATTTAAAATGTTTGTTAAATTTTAATATGATACTGTAATATGTATTCTTACATTCTAACCAGATTGTCTCTTGTAAAAGTTTGATATATTCTATTATACATTTATATCATTAGATATTTGTGTGAGTGTATATCATTCAGTATTTTCTAATGATTAAATGCTCAGATTTATTCTTTGAATTTTTTCTTTGAGCTTATTTTGAGGGACAAGACACATTTTCGAGATTATTTCAATCATGACATCCATAACTTTGAATGTAATATATATAAAATATATATGGAATACTGTTGGCTTCTTGCTACAATACTTTCTATACCTTTCATTCATTTATATATATATATATATATATATATATATATATATATATATATATATATATATATATATATATATATATATAACGATTAAAACAGAGCCGAAGAATTATGAAAATGCGTACATATATACATATGTATATTGTGCCTTTTAATTTTAATTTTAATATTGTTACAAGTATATTATATTATATTATATTGTATTACATATACTACTATAATTCCCGCTCTATATAACCACCTTTGTTTAGCTCTAGTTTTTTTGCTTTGGACTATATTTGTAATATGGTTCAAAATGTTATCCACCTCCTTAGTGATTTTTATTATATATTTTTACCCATAATCTTCCAATACTTTAGTGTATGTACACTCCATATTCTTCGGAGTTTTCGGCTTGTATTGGCCGATAGTGCTTCTTGTGGTTTTGATTGCCCTGATGAGTCCTTAATAGCACGAAACATTGTTGGCTAATAAAGACTTTTGATGTATTGAAGGCTTCTTTGTTTTATTTTCATAATTCTTCGGCTCTGTTTAATTACATTGAGCTATACCTTTTACTGTCATTTCTATAATACGAAGAGGGTGTTTAACTCCAACACGCTCCTGTATTTTAATCCTTGTCACTGCTCCCGATTGGTTGAGCTTCCTCCTATATACTGGTGTTTTGGCCTTTATATATATCTGACAGTATGCTAACAAAGAGTTACCAGCCTTTATCTCTGAAGAATATTCCCACCCCCTCTAAGAATACTTACGAAAAACTATTGATTGCTAGTGTTAACTCCTTCGTAAAAAGGATTAGATGGTGTGCTTTCCACTATGATATTAATAGGAATAGGAAGGACCCCAGGAATAGAACAAATTTTAATAACTATGGCTTCAAAACTTATAAGAGCCCACCACATAATGTTCTATTAGATAATTTTGAAAGCGACTTACTCTCTCTTGTCAAAAATATTAAGTATAGGCCAAATAATAGACATAGAAATTATAATAAATTTGATAAGTTCCAGTCTAGACTTAAAAATATTGTTAAGGGTTTTAGTGCGAATAAGTCTATTCTTGTCCCGGCGGATAAGACTAAGAATCTATACTCTATGGATTACAGTGCTTACCGTGACTTTATTTATAAGGAGCTGCATAGAAATTATAAAAAGACTACGCTAGATAATTTGAACCATATCAATAGTGAGGGTCTTAAAATAGTCTCGGACCTCGGCCTTGATAAGTATACCCAGCCATATTACCCTAGAGAACCGAGATTCACTCTTAAGGATCATAAGGTAGACTTCATTAGTAACCCCTCTGTTAGACTCATCTGTCCTAAGTCCGATATAGCCATAATCAGTAAAACAATCCTTGATCTTATTATACCTGATGTTAGGGATAAAGTTAATTTTAACCTATGGGGGAACACTAAGGAAGTTATAGATTGGTTCTCTGGGATTAATAAACTTGAATCTAATAAGTTTATCCAGTTCGATATTGATGCCTACTACACATCGATTTCACCCATCCTCCTCAATAAAGCCTTAATGTTGGCCATGAGAGTGTCCAGCCTTACACGATCACAGGTAGATATTATACTAGCAGCCCGTAGAACTATCATTAATTTTGAGGACACATTTTGGACCCGTAAAAACACGCCCAACAATTTCGACGTTACAATGGGTTCTAGTGATTCGGCCCAGGTAACTGATCTTGTTGGGTTGTTCCTCCTAAATGAACTATATGTTACCTTTCCGCACCTTAAAGGCGGACTATATCGTGATGATGCATTGTTTGTGATTAACTCTAGCACCAACAATGTCGAGCATAATAAGAAGAAGCTTTATAAGTTTTTTAAAAGCTATAACCTTTCGATCACGATAGATAGAAACGATAGAGCGGTCAACTTTTTAGATGTGACTTTGGACTTGGTCACTAATAGTTTTAAATCCTTCCATAAGCCTAATGAAATACTTTCTTATGTTAGTCCCAATTCTAACCACCCCAAATCTATGATAAGCTCTATAATTAAGGGTGTATCTAATAGGATTTCCACACTCTCTAAGGACGTAGGAACATTTAATGAACATGCGGAGTACTATAATAATGCCCTAGCTAATTCCGGTTACTCTAGTAAAATACATTATAATAATAGTAACCTTAGAAAGTCTCCGCTTACTTATACTTATAATAATAATAACATAATATCCCATAACATGGCCATGAATGGGAGTAGGAAGCATAATAATCGTAAAAATTGCATAGGTGTATCTGAACCCATCCATAAGTTAACCCACCGGACTCGTAATAGGGAATATAATACCTCTAGGAATCAAGTCGAACCCTCTGAGCGCTCACTCATTGGTGATGCTTTTGCTAGATCTAATTCTAATAATGTTGTTTCTACTGATCCTATTATTGGCCCTAATCCTTTTGATGGGATTCCAGACAGCAGCAGATCTACTAGAGGTAGAAACAGAAAGAGACTTAATGGAATTTCGGCTGATTCTAATAATGCGGTTTTAACTAATCCTTGTAATAACCCTAGTCTTAATAATGGGATATTAGATAATGGTAGAGTCGGAAAGGATACAAATAGGAGACTAAATACTTATTTTAACCCGCCATATAATCAGGAAGTATTAACTAATATCCCTAGGTCTTTCTTTTCTATCTTAGAGAAAAATTTCCCCCCTTCTCATAAATACCATAGTATTTTTAATAAAAATGTTATTAAACTTTCATTCTCTACCACCCCTAATATTAGTTCTCATTTAGCTAGCACTAACAATAGGAAAATTAGGGATGGATACTCCTCTCTACATACTACTAGTCTGAACAGATCTGCAAATGCCTTACTACCAGAGCAGACCTTATCTAATAGTAATCCTACGTGTAATGCATCACTACTTCAGCCAATCAATAGCACCCGGAAGTGTAACTGTAGAGTGAGTGCTAACTGCCCTTTAAACGGTAACTGCCTCTCTAAGAACATCGTTTATGCTTGCGTAGTTATAACTAATTCCTCTAATAGAACTTATATAGGCTCTACATCTAACACTTTTAAGACTAGGTTTAATTCTCATATCTCTAATTTCAAACATGTTAAGTTTAAGAATTCTACTTCTTTAGCACACTATATCTGGGATCTTAAGGGGGCTAATATACCATATAGCCTTAATTGGCGTTTAGTAGCACGCTCTAATAACCTTTCTACACATACTAAATTTTGTAATCTCTGTATCCTCGAGACACACTCTATAATTTTCTCTAGTGAATCCTTACTTAATAGAAAGTCTGAGATATTCTCTTCTTGCCCCCACGCTATTTCTAATTCTTACTTTTATTATATTCCTTTTTTTCTTTTTTCTATTTTTTCTCTCTTCCTCACATATCACCTTCTTCCAACAGTTTAATTTAAATAAACCGTTATCTTTTCAACCTTTCGGACACTCATTTGCATACTCACTCATAATTTTGTATTACCCTCAATAAATGTAATATCTCCACTATCCAGGAAGCTCCAACAGTTAAGGTTGTCCTTTTTTTCCGGGTATGTCAATATTTATTTATAAAACAAATCTGTATTTTATCTGATGAAAGCGCACCATAATTTGCGTTGGTTGCCCTTGAAATATGTATAATAAAATAAATATGGCTTTATAAATATAGTTTCCATTTATTAATATATTGTATATTTAGTCCACTAAACTGTTGAGTGCTTTATATCAGTTATAAAAAATGTTTAATTAAATATAACCTCTACATATATATATATATATATATATATATATATATATATATATATATATATATATATATATATATATATATATATATATATATATATATACAAAGATAGATTCAGCGAGAATTCATTTTCGGCGAGCAGGAAAAGCGAAGCGAGACGCAAAAATCAGAAATTATACTGGCAAAGTGCTCAATGGTTAAAAATCAGAGCTAAAAAATGTATTAAGAAGCCATAAAAAACTGAAAAGGTGGTCAAGAAGGCATTAACCACCCAAGCCAAAAACCAAATCAAGCTTAACAGGTCAAAACAAAATAAATGAAAAAAAATGTTAAATATACATATATGTATCATCATCATCATCATCATCACCGTTTTACGTCCGTTCTTCCACGCTAGCATGGGTTAGACGGGTTGTCCTGTTGTGGGCAGTGTCTGGTCGGCTGACCATGCCTTGCTCATACAGGAACTGATTTGGCTTGATTTCTACAGCTGGATGCCCTTCCTAACACCAACCTCATTTACAGTGAGTGCTGGGTGCTTTTTCGTGGCGCATACACGTCCACTTTACAGTGTGGGCTGGGTGCTTTTTTGCCGTGGCACCTCCACGATCACCTTGCGGTGGGGGGGGGGGGTATATTGTCTATATGCTTCAGCTTGCACCCATGGGAGGTCGGGTACTCTGTATTACTGCGTGACGCCAGAGGTCACGGTCGTGTGTCATTGCCTTTGAGAGGTGTAATTGGGTATGGTCGGCTTTTATCACCTCATCCCAGGTCATCTTGGGGTCTCCCCACTCCGCGGTTTCCATCGACTTCTAGTGCTCTGCACCTTTTTATGCAGCTGTCATCCTTCATACGCATCACATGTCCATACCAGCGCATATATATATATATATATATATATATATATATATATATATATATAAGCTGGTATGGAATTTTTTTCTCTCTCTCTTTCGTCTGCGACTTCACAAAACTTACGTTTACCGAATTCGTAGACCAGACCCCTTTATCTTCTTCTTCTTCTTCTTCTTCTTCTTCTTCTTCTTCTTCTTCTTCTTCTTCCTCTTCTCTCCTTTCTATCTCTCTTTTTTCCCCCCCGTCAAACTTGGGCGAAATTCTTTCCTTGCTCACATTTCAACCAGGTTTGATGGTCTTTTGTCTCTTGTTCAAGATTTCACCGAGTTTATATTCATAGAGATCTGGGACTTGTCTATTTCCTCTCACTTTCCGTTGCTTAAACTTTTTTGTTGTTACCCTGGCGTCCCCTTTGTTTACGTGTCCCAACGACTTTTTTTAGCCGTTGTTCGCACCAACCTGAGGCATATGGCCCTTAAAGCGATGAAATGCCTAGGACGGTTGGAGGGTCACTGATGAAGGACTCACTTTTTCATATATATATATATATATATATTCGGGAAACCTCTGGTAATGAGGTAATTATATTTTTTAATAATAATTTTTTCCTTAGTTCGTTTATGTATATTGTATTATTTATTTTACATTATGAGTTCAAATCCCGCCGAGGTTAACTTTGCCTTTCATCCTTACGGGGTCGATAAAATAAAGTACCAGTAATACACTGGTTCATTGCTGGCCTTGTGCCTAACGTAGAAACAATTATTTATTATACATTCATCATCATCATCATCAACGTTTAACGTCCGTGTTCCACGCTTGCATGGGTTTGGACGGGGGTAGTCCCACTTGAGGCAAGAGTGATTGTCTTGCTCGCATAGGACTGTCTGGCAGGTTTTCTACAGTTGGATGCCCTTCCTAACACCAACCACATTTACAGTGTGGGTCTGGGAGGTTTTTACCGTGTTGCCTACACGGCCACATTACAGCGTGGACTGTGTGTTTTTTTGTCGTGACACCTACACGATCTCATTTGTTTCGGCCTGGATGGCGCGGCACCAACATAACTTTACATAGAACGGGGTGGTGGGGATGGGGTGGGGGTGGGACGGGGTGTATTTTGTTAGAGATGCCTACTGGCTGTAGTAGGTTTTACTATGTATTTAGGTAAGGCGGGTCTTCTCTGTTACTGAGTACCGCCAAAGGTCTCGGTCCAGTGACATTGTCTTGGAGAGGTGTAAGTGTGTGAGGTCGGAGTTTATCAGCTCGTCCCAGGTTTTTCTAGGTCTGCCTATTCCGTGGCTACCGTCTATCTTTATTGCCCTGCACTTTGTTATACAGCTATCGACTTTCATGCGCATCACGTGTCCATACCAACGTAGCCTTCTCTCGAGTAAACAACATCTGATCCCTCTTATCTCTAATTTTTTCCTTAGTTCGTTTATGCTTTGCCGTTCACGTATATTACTGTTACACATCCAGCGGAGTATGCAAGCTTCGTTCCTCTCTAGTCTGCGTATATCCTCTGCACACAATGCCCAGGTCTCACTGCCATGCAACATTGCTGTTCGTATGCAGGCATCGTACAACCTGCCTTTCATTTTTAGGGAGAACCCTTTAGCAGCTAATAGTGGTATAACCTCTCTGAACTTTTTCCAACCAGTTCTGACTCTAGCTACTGTACTTTCAGAGCACCCTCCCCCACTGCTGATTTTATCGCCCAGGTAACGGAAGCTGTCCACTATTTCTATAGAACCCTCTGCGCAATTGAAAGAGCTAGTATTTGTGGGCACTTGCTGCTACTTATTGCACCAGAACACCGGCCACATGTAAAATCTATGTTCTTAGTTAACTTACCTGTGATCCCACTACATCTTTTATGCACCCATACTTTGCATTTAGGACATAAAATGGAGTTTCTACCTACGCCTTTCCTACACACCGAGCACGACCATTTCCCAGAAGGGACCGCCGCCTTGTTTTCTTTCCTACAAACTAGAACTTTAGTCTTAGCCAGGTTAATTTTAAGTCCTTTTGACTCTAGGCCGTGCTTCCATGTTTGGAATTTCTTCTCTAGCTCGGCCATTGATTCCGCTATGAGTGTCAGGTCGTCTGCGTATAGGAGTTCCCATGGGCAGCCGGTCTTGAACTCCTCTGTTATAGCCTGAAGGGCAATAATAAATAGTAGGGGGCTGAGAACAGAGCCCTGATGGACGCCAACTTTTACGCTAAACTCTTCACTATATTCGTTGTTAATTCTAACCTTGCTGACTGTTTCTTTATTCATGGCTTGTATAGCCCTCACAAGCCATTCGTCAACGCCTAGTTTTCTAAGAGCCCACCAGATAATGAAGCGGGGGACTCTGTCGAAGGCTTTCTCCAAGTCGACAAAAGCTAAGTAGAGGGGTTTACCTTTAGCTAGGTACTTCTCCTGTAGTTGTCGTACAATGAAAAAGCGTCTGTGGTACTTTTGCCTGACACAAACCCGAATTGCATTTCATCTAGATCAATTCTCTCTCTGATTAGTTGCGCTATTACTTTTTCCGTGACCTTCATGACCTGGTCGATTAATTTAATGCCTCTATAGTTACTCCTATCTATCTATATATATATATATATATATATATATATATATATATATATATATATATATTTAAAAAATAGAGGTGTAACACACGAGTTGTGATATATTAGTAAAAGGAAAAGAAAATGCTGACAAATTTTTCCCAGTGAAAAATAGTTTAATTAGGAATAAGTATAAATTAGTAATAAGTATTGGTTAGTATTCAGTTTTAGTTTTAAGTTTTGTGTATATACACACACACACATATATATACATATATTATTATGTGGATTGGCAGTATCGGTAGAGGGTCGGATGCCATGCTTTCCAGCATAGTTACGTCCCTTTACGATCTGAGTTCACAATCCCGCCGCTGAGGTTGACTTTGCCTTTCATCCTTACGGGGTCGATAAAATAAAGTACCAGTAATGCAGTGGATAATTGTGGCCTTGTGCCTAAAGTAGAAACAATTATTTATATTATTATATATTATATATATTATTTCAATGACACAAATCAGTGAGTGTGACTGAGACTGAAATTAAGAATTTGACCTTTGACCCTATGAATGAACGACAAATTAGAAATATGACAGGGAACCACTGAATAGCAAGTCAGGTGTCATAGAAGTTCAGTGGGTCACCCAAACTGTGGAATTTCTTTTAACCTCTGAAAAGAATGTTTCACAGTGTGAATGTGCAAATATACACGTACTAGCACTCGGACAAATGTTGGACCTCCGTCGGTTTCAACGACGAGTGTTCTAGTTATTCAAACAGCCTGCTTCTGAAATTAACATGCAAGTTGTTGAGCATTCCACACAGGTGTATCCTTAAAGTTCTTCTCTGGGAGATTCAGCGTGACACTGTGATAAGGCCGGACCTTCTGAATTACTGATACAACTCCTTTCTTTTCTGGCTAGGTGGACGTGAAATACTGTCTTGTTCAAAGACACATTAACACACGCACATATATACATACATAATACATACATACATACATACATACATACATACATACATACATACATACATACATACATACATACATACATACATACATACATACAGGGGCCTCGTTTGCCTTAAAAATGTGAGGGGGACAAACCAACATTTGTTGATTCTTAAAAGAGCATAAATTGCTTATGGTGCCTTTCCCGGACCCTATCACATAAGCAAAATTTTACGCTAATTAAATTTTATAATTAAATTTTATTAAAAAAAAAAAGATTAAAAAGAATTTATTATATCAAATAAACAAAAAACAAAATATAGACGTTTGAAAAAGTGGAAGGGGAGAGACTTGTCCCCTGGTACCCCCTTGAAACAAGGCCCTTGCATACATACATACATGATGGCTACAAACCCTGCTAAGAATACTGCAATCGCTTGTCAGGTTATAGAGTTTGATGCACCTTTAAGCTACGGCCAGTCACGCAAACCTGTAACCAGGGCCTCGTTTGCTTTAAAAATGTGAGGGAGACAAACCAACATTTGATTCTTAAAGGAACATGTTAGTATTGGTTATGGTGCCTTTCCCGGACCCTATCATATAAGTAAAATTTTACGCTAATTAAATTTTATATATTTGTAACATATCCTGAACCAGCAATGCCTGTGCTTTGAAGGTTTTTTAAGTGGGGAAAGGCCTTGCACTCAACCAATCCCACTCTCTGAGCATCGAAAACACTACCCGAAAAGGAGAAGTGGTCAACATCATCGGATGCTTCCGAAGCCGCAGGTTTTTTTCAGAGTTTCCCTCTCCTAGAAAAGTGTTGCGACAACAACTGGGGGCCTTTCACTCCCAGGTAAAAAAAAAAGAAAGTACTATTTTGATGGCCGTTGACTCTGCTGAGTTCCTCCGCCCTTTGCATACATACATACATTATATAAAAATATGTAAAAATATGTAAAACATTCCAAAAATTTTGCATCTAATAACTGCATATACACATGTACAGATACAAAGCATATACACGTGCACACATACAACTCAAAACATATACATCCACACATACAATAACATCCATATCTACACATGCATGTAGACATAATCTACTTAGTTGATGTTGTGTAAATTCCATGAGAGAGTCTTGTGTCTATGTTAGAAACCGAATCTCTATTGGTAAAAATTTGTGAAATTATAAAACCAGAAGAACATACATACACACATACATACATACGTACATACATACAGACATACAAAAAAAAAATATCATTAGAATAGCGACTGATCTGGAGGAGAGATATGGAATAAAGCCTGATATAAATCTCTCACCCAGAGAAATCGGAAGATCCTATTCAATGTTCAAACAAGATTTTTAAAAATGACCAATTTACAGAAAAAGTTGTGCATGGATACTTGAGACGTAAAACACAGACCATAGAGGGGATAAACCACTCAAAAAGCCTGGCATGGAGTTCCGACAAGTTTATGACATCACACCTTGAGGCATATCTCTATGCAATACAGGAACAAGAACTCCCTACCAAATATCTGCTGCACAAAAGAGGAGGGCCAGCAGCTGACAATAAATGTAGGCTATGTAAAACAAAGATCGAGGATGTAAGCCACATTGTTGCCAGCTGCGAAAGAATGTCATCTCGCTACTACCTCCCCATGAGACACGATGGGATAGCTAGAACCATCTGGAACGCACTTCGGAAAACAAAATTAACAACAAACGAGGAAGAATATATTGAGACAGATGGCACTAAGGAATACTGGTGGAACCTGAAAATAAAAACTGCCACCAAATTAAAGCACAACCGGCCTGATATTGTTGTTTGGGACCACGCATTGAAAACGTGTTCTGTTGTGGAGATCAGCTGCCCACTTGATGTAAACGTTGTCATAAAAATACAGAAGGAGGACATCTACGGACCATTGATGAGGAGTTTACAAATCCAGTATCCAAGATACACCTTTAGCTTCATACCCATCATTATTGGAGCTACGGGTTATATACCAACCCGCTTGGACCAAAGTATGACTGAACTTGGATTTGCGGACAAAAAGCGCAGCTCCCTCATTCATAGTCTACAAATGGCTGCGATAGCTGGCACCTTCAAAATTTGCAAAACATTCTTGCGATTCAAGGGATGACAATTTCTTTTCTTTAACAACCTTGCCACCAGGAAGGTGGCCGGTCAAAAAAAATATACTCGAAATTAAGAGAAACAAACATACATACATACATACATACATACATACATACATACATACATACATACATACATACGTACGTACGTACGTACGTACGTACGTATGTATGTATGTATGTATGGAGCTACGGGTTATATACCAACCCGCTTGGATCAAAGTATGAATGAACTTGGATTTGCGTACAAAAAGCGCAGCTCCCTAATTCATAGTCTACAAATGGCTGCGATAGCTGGCACCTTCAAAATTTGCAAAACATTCTTGCGATTCAAGGGATGACAATTTCTTTTCTTTTACAACCTTGCCACTAGGAAGGTGGCCGGTCAAAAAAATATACTCGAAATTAAGAGAAAGAGATAACATACATACACAGTAAAAATATGTAAAACATTCCAAAAATTTTGCATCTAATAACTGCATATACACATGTACAGATACAAAGCATATACACATGCACACATACAACTCAAAACATCCACACATACAATAACATCCATATCTACACATGCACGCATACATATCTACCTAGTTGATGTGTAAATTCCAATGAGAGAGGCTTGTGTCTATGTTAGAAACCGACTCTCTCTCTATTGGTAAAACTTTGTGAAATTATAAAACCAGAAGAACATACATACATTCATACATGTATATACGCAGAGCAACAAAGATACACATGTATGCACATGAAAACAAGGTTATAAACATACATATACACATGAACACATATATACATACACATGTATACACACAGAGCTATAAACATACATAGACACACATGTATACCCATATACACAGAACATAGTTATCAACATAAATAAACTGAATGTTTATATTTATCTAAAATCATCCATCAATTTTATGTGAGTATTTTTATTATGCTCCAATCACCAGATCACCTTTTGTTGTATGTGGTCCTAGATGTGTGTATTACCTGCTTGTATTTATTTTTATTTTTTCTCGTTTTATTTGTAATATTATGATGACAGTTATGTTGACAAATAAAGTTAATTTTCAAAATTATTTGAATATTATAGGAAGTGTATTTCATTAGAAAAACGAAAACAGGAGTTAAAGGGTTGAACAAAAGAAAGTTATATAAAAACATATTAACGTTAATTTCAAGGAAGCTTATATTACCTTTCAAATTATTTCAACAAATATATACACAAAACACTACGAATATTTAAAAACGGAAAAGGAAGTGAAAGTTAAGGGTTCTAAGGTCACAGAAGAATGGGAGAGGGAGGTGAGGTGATGGGTTCTGGGCCTAGGACATGGCGGTGTTGGGGCTGCACCCTGATAACAAGACCGCGAAAGCATTTCCAACATGATAAAGTGTTTTACATTTATCTACAAACCATCCATCATAATTTTAAGTAAGAACTTGTAGTGACCTACACTCCGCGGGCTCACATACATTCTCTGTGCGTGATTTGGCTCAGTTCAGCCAATCAGCGCCAGTAGAAGAGGATGTATCCCTACGCGCCCTGAGGAAGAAATTCTCCGCGAATATTTGAAGAATCTCTCTCTTGTACCGGAAACTTCAAGCCAGCAACACGCATAATGTAACGGTGAGATTTGCACCCTAGCCTCGCCGGCTTAACGGCGCAACGGCACATTCCCTTTTGTAACCTCTTTGTATCTGTAACTTCAACCATATAAATAAACAAACATTTCATCTCTAATTACTGCTGTTGAAATCGTTGTTATGTTACTCGTGTCTCAATGAAATCTATAATCCATGCTGCTGGAATTGGCGACCTGACGAAAGGAATATTGTAAATAGATGGTAAATAGATCGAGGGACCTTCCCTCACGTCTATGTCAACAAGATAACCCAACGAGGATACTATCACTTACCACACTGGCAACTAACGACCTTCAATCATCTACCCTGTTAAAGTGGCGACTACTCTATAACCAATAACTGCTAAAAACTTATATTAAGTTATGCTCCAAACACCAGTTAAATAATTGTTTCTACTTTTGGCACAAGGCCAGCAATTATCTCAGTGCATTACTGGTACTTTATTTTATCGACCCCATAAAGATGAAAGGCAAAGCTAACCTTGGCGGGATTTGAACGCAGAACGTAAAGGGCCATAAATCTATGCTACACATCATGGTGTCTGATGCTCTACCAATACTGTCAATCCACAGAACTGCTGCCACAACTAAAGATAACAATATCACAAGCAGCACTGGTAACATCAGCTTAATAATTGTTTCTACTTTAGGCACAAAGCCAGCAAATACCAGTACATTACTGGTACTTTATTTTATCGACCCCGTAAGGATGAAAGGCAAAGTTAACCTCGGCGGTATTTAATAATGATAAATTCTTGGTTATTTTCAAAATTAGTTGAAAAATGATAGGCACTGCCCCAGTCTAAACACAGTCTAATGACTTGAAGAAAATAAATGAATTAGAGAATAATAAAAACTTACTCATGAACTTCATCTTATTAAATGGAAACAAGAAGGCGTCAGAAATTGTGTAAACATTCCTATTGCTACTGGTTGATGGAAGGTCTGTCATTATGTAAAGAAATAAATAGACCTGTTGTTGCTGTTATTGTTGTTGTTATAGTCAACAATTGTTGTTGTTGTTGTCAATGCAATGACTATTTGGTGTTATTTTAGCATGCAGTCTATTGCAGCATCTGTAATCTATGCTGTAATGACCTAACCTGTCTCCAGGATTAGGGTTAGATTTTGTAGTTAAAATAGATTGTACACTGAGTAATGAGCTGGATTTTCCACTGTGTTATGGTTAGTTGAGCTACATTGCATGCTGAATTGCTAATGTGCTTATAGAACACACAAAAGGGACACCGACGTTTTGGTGGGGGTTTCGGGATTCAGTTTTAACAGATTCAGTTTTAATAGATCAGTTATTTTTGTTACAATCAACAACCTTTTGAATCTTCTCTCCCCTTTTTTTAAAAGGATTTTAGAATTTTAATAAACCAATTGTTGTTACAACGGACTACTTTTTTCCATCACTCCTGTTTCTTCTTTTTTTAAGGATTTCAGGGGTTTACTTATTTTTTCTTATTTATATATTTGTTTCTCTTTCTTTACTTTTTTTCTGTTTTCCTATTTACTCTCCTTCCATTGATCTGCAACAAAAAAAAGACAGTTAAAATGTAGTTAAACGAAGGATAACCCAGCTAAATGGGTGACACTTCATGTAATGTAACACACACACACATATGTATATATATAATTAAGAAAGTAAGGTTTTTTTAAATGTCCCACATGGTTTACGTTTCAGAATGCCAACATTGAGGGTCAAATATCTTATCTATCCATTTCTCAGTAATTCCACTGAGGTACCCCATCATATCACCTCCCGTACATAGCATATATCCACTTCTCTCCTTACTAACAGCTCCACAATTTCATCCAGTTTACCTTTCAGAATGCCAACATTGAGGGTGGCAGTCCGGAGATTTGTACCTTGCCAGTTGTTACTTCCTTGGGTAGAAGTTCTAAGTGTCTGAAAGGGAAAAGCGTTGTGCAATTGCTTGATGATGGTTGAGGGGTTCTCATACATGGCTACTCTGGCCACTCCACTACCATGCACTGCACTAACATGACTAGAGTTAGCCCTATATACACAATTAATGAGATTCATATTTGTCGTACTTTTCATGTTTTTGGCAGGGTTTTTATGGCTGGATGCCCTTTCTACCACCAACCACTTTACAGTGTGGACTGGGTACATTATTCATGCCACCAACACTAGAAAGATTGTTTTACTGGACTCTAGAGTCATCTTCACCCTGAGTCAGTTTTTATTTGGAGTGCCTACTACTCTCCCAGATGGGTTGCCTTCACTATGGGATACGAAGCCCATGTCTGCCCCATGCAGTCATTCTTAATCAGAGTCACTGCCCTCCTAGACAGGCTACCTTCATTTCAGGTGTGGGGTCCATGTCTGTCCCAGGAGGTCATTTTTAATTTGTGGTTTCTCCTATCCTAGATGATCTGTCGTCTCAATAACTTACAAAGCTCGGCATCTGCCCTGTGCAATCATCATTTACTTTTCTCGGAGCAAATTGGTATTGGTGATGTAGGAAGAACTTATATATATATATATATATATATATATATATATATATATATATATATATATATATATATATATATATATATATATATATATATATAAACATCATCATCCTCATTTTTCCACGCTGGCATGGGTTAGATGAGTTATCCTGTTGTGAGCAATGCCAGGTCAAGTGCGTGTGTGTATATGTGTATATATTTCAGGGAGCTACTACTACTGCTAGCTGCAAAAGGCTTTTCCCTCAAAATAAAAGGCAGACTGTATGATGCGTGCATACGAACAGCAATGTTACATGGTAGTGAGACCTGGGTGTTATGTGCAGAAAACTTGTGTAGATTAGAAAGAAACGAAGCTTGCATGCTCCGATATACGCGGACGGCAAAGCATAAATAAATTGAGAGAGAGACTAAGTATGAAGGATGACAGCTGCATAAAAAGGTGTAAAGCACTAAAAGTCGATGGAAGACTTGGAGTGGGGAGACCCAAGAAGACCTGGGGTGAGGTGATAAAAGCTGACCTTGCCCAATTAGAACTCTCAAAGGTGATGACACAGGACCGAGATCTCTGGCATTACACAGTAATACAGAAGACCCGATTTCCCATGGGTACAAGCTGAAGCTGAAGCATATAGACAGTATGCCACCACCCTCTTCCACTGTAAAGTGGTCGTGTAGGTTTCACAACAAAAAAGCACCCAGTCTACACTGTGTAGGCGCCACAGTAAAAAGGCACCCAGTACTCACTACAAATGAGGTTGGTGTTAGGAAGGGCATCCAGTTGTAGAAATCAAGCCAAAATCAGTTCTGTATGAGCAAGACATGGTCACCTGACCTGGCATTGTCCACAACAACAGGACAACCCGTCTAACCCATGCTAGCGTAGAGTGGAAAAATGGATGTAAAACGGTGATGGCGATAATGCTGGAAAAGAATGTCTTCACTTGTAGTTCTGAACAATTTAATTTAATTTTATATTATAATTTTACAATTTCGTAGGTGGCGATTTTCAAACTGTTCTCAGGGTTTGTTGTGATGTGTGACTATATATTAGAGATTTGGGTGTGTCAGGGGAGGGGTTAATGAGTGTGGGAGTGAAAGAGTGTTGAAGATTTAAAGGAATTAAAGTATGTATTATAAGAGTTACGCCCCTTGCCATTCTGAGTTCAAATCCCGCCGAGGTTAACTTTGCCTTTCATCCTTACGGGGTCGATAAAATAAAGCATCAGTAATGCACTGGGTAATTGCTGGCCTTGTGCCAAAAGTAGAAACAATTATATATATACAGAAAATAGTGAATGGTAACAGCAAGATAATTGATTGGGAGTGGTGTTGGGAGATGTTGGGGGTGTTTAAGGAGTGTTTAAGAAAGGAGTTGTAAAAGTGCCCTCCTGCAGTGTTTAATGAGGTGTAAGACTTTTGATAAAAATGGGATGACAGCAAAGAGAAAAATAAGGATAGTATTGGAATATTGTTAGAAATGTATGTTGTTGATATTGGTTTGGGAGGGCAGGTGAGTGGGGGGTGGGGGATCTTGCTAGCTCATATATTTACTTCCTTACATGTAAACATACATACAGCCAATATACATACACACACACACACATATATATATATATATATATATATAGGAACGAGTAGGACCCCGACGGCTGAGCTCAAGCCGTTTCGACGGCTAATTCTGAACTTAATTCCAGAATTAGCCGTCGAAACGGCTTGAGCTCAGCCGTCGGGGTCCTACTCGTTCCTATTACCCACTCTACTACCCTAAGTATTGAGTACTTTGGTGCGTTATGGTCCACCTGGTTCCTTACCACATTTCCTCCGTTATATATATATATATATATATATATAGTAAAAAAGAAAAAAAACAGTGGAAAATGCTAAAGGGATTTTCTTTCAGAATAACATCAAAACATTTATTTACAAAATATGAATTTCCGCATTTAATTGTACCAGTTTCAGCCTATATGCTTTTTCAACGACGGAAGTGTATAATGCAATTAAATTGCATATTAATAAGAATAATAAGAATATGGAGAAAAAAATTAGTTTTTACATATATATTTAGGGAGAAAAGTTCACATTTTTGTCTAGTTTTCTTTCTTTCTCTTTTAGTGTTGACCATAGCCTTGTGGTGGTAGCAGTTTAAGTTGTTGATGTAAAACTTCAATTATAACATTACTAACAATGATTGTACTAATTATTTATTATATGTATATCAATCACTAATATCTGGAATACTCTATTTATATTTGAACAAATCTGTATATCTAGTATAATAACATGCTTCCAATTACATTTATAAGTACTTTAAATACTTTAATGACTTTCTAGTGTTATAATCGTTAAATATTTTCTAAATATTTTCTAAATTTTCTAAGTTATATAACGATTATTATTG
This sequence comes from Eledone cirrhosa, assembly GCA_964016885.1. Lineage (NCBI taxonomy): Eukaryota > Metazoa > Mollusca > Cephalopoda > Octopoda > Eledonidae > Eledone > Eledone cirrhosa. The sequence goes on along the minus strand of OZ024741.1, from coordinate 160,981,518 downwards.
ATAAGTACTTTAGAAACTTTAATGATTTTCCAGTGTTATAATCGTTAAGTATGTTCTAAATATTTTCTAAATTTTCTAAGTTATATAACTGATTATTATTTTATTTAATTTAATTAAATTTGGGTTACCTTCGGGTCAATGAAATCCTTAGGCTTTCTCTTTTTCATGTTTGCAGACACATTATACTACTATATAAATTTATTAAAAAATTTAAGATCGCAGACAATTCCCTTTTTCACTTTGTATCAGATTTTTATCCGTATGATTCATGAAGTTTGACTTATATATTTATATGTGTTACATGACCTTATTATAATAATTGATCTAAAACCTTAATTTTTAACAATATTATCAATAACTTATTTATTGTATTTTATTATGTTATATATAACTGATAGGTATCATCTTAATCTTTAGACAATATAATCTTTGTTTATATTTAGACAAATGCATATATCTAATTTAATAATAAACTTTTTCAAGTTTAATTATAAGGCCTTTTGATGCTTTAAGGCATTCTAATTGTTAATCTTAATTTTTTTAAATTATAACTGTAATTATTTTATAAATTATATAATGCGAACTATCTTCAATATAATATAAATAATTAAATATATTATAATAAAATTAATAAGAATTACCTTCGTGGTGATGAAAATATTATGTCTTCTTTCTCATGTCTTGCAAATAGTTTAAATATGAATTCATAAAATGATTTTATAAATTAAATATGATAGTATACTTTAATATTAATACAGATATTTATAAACTTTTATAGCCTGAAATATTATACACTTTGATTAATTCATTACTCTGAACTAACTTAAATGATTTGAAAGTTAACGGTCAACCGGATACGTTTGGATAGTATATATAACTAATTAACTAAGGAAATTGACCTTTATTAATTACACCCAGTTATATTTAGGATTTAGATTGATGAATACTTCTAGATAATTCAATAATTCAAAGATTTGAGTTTATTCTATCGCGTAGCTATGCCCAAATGTATAGTTATGTATAGATATATATAATTCATCCCTCCTATAATTATAATTATTCCTCTTTGTCTCTCTTTCCTTGATCAATTCTCTTTTGCTCTCTATACCTCTACTACCTATATTTTCCCCTCATCTGTTTTCTCTCTGTCTTTCTTTTTTTTTTTCCTCTTTCTTCAATAATTATTTGAATCTCTAACAGTTATGTAAATTACTGTTATGTATTGTTAAGCTTTCTTACACGCACCCTCTGTATTATATGTATTATATGTAAGTGTTTTCATGTCTCAATCTTAAGGTATATAAATATTGAGTTTTATCATATCTTACTCACTACCATGACTGGATCTTAACCATCTACTATGCCAGGGTATGTCATGCATCATCTTATTTTATCTGATGAGGACGTACTGTTGAAGTTAGCTCAGTACCTCTGAAATATGTATAATAAAATATACTTGATCACAAGAAGTTCTATTTTTGTTAATATTTTGAATTAATATTAATAACTCCGGAAAACCATTTTGTTGAGTGCTTCCAATCTATTGTAAAACTAATTCTTTGATTTATTCATTGAACCTTGTTTAACCTTTAAATATATATATATATATATATATATATATATATATATATATATATATATATATATATATATGTAGCGGTTGTCTCCCTTGTTTTGATTGGGATCTAGACGGGAAGTGGAACCCTTTCTGCAACTTCCGGTCAGAGCCCTATAAAACTAACAACCCTAAGCTTCCTCTCTCTCTTTGCCTTTTCGGCACCAGGTCGAAGAGCCTCTCATTTGGCTCTGCCATTAATTTGGCCAACAGGCGCCTGGCCTTAGCCAGGCGCCCTCTGCCAGCCGCGTTTGCCTGGCAATCAGAACGGTAACTACTAACTTTGTCTCGTTTTGTTACATTCATACCTCAGTAATCCCGCTATATTGGTAACCCTGACGTGATACGAACACGCAGCCGTTCATCGCTATAAGTGGTCACCCCCAAAAAAAGAAAAAAATAGCACATCTGGTTGTGTGAGTAACATTACGAATACACAGCAAATTTAGCGACAAACTATGAAAATACTCAAGGACACGCACACACGCACATGTGGAATTCGCACAGACATACTTTTTCTCTCACGCATCAATTAACTGTCGCATTTCACCAATATATATATATATGTTTCTCGTTTCTTACAACGAACACTTTCAAAACAAAAAAAACATTTCACGATATATATATATGTTTCTCGTTTCTTACAACGAACTCTTTCAAAACACACAAAAAAAAAAAAGAAATTTGATATTCTTTAAAAAACATTTCATCGTTCAAGTTTTTTTTTTTTTTTTTTTCAAAAAGTTCACACCTATGCTGATTGAAGCCTTTCTTTTTCATCATTGTCACTTTCAAAATTGCACTATCATTTTCTCGCGCGTTAGAAATATTTTTTTTCAACCTTGTATTGGCACGTGTAGGCAGCATAAATTCTCGATTCACTGAGATGTCTCTTACTCACAGACAGGCGCACGCCAGAGATAGCATTTCTCCCCCAAGGATTCTTCAGCCTTAAGCTATATTCTTCTATTTGCCGGTTTATAAATTTACAATGTAAATTTACCGTTGATAACCGCGCATTTATTGGGAATGCTTATTTCTCTGGTCGCTGGCCTCTTGACCCTTCCAGGTCAACGCATTCTCAACATCGACCATCAACTTCGGCTGCTATTTCTAGCACTTTGCGCAACTCATTTTTTTTCTAAAAAAAAAAATTTTTTTACTGTGAATTTAAACACCGAATACGCTCACTCAGCGAGACAACAGCAGCAGCAATATAACAGCAACAGCAATACATCAACACAGCTTCACCAAAGCCAGAGAATTTATTTTTGCAGCACTCTTCCTGTGAGAAAATCCATTCGGAGGTTGGAAATTTCACGATATACCACAGAACAGAAACCACCTGCATTCATTCTCTGGAACACACTTTCTTTCCTGCTGTCATGTGATTGCACACCTGTGAACTATATTTTGAACTTTGAGCCCTTCTATTACTTTTACTTTATTACATTGTATCTTTGGGTGATGGATAGATGGATGTCCAGTCGTTCTCTGGCCAAGAGCGGTTGGCTACCTTGATATCTATCATTGATTTTTCCAAACATTCTTTTGCCGTAATTTTCATGCCTGTTACAACATTCTCGCCAACTTGCTACATATTTTCATTTCGATTTTTATACACTAAAATTCTGGCGGGAGGTTATGTAGCGGTTGTCTCCCTTGTTTTGATTGGGATCTAGACGGGAAGTGGAACCCTTTCTGCAACTTCCGGTCAGAGCCCTATAAAACTAACAACCCTAAGCTTCCTCTCTCTCTTTGCCTTTTCGGCACCAGGTCGAAGAGCCTCTCATTTGGCTCTGCCATTAATTTGGCCAACAGGCGCCTGGCCTTAGCCAGGCGCCCTCTGCCAGCCGCGTTTGCCTGGCAATCAGAACGGTAACTACTAACTTTGTCTCGTTTTGTTACATTCATACCTCAGTAATCCCGCTATATATATATATTTACTTTTATCTCTACCAAAACACAGCCACCGTAGCTGCTATTAACTAAAATGTGTGCACTCTGAACAGCTGGTTACAGTTGCATTACTGCAATTTGACAAATTCATCGAGTGAGCTTGACATTATATATATATATATATATTTGAAAGAAACAGGGAGCTGTGTGGTTACTTGATAAAGTGTATTCAAAAATTAAAGGAAAACACAAATGGTGGACAATCCCTTCTTCAGTTCTCTGTGTTTTTTTTCCTTTTTTCCCTTCTGTTTAATTTTTTTTCTCTCTCCTTATATATATATATATATATATTGAGTATATGCTGGTTGTTTACCGACACCTAGTATGCAGATTGGAGCACTCGACGAAGTACGTAGGTTGGTTTGTTTACTCTGGAGTAATGTAAAATAATTAAGTCAAATATGTAAAATTTGGCTTCGTTTATTATAAATTATAGATATACTGCTATATATATATATCGGTGAGAGACATCATTGGATGTGACCTCTTCAGGCAGTCCGAATTGGTGTGGGAAATCCGGATTTTGACACTCAGGTTTTTGGTGTTTTACACTCCACTTTACTCATTTGCTCTTAAAATGCACCACTCGATGATAGTATAAGAATTGTAATTCTTTACACTTCTCGATTCTGACACACAGGTTTTCTACTTCAGTTAATATTTTTCAAACCTTTCAAATTTTGATATTGGTTGTAACACACACACGTATTTTTTTTATTTTTTTTTATTTGTTTGGCACCCCCCACCACGTGAAATGGTGGCAGGATAGATGCTAACCTACACACACAAATTCTTCTGAACATAGCAGCAGCACACTAAAGCTGACCTGCCAGCTGACCCCTTAATACCACTACCACTACCAACACAATGGAGGAGGTCAGCTGTACTTAAACAAAAACAACTACAACAGATTGTCTTGCCTCAGAAAAATTTCTATAGACTTTTGACTGAGGAATGTTCTCACAACTGACCAATGGGATGCGAGCGTGTCCTATGACACCGAAATTCGTTTGTTCTAACTCATATGATTCCTGTTCCTCAGAGAAATAACAACACAACCAAGAACTGGACATATCGATGTATTGACGGAGTAAAACACCCTTCAACAACATGTGTACCTGTCTTTCCCACACCAATTCGGACTGCCTGAAGAGGTCACAGGCAATGATGGCTGTCACCGAAATATATATAGCAGTATATCTATAATTTATAATAAACGAAGCCAAATTTTACACATTTGACTTTAATTATTGTATTTTATATATATATATATATATATATATATATATATATATAATATTCAAACAATCTAGGAAACACACACACACATATATATATTATCAAAAAAATAGTAATAATAATGAAAATTATTGTGTACAGTGCTCAGGTGTACTTCAACATATCAAAGGTGCATGTATAGTTCATAGAATAATGTACAAAAGTGAGGAAATATGAATGTATGTGGGTGAGATACTTTTGTAATAAAAGAGGACTCTATGTTTCATCCATTTCTACAAACATTCAAACACAAGGGGTGTGGAAAGTTTAAAATAATAGTAGAGGGAAATGGGAGAGTGTGGGAAAGGGAGGTAATTTATTTGTTTGAGTCAGAAATCAAGGTGGAGAGAGAAAATGAATGTGTCACTGGCTTGTGTGTATTAATCAATGTCCTTTATTAACTATTGTCTAAATAAGTGGGAATCTCCTTCTATGTGTGTGTGAGTATATATTTCTGCACACACAAACTCACTCATAATAATAATCATTAAATTTAAATTATTGTGTACAGTGCTCAGGTGCACTACAACTCATCAAAGGTGCATGTATAGTACTTAGAATAATGTACAAATGTCAGGAAAGTGAACAGTGTATGAGTCATGATATACATGTGCATGTGTATGGAGGGGGGATATCAGGTGTAGTGTTGGCGAATTTCAGGAAGCATGGAGGTTTTAAAGGATGCAGTGTCTCGACAGCTAACAACTGATGCAGGTAGTTTGTTCAATGCTTCAGCGTGAAAAAATGTTTCCAAAAGTCATGGGATCTGTGCTGTTTTTTGACTTTGTAGGTATGCCCATGTGTGTTAGACACTTGGAATTCAAAAAGGGGTTCAGGGTTGTTGTTGGCAAGATAGTTGATAACTTTGTGGGTGTTTACCAAGTCAGTTGCCAGATGTCAGAGCTTCAATGTATCCATGCCCAGGGAAGCAAGGCGTTCAGAGTCTGGTAAGGCTAAATAGTGAGTATTGTTACTCTGGAGTTTCGCCTGTTAAAACTCTACTATGGTATTGAGTACTCTTTTCGCTCAACTATCAACCACATAAAGATATATACATATATATGTGTGTGTGTATACTAGCATAGTACATGTTGAAAATGATGGGTTTATAACAAAGATAAATTTAATTTAATGTATACTTGATTATAACATTCTATGTAAGGATGTGACAATGCTTGACCTTTGAATTACAGGTACAATCTATCTAGTATTATAGTGTAAGCAGTTGAGTTTGACCCCATAGGACAGGGTTTCCCAAACTTTTTCAAATGTGGAACCCTTTTGGTTTAGAAACTTTTAGGGGAATCCCCAAGTCTAATGCTGTTATATGGTCATAA
>OZ024741.1:160942715-160975129 GCA_964016885.1 Eledone cirrhosa | reverse complement strand
GCTTGTGTTTAGTATACATACATTATGCATCATCATCACTGTTTAATGTCTATTGTTCAAGCTTAGACAGATTTTTTTACATGCTGATTCTTGACCAGTCAGGTACTCATGTACTCATATGCTCATTATGCTCTGTTTTGGCTTGGTTTGTGTGGCTGGATACCTTTCCTAACACCCTGATATAAACACAAAGTACCTCCAAACCAATGAACTCAATCAAATATTGTCAATACACCTAAACTCAGCCAGACTTACTAGATATATACTACACTAGACATGAAGTAAAAAAAGACAAACAATAATATCTTTCAGAACTATGCCCAAAATACTCCTAGCATATAAACAACAGGCAAACCTACACTAATTACTGGTATGGCGTGGTAGACTTCATCGGGCTGCAACCATCATATTATATGGTTTCTATATATTATTAGTGTGGTTTTACAGTTTGGTTTCTATATATTACAATGTGGTTTCAGATTTTTTTTTAATTCTTAGAAAAAATAATAACCAGTCAATTCAAGTCGTTTGTAAAATATTGGGATAATTCCCAATATTTTAAAAATTACTTTAAAATCAATTCCTATGTATATATATATTTCATTTTTGAATTTGTTTTGCCAGAATTCTTATCTGAAAACGTGTGTTGAAACAAATAATGTTATACTTTGTGGGGGGGGGGGGGGTTATGCTGGCAATAAAAATACAAGCAATTGTTGGTTTTCACTTCAATTTATAAATTTATAATAAATTAAAGTGAAACCCAACGGATGCGTGTGTTTTTATTGGCAACATGATCCTCCTAAAGTATAACAATATATATATATATATACACACACACACTGCTGATAAAACAGACCAAAGTATCTCGAATACTATTCATGTATGTTATCCATTATGCTAAAGGGTGGTTGACAACTGATTTTATCCAGTTTAAGGAGCTATAAACAGTTTATGGCTAAAGCTAGAAGTAAACTTTTTTTTTTCCACCACTGAGGTTCTGACAGGTTTGCAGTCATGCCCCTAGCAGTGGAGACTTCTGGTGTCCTTGGCCAAAGGGCCACCTCACTACTTACCACCATAGACACTGAGCTGGCTAGCCGCAAGTGTGAGACTCGCGAGATGGAATGGCTCTTCCAGTGCATCTCCCTTACCATCCTCTGGGGAAACGCCTTCTTCATTCTGTCTGCCGGGGCTGTGGGAAGGCCAGCACATGGGACCCCATTTGCTCATAATACAGAGAGATGGGGAGGGCAAGAGAGATGGAGGTGATGACAGTGGGAGTTCAGCTCTTCCGTGTCTGGAACTGGTGTGCAGCATCAGTTGTCCGTAGGGAGGTAGTGATTTATACATATATATATATAGGTATTATATTGTTCTCTATCGTTTAGCCTTGGTGAGTAAAGTTATTCTTTTCCTTTTTTCAGGATATTCTACCCAATTTTCTAAAGCTATTATTTATAGTGCCCAGCTGATGTTATAGTTATAAGTGGCAATGTATAAGCTTTAGTTGAAATTATTCTAAAAGTTTTTAGAGGTTTTTAGAAGTTTTCATAGATTATATGAAATATTTTTCTTTTCCTCCCCTAAGTGTGAGATTTCAGAAATTGAATGGTAGAGACCATATATATTACAGAAAAGTATTGATTATCAGTTGAACAAGCCTTGGTTGAAGTCATTTCTAAAACAAATACAACTCCAAAATTTTTAGTCAGGCTACAAAATCCTTGAGGGATTCTGTTACATGTTGCCTAAAGAAAATAACAATTATGTGACACCTTTATTGTATTAAACACTGCATATCACAGAAACTAAGTCTTAAGTCAGTTGCAATGGTACTATGTCAGTGATCAGGTCACAAACCATGCGATAAAATCTTTAAAACCAAGAAATATATAATAAAAATAAAGTGAATTTAACAGTCTTTAAAAGTTGGTTTTTTTTTAATGGTTAAAATGGTTCTTCCATGATGTAATTGTTTTAGTTTTAACACGCAGTCGCAGATCAAGTCACTTGCCAGAGAAATACAACTCTGAAAATAATTCTATGCTTTTAAAATCTCTTGCAGATTTCTTGTGTAGCTGGTAACTTCCTTTAAACATGACGTCAGTTTATGATCACATTTTAAAGAAGGGCTCCTTAACACCAACATTGGTAGAAAAAGCCCGGATCGAACTTTATGAAACAGAAGATAAACCAGCAACATGTATCAGTGAACTGCGTAAAGTTATTGTAGAGAATAAAAGCTGTGATGAAGGGAAAGAGGTCTTTGAAATAGTAGAGAAAAAAGATGATGATTTTTTGTTGAGGTTCCTACGAGCCCGAAAATTTGATGTCAAGAAAACATATGCATTATTAAAAGGTAAGATGTATATATATATGTATCTCTCTCTCTCTCTCTCTCTCTCTCTCTCTCTATATATATATATATATATATATATATATATATATATATATATATATATATAAGTGGTTACACAACAGTTAGTTCACCATACCAAGAACAATTATTTCACCTTAGCGGATCCTCAGCTCGTAATGGACATGGTTATACGGAACAGGAAGGACAACCGTACGAACGCGCATGCGCAGAAACGATTACTTCACACAGGCAATACTAAGTTGCGTGCGAGAGGTGTAAGGGAGATAACTGCGAAAGTCCGAAAGTTTCTAGTTGATAAGAAAATTAGGAGGTTGTTGTAATCCAATCCGGAGCTTTGTGTTTCCAGACGTGTGGACAACGTGTGAAGAATTCATTTCTCGTGTTTAGGCAATCACTATTGCGTAATCTCTTTAGAATATTTATTCGTTCATCAATACATAGTCCACACGACTTAGTGATGGTTTTCCATTGAATGGAGTAGTCTATACTTGAGTCCTTGGGGGACCATACGTGGCTCGCGAGTTTCGTGGATGAACGTCTGTCCGGGTACCTAAAGGTCGACTGATGTTTCAGGAAGTGTTCCTTAAATCGGCCCTCCGCCATACCCACATAGGATTTGACCTCCTGTGGTTGATTTGGTCGGTTGGAAGTGACCACAGCTTCATAAACTATAGCGGATGTGTTGCATTGCTGTTGGGGGGGACAAGCTTCGGGCTTACAGCAAGAGCACCTTGGTGGGGTGTTGTTCTTAGGGCTGTTGGTGATGTGGGCCTTCATGTTCTTAGCGCAGGAGTATCCTAGTTTTACTTTGTGTCAGTTAAAGATGGAGCGGTATTTATGACCTATGGGAAAGTGTCTATCTAAGAGGGCTAAAAATGTTTTGCCTACATTGGTTTTAACGTTGAGTGAGAAGGGAGGAGAGAACCAGAGGTTTCCCGAATGAGGCGAATACGAAAGAAACGTCTTCATTCGTTCGTCAGACGAGGCAATATAAAACATGGGTAAATACTTAGAAAAACTCATCAAGAAAATCAATATATATATATATGTGTGTATGTATGTATGCGTTTGTGGGTTTTTTGTGTGTGTGTTTGCATGTGTAGTTTTATTTTATTTTTCCTTTCCTTCTTCCTTCTCCAGCCTCACTTTCATATAGATTGCATTTTTGTTTTTAAAATCCAAATTCAATAAACAGACCAGGATTTTTTCATTGAGGATTGAAGGCAAAACCTTTTGCTTTTAAGAAACCACTGGTAAATGGAATAATTGCCTTATGTTGTTTATTAAATAATAATTAAGCTCTGTTACCTACATAGAGCACTCTTTTTTCCTGGACTTTTCCGACGGAATTACTTCATATATATATATATGTAGGAGGTGAGTTTTATTGTAGTACAATAAAGCAATGCAGATATCGGATAAGAAGCACTCTACAGTTTGTAGGACTGGAGTATACATAATATATAAGAACAAAAGATGGTTAAAAGAGTTCCATGTATTTATGTTGATTTAAAACTGAACTATCCACAAGTGTTTTTTAACCTTCATATCATGTCCTCCTGTTTTATCTGATGAAAACACAAATATTATTGCATGATGATATTTGTTTTTGAAATGCGCATAATAAAATACATGGAACTCTTTTAACCATCTTTTGTTCTTATATATATATATATATATATATATATATATATATATATACAGGCTGCGGACGATATTTGTTCGCAATTTTCAACCGCTAATTTTATGTAAATTTTTTTTACTTCCGTTGTCACTCTTGTCTTCATAAAAACAATGACTATATTTCCATTATTTATTTTCAGAATAATGGATTATGAATAATTTTGAATCTCCAAATTTGTGGAAGAGACACGGAGTTCTTGGAATCCGCGCCGAGAGGACAAATAAGGAAATTTCAGACTTTCTAAGTGTCAGCATGAGAATGGTGGAAAAGGTCAGAAAGGAATTGGAAGATTCAGGATTCGACTACGAAGCAACATCAGAGAGGAAAACAAATGATCGACGATCTGACGCCTTCAGAACGCCAGGGTTCATCGCTGAAGTTCAGGATATCATCAACAATGTACCTAGCAAGTCGATGCGTGCAAGGGAGAAAGGCGTGGATGAAAAGCTCATTAGGCTGGTGGTACATGGAGACATTCGCTACGTTTCATACAAGATGAGGAAAGAACAATTTCTGTCAAAGGCGATGCAAGCAAAGCGATTGAAGCACGCAAAGAAGCTGATCAACAAGTTGAAACACCCACTGGAGCCAGACATGCTGTGGTTTTTCTCCGACGAGAAAAACTTCTGCCAAGACCAGAAGATCAACTCCCAGAACAACAGGTGGCTCGCTGTCTCATCCAAAGACGTGCCCATTGTCATGCAGACAAAGTTTCCAGCGACAACATTGGTCTTAGGTGTCGTCAGCAGTCAAGGTGACGTCATGCCACCTCACTTCTTCCCTGAGGGCCTCAAGCTGAACACCGATGGTTACATCTGCGTTCTGAGCGAGGTAGTAAAGCCCTGGATCGACCAGGTAGCTGCAGGTAGGCCGTACGTGTGGCAGCAAGACTCAGCGCCCTGCCATACCAGCCGAAAAACCCAAGCCTGGCTGTCAGAGAACTTCGTCGACCACACTTCCCCTGACATCTGGCCTCCCAGCCCGCCTGACTGCAACCCCCTCGACTTCTTTGTGTGGGGCGCAGTGGAACGAGACACCAATAGATCTAGCTGCAATACGAAAGACGATCTGAAGGCCAGGATCACAAGTGCCTTTAGGGGCCTAAGTCGGGGGACAGTGACGAAGGCTTGTAGCCGGTTCCGAGGCCGCCTTGAGGCCGTCATCAAAGCCAATGACGGGTTTATCGAGTGAGAACGAAAGAACAAGTCATGAAGACAAACTGACCCAAGTTTGATAAATATATCTTAAAAAATAAAACTACTATATTATTTTTTCCTAGACAATAATCTTGCGAACAAATATTGTCAGCACCCTGTATATACACACACACACACACACACATATATATATATATATATATATATATATATATATATATATATATATATATATATATATATATATATTTCCCTTTTCGTACATGATATATATATATATCATGTACGAAAAGGGAAATAAAGATTACTCTGTAAATCATCATCAACAACAACAGCAATAATAATAATTGTTTCTACTTTAGACACAAGGCCAGCAATTACCCAGTGCATTACTGGTACTTTATTTTATTGACCCCGTAAGGATGAAAGGCAAAGTCAACCTCGGCGGGATTTGAACTCAGATCGTAAAGGGACGTAACTATGCTGGAAAGCATGGCGTCCGACCCTCTACCGATACTGCCATGGTTTCTTATATAGGCACAAGGCCAGTAATTTGGGGGGGAGGAGAAAGTCGATTAAATCGACCCAGTGCGTGACTGGTACTTTATTTTATCGACCCCATAAGGATGAAAGGCAAAGTTAACCTTGGCGGGATTTGAGCTCAGATCATAAAGGCTCGTAACTCTTTGCTGCAAAGCATGGCGTCCGACCCTCTACCGATACTGCCAATCCACCGCCCTAATAATAATAATAATAATAATAATAATAATAATAATAATAATAATAATAATAATAATTGTTTCTACTATAGGCACAAGGCCAGCAATTACCCAGTGTATTACTGGTACTTTATTTTATCGACCCCGTAAGGATGAAAGGCAAAGTCAACCTCGGCGGGATTTGAACTCAGATCGTAAAGGGACGTCACTATGCTGGAAAGCATGACGTCCGACCCTCTACCGATACTGCCAATCCACCGCCCTATTACTGGTAATAATAATAATAATAATTGTTTCTACTTTAGGCACAAGGCCAGCAATTAGCCAGTGCATTACCTGTACTATGGTTTCTGATATAGGCACAAGGCCAGCAATACTCCGATCTGTCATCTGGTGGTCCCTAAGGAAATTAGATGTAGAGGAATGGCTTGTGAGGACAGTGCAAGCTATGAACAGAGGTGCTGTCAGTAAAGTGAGAGTAGGAATGGAGTTTAGAGAGGAATTCCAGATACAAGTAGGAGTGCATCAGGGTTCGGTCCTCAGCCGACTCTTATTCATTATAGTTCTCCAAGCCATAACAGAGGAGTTTAAGACTGGCTGACCATGGGAACTTCTCTATGCTGACAATCTGGTTCTTATAGCAGAATCAGAAGAGAAGCTAGAGAATAAATTCTGGCTATGGAAACAGCAGTTGTAATCAAGAGGTTTGAGAGTGAACCAAGCTAAGACTAAAGTGTTGATAAGTAGGAGCGAGGACGAAACTCAGATTCCATCAGGGAAATATCCATGTTCGATATGCAGAAAAGGAACTGGCATAAATTTTATAGAATGTATACAATGCAGATCTTGGGTACACAAGAGGTGTAGTGGGATAGCAGGCAAACTAACAGGTAGGGAAAATTACATATGCAGTAGATGTTCAGGGAAATTTGATAGTAGAAGTGGCAGTGATAGACACATTTTTCAAATGCAGGTAGGGTCTATAGAGATGGTTGATAGCTTCTAATACCTAGGTGATCAGATTAGCAAGGGAGGAGCGTGCTCCAAGGCCATAGTATCTAGAATAAGGATGGGTTGGAAGAAGTTTAGGGAACTGCTCCCTCTGTTGACAAAGAAGGGTTTCTCCCTGCGAATGAAAGGCCAGTTATATGATGCCTGTGTGAGATGCTGTGCTGAAAAGGACCCATCCCACCCTTGCAAGAAGGGAAATGCGGACATAAAATGATGATGATGATATATATATATATATGCATATGTTTGGATTATAAAAAAATCATTATATATGTTTAAATTAGTTGAGTTGAAACAAAATATATTTATTTTCAATTCCTTGTAGGACATCAAAAGTTTCATAAAAACTATCCTCAACTCACATCCGACCTGACTTTAGAGTCAGTGCGACCCTGCCTTGAACGAGGTTATCCTTGCTTGCTTCCACAAAGGGACAAAGAGGTATGTAGTTGTTAATATTTGCTCGGTAAACACTATATGAATCCTTCATTCAGTACATATTTATTACTCATACCCATAAAACAAGCATTTATATGTTTGTGTGGGTATATATATATATATATATATATATATATATATATATACATATGTATATACAGTGGCGGACTGGGTCTAAAATATTGACTGCCAGATGAAGAGGGCCCACCTACATATAGAATGCTATCATTTAATTTTTATAATGAATAAATAACATTCTCAAAAAATACATAAGTAGAAACAAAACAGTGCAATCAAATTTTTGCAGAAAAATATCTTACTTTCTCCAATAAAAATGTATTTTGCGAAATCCAGAGACTTTCAATAATGACCTTTAGTTTTTCACACTCACTCAATATATATATATATATATGGGAGTGCGTGTATATGGGTATATATATATTATTTGTTTGTTAAAATAATCAAATTAAATCAATTCAACAGTTAAACACACATAGGAATAATAATAGCCAGAAGATTGACAAGTCGACCCTAAATATGACTAATAACTCTAGGAAAGCCATGAACGACGCAACTTTTTAACTTTGATTTTGAAAGTAGGTTTATAATTATTAATTTTCATTATACTTTTGTAGCAGTCTTGGTGGCCTAGTTTGAAGAATCATAGACGGAGGTGGTCCTTGTCTGAAGTTCGATCTTTGGCAGGAGTAGGGTTCCCAGTAGGCCTTTTCAATTTTTTTCTATGGGTTGTAAAATAAAAACTGAAAAAGATTACATGAACCTCTCAACCAGGATTGAACCCAAGACCAGGATCTCCACCGTCTCTAGTACCTACTGCTAGTCCATTGAGACAGCTATGAAAATCTTATGAAAATTCATACTTATAAGCCTACTTACAAAATTTTCAAAATTTTCAAAACAAAATTTTCAAAATTTTCAAAACAAAATGATGTGGTGTCGATCATAACTTTCTTAATGTTATTGCTCCTACTTAAAATTGACTTCTAAATCATTTGGGTGTTTCATAAACTACATCCTCGTTTTGTTTCTCATCTATCTAAACTATATTTTAAGCTGTAATCCATGTTTCATTTCTGTTGCACCTCATTTCTCCCCTCCATCCGCCCCTCTCTCTCTTTCTGTCTGTGATATTTGAATCTACAATGATTTGGGCTTACTTTATTCATATATATATGTTTTTGCATGTCAGATTCAAACTTACAATGATTGGCATTATATATATATATATAATTGGAAACTCTGCTTCGTAGAATCGAGACATATCTGACGACCTTGCAATTTCAGAGTCAGGTTCGATCATTACATCGATCGTGCCTTGAGCTGGTCGCCAGAGAAACGATTGTAATATGTCTAATAAATTTTATTCGTCGCACCACTGATTCTCCATTTCTTATGTGATATATATATATACAGTGGCAGACTGGGTCTAAAAATATTGGTTGCCAGATGAAGGGGACCCACCTGCATATGGATTGTTATCATTTAATTTTTACAATGAATAATTAACAATTTCAAAAAATACATAAGTTTAAACAAAACAGTGCAATAAAATTTTTTCGGAAAAATATCTTACCTTTGCAAAATCCAGAGACTTTCAATAATGACATCTGGTCTTTCTCACTCACTCAATATATATAGATATAGATATAGATGGGAGTGCATGTATATGTGCATGTGTATATATAGATTTATATATATGTATACATAACATGTTGTCAACTTGTACAAAAATCCCTAGGGATCTAATTGACATTATATATATATATATATATATATATATATATATATATATATATATATATATTTATGTGTCTGTGTGTGTGTATATATATACATATATATATGTATATGTATGTATGTATATATATATATTATGTCAGGTCAACAGTTGGTGCTACTGGTAACATGTATCCCAGTACAACCTGTCTCATGGTCGGGTCGTTGGCGACTAAACTGGCAACCCCACCAAGGTTTCTTGGTGAGGAGGGTGACTTTGGACATCCTGCAGGACTAAAAACAAAACCTGTCAAAGGGCAAAGGAGCTCTTAAGAGTCAATGGCCATCCAAAATCATCGGGAGAGATGACCCCTTAGCCTTTGTCAAGGCAGAATTCTCGGAGAAGGAAAACTCTGATATAACACCTGCAACCCTGATGGTATCCAATGATGTTGACTTGTTCTTCTTTTTGGTAAATATCATCTTGGTTAAGAGAGTGGGACTGGCTTTGTGCAGTGCCTTTGCTCACTATAAAAGCTTCACGGCACAGGCATTGCTTTATATCTGGAGATCTCTCTGCACTTGTCGTCATATGGTATCATGGGCCCAGCACTATGTGTCAATAATTGTCACAAGTGTAGTGTTTGTATCAGAGTTTTCAAGTCGCTGGCTGGACTAAAAAGTCACACTCATTCAGCGCATCGGTAGGGGTTCTCCTACATGGATATAAAGTAGTGGCCGTACTAGAAAACGAGTTGGCAGCCACCATATATATATATACACCACCTTCACTACTAATTGATTTGACAGATCTCTTTAACTGATTGATACCAAACATTATTTGGTCAGTAGTTTGTGTAAGTATATATAAATATATATATATATGCTTGTGTGTGTGTCTATATATGTATGTTTGCATGCATGAATGAATACACTAAGATTTAGTAGAATGTACAACCACTGATTCCAGCTATTTGCACTATCATATATTTTGGTTTTTATTAATTCCCTGGGGAATTGGTGGACCAAATGCTTTGCTTAATTGTTTTATATATTTTTTTTAAATGTTATTCTTTCTCTTAGACTTCATTTATTTTTTGAAAGCAAAGCATTGGCTCCTAAAATACTACAGTGGGCCCTGCAATGCTACTGTGGGCCCTGCAAAACTACCATGGGCCCCCCTGCCATTGGGAAACCTGGCAATCTGGCCAGTCTGCCACTGTGTATATATATACTTATATATATCATCATCATTGTTTAACGTCCACCTTCCACACTAGCATGGGTTAGACGGTTTTGTTCCATTTGATTGGTCAGGATAGCGTGTCTCGCTCATATGGAACTATATATATATAGGTGGTGAGAGCAGACCTCAGATCGCTGAAGCTCACGGAGGAGATGACGAAGGGCCATGACAAGTGGAGAGATGCTGTGCTGAATAGGACCCGTACCACCCTTGCAATCAAGGAAAGGTGGACGTAAAATGATGATGATGATGATATATATATATACACACATATATATGTGTGTCTGTGTGTGTGCGTGTGTCTGTGTGTGTGTATATATATTTACATGTGTGTGGTGTATGTGTATCATCATCATCATCATCATCAACGTTTAACGTCCGTGTTCCACGCTTGCATGGGTTTGGACGGGGGTAGTCCCACTTGAGGCAAGAGTGATTGTCTTGCTCGCATAGGACTGTCTGGCAGGTTTTCTACAGTTGGATGCCCTTCCTAACACCAACCACATTTACAGTGTGGGTCTGGGAGGTTTTTACTGTGTTGCCTACACGTGTATATATAAACATATGTATATATGTATGTATATAAAGTGACTATGGAATAAGATAAAGGAATATATGTAATGTATGATTGTTAGGTTTGAAGGAAGAACATCCAACGGTAAAACAATGTCCCAAATGGGCCATAAAACCCATGCCAGTATGGAAACATCAATGTAAAAACGATGATGATGGGCTGATCTAAGGTTAAACCACAATAAACAACACCAACAACAAAATGTACACACATACATTAAAATACATATAAACAGTAAGCTGCCTGTGGACAAACATTCAAAAACCTGATATATAAGATATATTTATTAAAATTTTCAAAATTCTCTTCCAGGGCAGAACTGTGTTCTGTTTCAGTATAGAAAACTGGGACAAGGATGAGTTCCCATTCTTGGTAATAATGAGAGCTTACCTATACCTTTTGCAACGACTGATTGTCAGTCAACAGACTCAAGTCAATGGCTGTGTTCTTATTGAGAACTTCTACCATTATTCCCTAAAACAGGCATGGGGTCTGAAAACATCAGAGTTAAAAATGATGGTGGATATTCTACAGGTAAGATTTTAAAAACTTTGATCTAATGAGAATTTCCTGCTTGGTGATATGAAGGAGAGAAGGTAAAATTATCTGTATAACACAAACTTTTAAGGCCATTTTCTCTGCTAGATAAGGAATTGTAGACACCATAGCAGACTTTTCTCTGCTAGATAAGGAATTGTAGACACCATAGCAGAATTTATGTCTATAATAGAGTGCTTTTGAGTAAATGTTTTATGGCCAGATGACTTTCCTGGTGCCAATCCTTTTAATCACTTTAATCTAAACCAGATACATTCAGCAAAGTGGTCTGAAATTCTACAGGTAAAATTTTGTTAAAGTTTTCCTAACAAGATTTTACTTGTTTGGAGATGTGGGGAAGAGGGCTGTGAATAATATTGGCAGTATCGGTGGAGGGTTGGATGCCATGCTTTGCAGCATAGAGTTATGCCCCTTTACGATCTGAATTCAAATCCCGCCGAGGTTAACTTTGCCTTTTATCCTTACGGGGTCGATAAAATAAAGTACCAGTAATGTACTGGGTAATTGCTGGCCTTGTGCCAAAAGTAGAAACAATTATTACAATGGTCACCTGACCTAGAATTGCCTACAACAGGATAACTCGTCTAACCCATGCTTGCGTGGAAATTAGATATAAAATGGTGATGATAATGATGATGATGATGCAGGCCTGGCTGTGTGATTAAGGTGTTTGAAGTTTCGGGATTGATTCCACTTTGCAGCACCTTGAGTAATTACCTTTCACTATAGCCCCACACTGAGCAATGCCTTGTGAGTGAAACTGAGTTAAAGCTTACTGAATGGATTACATCTGTAATTCAAAGGTTCAGCTTTGTCACATATTGTTGTGCTGATTTGGTTTGGGGATTGTCTTAAGGGTATGCATGTCTGTGGAATACTCAGCCACTTACACTATAATGTCTACTGTTGGCACAAGGCCAACAATTACCCCAGTACATTACTGGTGCTTGATTTTATCGACACTGTAAGGATGAATCGGCGGGATTTTAACTCAGACCATAAAAGGACGCAACTCAATGCTGCAAAGCATGGCGTCCGACCCTCTGCAAATACTGCCAATCCACCGCCTTTACACTATAATACTAGATAGATTGTAACTGTAATTCAAAGGACCAGCCTACTTGCATATTATGTCAGCTTGGGAATTCCATTGAGGGTACAAATGCCTATGAAATACTTGGCCACTTATATTATAGTACAAGTAATTCAAAGGTCACAACCTTGTCACATACTATCAGGTTGTTTCAGTTTAGGAATTACACTATGGCTGCATGTGTCTATAGAATGCTTAGCCACTTATGCATTAATTCACAAGTCAGACAATTATTTAATACATTTAATACCTAACCGCTTGTAATTACCCTTGGTTCAATGATACAAGACTGTTTGCTTTAAAGTGGCTATAGTTTTCGAAAACCCTACTATCATAATCTTATGTAAAAACCTTTGTTAAGTTATGCTCCAAATACCAGCTTAATAAGGAGAAAATTAGTTATATTACTAAACTTCTCTAAATTCTTGATTATTTTCCGAATTATTCGAAAACCATATGCAGTGATTTTTATTAAAAATATGGTAAATAGGAGATTAATTTGTTCAAATAATATTTCACCATTTTTACTGGGTTCTATTTTTTTAACACAGGGATCATTTCCTGCTCGATTTCAAGGTGTACATGTAATTAATGAGCCTTGGTATTTTACCTGGACATATGCAATGGTCAAACCATTTTTGAAACGAAAACTTTCTAAAAAGGTGAATTCACATACTCATTCTTTTTTCTACATATCTGTGTATATGCATTTAATCTCTCAGTGATTTTACTGCAGCAGTGCTAGGACACTGCCGTGAAGGCTTTCTTTAACATATAAACACCAATACTTATATTTAGGTGTGGCAATTATTTTATCGATCTCTATTTGTCAAACTGTTAAGTTACCAGGCATAAACAAATAGTAACATAAATACAACAACAGAGACATGGACACACACATATATATGTAATATATATATATATATATATCAATGAAATATCTATGATCGTCGGCAAATCACTGATGAGGGACTTATTTTATTACATGTTATCGATGTGGTACCAGCAGTATTTTTCTCCCCATTTTATCACATATATTTACCTATACTGCGATTCTGTTTTTTTTTCTCTCTCTCTCTCTCTTACGGCTCCCTCATTCTCTCTGTTTCTCCTACTTTCTTTTGCCCCCTCTGTCGTGTCAGTTAACTCTTCCTCACACTTCCACTCACTCACTCTCCTCTCCTCACTTCACCCCGTTCGTAACGAAAGCAATTTCTCTCTTTCTTACATTGCATTCGTTTGCGAAAGGTCTGTTTTCTAAGCGCTCATATATTCACCTAGCTTACGCTAACAGAATAACTATGAAGCTTGTTTCCTTCCTCTACGGTTAGCTCTACTCTTTGTTGTTTTCCTGTCTCACTCGCTTTACGCGTTTTAATTGTCCTAATAACTTAATTTAGTTATTATTGCACCGACGTGAGGTATATGATTTTTAATGCAATGAAATATCTATGATCGTCGGCAAATCACTGATGAGGGACTTATTTTATTACATGTTATCCATGTGCTACCAGCAGTATTTTTCTCCCCATTTTATCATATATATATATATATATATGATAACTGTCACTTCTTTACAGAAGAGGGCCATCTCTTCAATGTTGTGCTGAATGGCCTTGAGCCCACAAATTACTCCACAAACCTGACTTGCTCCTGCATACAGTTTTACAAATGTGACACACATGCGGTTCCCAGATAGTCCTGAACATAACTTCCTCCTTATACACTCTTATGTGCAGCTTAAGTCCAGCAGCAGACCGACAGGCTTTGTTGCAAAACTGACACAAATACCCAACAGGGCTTTCAAGAAGGACACCAACATTATCAGTCCCAGCATGAGAAAGAACCTTTCTGCAGACATATGCCGACTGGATATCCTCTGGGACTGAGTCTATATCCCCTTTCCTGAGTGCTCTTTCAAAAAACTGAATGTTCCATTCTTTTGACCTCAAAACAATCACAACCATCATAAACCAGACTTCTCCAACCAGATCTACTCTCCACCTCATCTTCCCAATCCACAACACTAATACCAAGAGTCTTCAGGTTGCCTTTGACAACATCCCTGAAATGTTTCTTGGGTTTGTATCTGGAGCATTTACCAAGAGTTAACTCTCTCTACCAAATTTGCTTAGGCAACCTCTCATCTATCTGCCTTAAATACCCTGCCCAATGTTACGGCAATGATAAAAAACGTATTTTTACGAATGTGTGAATGAATATTATGGAGTTTATATATATATATTATATGAATATTATGGAGTTTTTATATATATATATATATATATATATATATATATATATATATATATATATATATATATATATATATATTATTTATAGTTATATATACACTATATACAACTATAAACAGGAAAGGTCAGTAATTTATTACTACCTTATTACCAGTAAGAAAAATAGCTCAATGTAAATACATCAGATGTTTTATAGAGCAGGAATATAAATTACACAATAATCAAAACTATGTTCAAATCATTTGAACATAGTTTTGATTATTGTGTAATTTATATATATATATATATATATATATGCATACACACATATATATATTTATATGTATCAATAAATGCATATATATATATATATATATATATATATGTATGTATATATATTTTCTTCGATCGACTTTCCTCAAATCGGACCGAGGAAACAATGTTTCCGTTGGTCTTTCCAATTGCTAGTACTCTCTATCGGTCGCAACTCCAGGTAGAAGGAGCAACGTGAAATAAAGTGTCTTGCTCAAGAACATAACGCATCGCCCGGTCCGGGAATCGAACTTACAACCTCACGATTAGGAATCCAATTCTCTAACCACTCGGCCACACGCCTTCACTATGTGTGTGTGTGTGTGTGTATATATATAAATTTCTCTATTTTCATTTTTCCAAATTGAAGGTATAAGTATTTTAAACTTTATTTTATCATGAGTTAAGGGTCTATTGATTTTTCCCTGGATTTCACTAAATTCTGTGGATGAATTTATATCCTGATTCTCTTTTGAGATGAGTTTGAATTATTTTTCCTAAATCTTACGTTAACTACTTTTCCCATCTTGACGACATAGTCACATATATGTTATAGAATACTATTAGCTTCTCACTAAAACAATTTCTATACTTTTCATTTATATATATATATATATATATATTCATATGTATCAATATGTGTATGTGTTCGGGTGTATTATTGGAGAGAGAGAGATATGTGTGCGTGTGTGTGTGTGTGTGTTTCCATCTCCCAAACTTCACTCACAAAACATTGATCAACCCAATGTTATAGTCAAACCTCACAATGAGACTGAACCTGAAACCACATGGCTGCAAAGCAAAATTTCTTTTTTCACTGTCTAATCAGGGAAGGAAAGGTAGTACACATGGCCCTTTTGTAAACCTCTGAGACTAGTAGAAGGAAGGGAAGTGACCATGCTCTGACTTGATTACTAACAACTGTGTGGACCCTATTAAACAAGGGCCAGGTGTTGTACCCCCTCAGCTATGATTGCACCCATGTAAATGATGATGATTGTGATGATTAAATAAAAATGAAGGTGCTTGACATAGTGGTTAGGGTTTTGGAATCATGATCATGGTTATTTCATCTTGCTCCCTCTGCCAGGTGTTGGGGCTGGCAAGTAGTGTCAGCAATGGAAAGACCAATAGAAATATTGCTTCCTTGGTCTGATCTGATGATCGGTTCCTTCGTTCTGCTAGGAGTTGCAACTGGCAGATAATATAAACAATGGAAAGACCAATGAAAATATTGCTTCCTTGGTCTGATCTGATGATCGGTTCCTTCGTTCTGCTAGGAGTTGCAACTGGCAGATAGTATAAACAATGGAAAGACCAATGAAAATATTGCTTCCTTGGTCTGATCTGATGATCGGTTCCTTCGTTCTGCTAGGAGTTGCAACTGGCAGATAGTATAAATAATGGAAAGACCAATGAAAATATTGCTTCCTTGGTCTGATCTGATGATCGGTTCCTTCGTTCTGCTAGGAGTTGCAACTGGCAGATAGTATAAACAATGGAAAGACCAATGAAAATATTGCTTCCTTGGTCTGATCTGATGATCGGTTCCTTCGTTCTGCTAGGAGTTGCAACTGGCAGATAGTATAAATAATGGAAAGACCAATGAAAATATTGCTTCCTTGGTCTGATCTGATGATCGGTTCCTTCGTTCTGCTAGGAGTTGCAACTGGCAGATAGTATAAATAATGGAAAGACCAATGAAAATATTGCTTCCTTGGTCTGATCTGATGATCGGTTCCTTCGTTCTGCTAGGAGTTGCGACTGGCAGATAGTATAAATAATGGAAAGACCAATGAAAATATTGCTTCCTTGGTCTGATCTGATGATCGGTTCCTTCGTTCTGCTAGGAGTTGCAACTGGCAGATAGTATAAATAATGGAAAGACCAATGAAAATATTGCTTTCTTGGTCTGATCTGATGATCGGTTCCTTCGTTCTGCTAGGAGTTGCAACTGGCAGATAGTATAAATAATGGAAAGACCAATGAAAATATTGCTTCCTTGGTCTGATCTGATGATCGGTTCCTTCGTTCTGCTAGGAGTTGCAACTGGCAGATAGTATAAACAATGGAAAGACCAATGAAAATATTGCTTCCTTGGTCTGATCTGATGATCGGTTCCTTCGTTCTGCTAGGAGTTGCGACTGGCAGATAGTATAAATAATGGAAAGACCAATGAAAATATTGCTTCCTTGGTCTGATCTGATGATCGGTTCCTTCGTTCTGCTAGGAGTTGCAACTGGCAGATAGTATAAATAATGGAAAGACCAATGAAAATATTGCTTTCTTGGTCTGATCTGATGATCGGTTCCTTCGTTCTGCTAGGAGTTGCAACTGGCAGATAGTATAAATAATGGAAAGACCAATGAAAATATTGCTTTCTTGGTCTGATCTGATGATCGGTTCCTTCGTTCTGCTAGGAGTTGCATCTGGCAGATAGTATAAATAATGGAAAGACCAATGAAAATATTGCTTTCTTGGTCTGATCTGATGATCGGTTCCTTCGTTCTGCTAGGAGTTGCAACTGGCAGATAGTATAAATAATGGAAAGACCAATGAAAATATTGCTTCCGTGGTCTGATCTGATGATCGGTTCCTTCGTTCTGCTAGGAGTTGCAACTGGCAGATAGTATAAATAATGGAAAGACCAATGAAAATATTGCTTTCTTGGTCTGATCTGATGATCGGTTCCTTCGTTCTGCTAGGAGTTGCAACTGGCAGATAATATAAATAATGGAAAGACCAATGAAAATATTGCTTTCTTGGTCTGATCTGATGATCGGTTCCTTCGTTCTGCTAGGAGTTGCAACTGGCAGATAGTATAAATAATGGAAAGACCAATGAAAATATTGCTTTCTTGGTCTGATCTGATGATCGGTTCCTTCGTTCTGCTAGGAGTTGCAACTGGCAGATAGTATAAATAATGGAAAGACCAATGAAAATATTGCTTCCTTGGTCTGATCTGATGATCGGTTCCTTCGTTCTGCTAGGAGTTGCAACTGGCAGATAGTATAAATAATGGAAAGACCAATGAAAATATTGCTTCCTTGGTCTGATCTGATGATCGGTTCCTTCGTTCTGCTAGGAGTTGCAACTGGCAGATAGTATAAATAATGGAAAGACCAATGAAAATATTGCTTCCGTGGTCTGATCTGATGATCGGTTCCTTCGTTCTGCTAGGAGTTGCAACTGGCAGATAGTATAAATAATGGAAAGACCAATGAAAATATTGCTTCCTTGGTCTGATCTGATGATCGGTTCCTTCGTTCTGCTAGGAGTTGCAACTGGCAGATAGTATAAATAATGGAAAGACCAATGAAAATATTGCTTCCTTGGTCTGATCTGATGATCGGTTCCTTCGTTCTGCTAGGAGTTGCAACTGGCAGATAGTATAAATAATGGAAAGACCAATGAAAATATTGCTTCCTTGGTCTGATCTGATGATCGGTTCCTTCGTTCTGCTAGGAGTTGCAACTGGCAGATAGTATAAATAATGGAAAGACCAATGAAAATATTGCTTCCTTGGTCTGATCTGATGATCGGTTCCTTCGTTCTGCTAGGAGTTGCAACTGGCAGATAGTATAAATAATGGAAAGACCAATGAAAATATTGCTTTCTTGGTCTGATCTGATGATCGGTTCCTTCGTTCTGCTAGGAGTTGCAACTGGCAGATAGTATAAATAATGGAAAGACCAATGAAAATATTGCTTCCTTGGTCTGATCTGATGATCGGTTCCTTCGTTCTGCTAGGAGTTGCAACTGGCAGATAGTATAAATAATGGAAAGACCAATGAAAATATTGCTTCCTTGGTCTGATCTGATGATCGGTTCCTTCGTTCTGCTAGGAGTTGCAACTGGCAGATAATATAAACAATGGAAAGACCAATGAAAATATTGCTTCCTTGGTCTGATCTGATGATCGGTTCCTTCGTTCTGCTAGGAGTTGCAACTGGCAGATAGTATAAATAATGGAAAGACCAATGAAAATATTGCTTCCTTGGTCTGATCTGATGATCGGTTCCTTCGTTCTGCTAGGAGTTGCAACTGGCAGATAGTATAAATAATGGAACGACCAATGAAAATATTGCTTCCTTGGTCTGATCTGATGATCGGTTCCTTCGTTCTGCTAGGAGTTGCAACTGGCAGATAGTATAAATAATGGAAAGACCAATGAAAATATTGCTTTCTTGGTCTGATCTGATGATCGGTTCCTTCGTTCTGCTAGGAGTTGCAACTGGCAGATAGTATAAATAATGGAAAGACCAATGAAAATATTGTTTCCTTGGTCTGATCTGATGATCGGTTCCTTCGTTCTGCTAGGAGTTGCAACTGGCAGATAGTATAAATAATGGAAAGACCAATGAAAATATTGTTTCCTTGGTCTGATCTGATGATCGGTTCCTTCGTTCTGCTAGGAGTTGCAACTGGCAGATAGTATAAATAATGGAAAGACCAATGAAAATATTGCTTTCTTGGTCTGATCTTATGATCGGTTCCTTCGTTCTTCTAGGAGTTGCAACTGGCAGATAGTATAAATAATGGAAAGACCAATGAAAATATTGCTTTCTTGGTCTGATCTGATGATCGGTTCCTTCGTTCTGCTAGGAGTTGCAACTGGCAGATAGTATAAATAATGGAAAGACCAATGAAACTATTGCTTCTGTGGTCTGATCTGATGATCGGTTCCTTTCCTTTCCAATACAAAACTATCAGGTGTATCAATGGTCTAATAAATACGGTATTTAAAAATCAGTCACAATGTTATGAGTTCATATCTTTTCTGCAGAATAGCTGCAATTATTATTTTCTAAGATATCCTCTGACTGAATCATTTCTTTTCAAAGTAACACCAGGTACTTCTGCTAGTATTTAATGTAGTACATTATTATAGTTAATTAAGGCTATCAGAGTTAATGTAGTGTTTTATTATAGTTAATTAGGGCTAATATAGTTAATGCATTGAAATAAAAAAAATTAATCAATTAAAATTACACATGTAATGAAAAGAAAAGTAATTAAAACACAACTCTCTCTATATATCTGTCTCTCTTTCTTTCTCTTTATGCCCCCCACTCTCTCACACACGCACACACTTTCTATTTGATTCAGAAAAAAGATGGTTGTGTGAGACATGAATGACTTAGGAAGGGTGTGACAGGTGACAGGGCAAACACTGTTTCAGGTTTTGGTTACATATATAGATATATTTACACAAGTTCCATTGCAATATGTTTTATTGACTGTTTGTATTTTTCAGGTTTTTGTCCATGGATATAATTTGGAAAATTTCTGGGAGTACTTTGATCAAGAATCAATGCCAAAAGAATTAGGAGGAGAAGGGCCATCTTATGATCCTCAGATTTTAATAAAGGCTTTAGAAAAACTTGAAACAAAGTAAGAACAGTGGATGGTTAGATGTATATTTTGAAAAAGAATTATATTTAAAAATAAATGATTAGTTGGCAATAACTTTACCTTTTTTATCTGTGTGGTGAAGGAGAAATCTAAAACATTGGTTGTTTAATCCCTTTGATACTAAACTGCCTGAATATACCCTCAATTCTATAATACTAAGTTGTTTATTTTAAAGTGTTTACCTAAAAACCTTCTATCATAAGAACCCTTATTAACCCTTCTGATACAAAACTGCCTGAAAGCACCCTTGGTTCTCTGATACTAAGCTGGTTAATTTAAGATGTTTATATTTATCTACAAACCTTCCACCATAATTTTATGTGAAAATGTTTATGTTCCAAATACGTGTTAAATAATAAAAAAGTTACTTATATTACTAAATCCATCCAGTTACTTGATTATTTTCAAAGTTATTTGAAAATCACTGGCTGTGTCATTCATTAAAAATGTGTTAAGGAAAGAGTTAATAAGGATTAGTTATTGAGAATTTTACCATTTATTTTCTAGTGAAGGAGAAATCTGAAATGTGATTGGCTTGTTTAACCTTTTTGATATCAATCTGTTTGAAACAGAGAATGGTTCTACAATACAAAGCTGTTTATTTTAAAGTGTTTATATGAAAATATTCTATTGGAAATATTCTACTTAAAAAAAAAAGGAAATCCAGAATATTGGATATGCAGAAAAGAAAAGAAAAAGAATGACCTTACGGTTTATTTTTTTAGCTCTTTTGTTAAAGAACTGCCTGCAATCACACCTGGTTTTGAGTGACCTCAGGAATTGTCTTATGAAAAGAAGTAAAGATATTTGATTTAGTCTAGCCTTGGGTCTCCTGCCAGATAGTTTTGCCTATAAAATCTGTCCAGTGATTCTTTCCTGAGATGTTCTAACCACATATCTGTAATATTGGAGCTGTGATTTCTCTAGTTGAAGATGTAGCAGCCCTACCTGGAGCAACTCTCTTGCCTCTATTGTGTAACATTACTCCAAAGACCTTTCAGAGGAACCCCGTTTTGGCCACGTATTTGC
Source organism: Eledone cirrhosa (assembly GCA_964016885.1). NCBI lineage: Eukaryota > Metazoa > Mollusca > Cephalopoda > Octopoda > Eledonidae > Eledone > Eledone cirrhosa. The sequence goes on along the minus strand of OZ024741.1, from coordinate 160,953,539 downwards.
AATCATTTGGTCATTACTCATGATTCATGACCATAGGTAAGGTTGGCATGAATACCAAATTGAAGATAGTAAGTTTGGCTTTTACACCTAACTCCCTTCTTCTGATGACTGAATGTATTGAACATAAAAACTTGCACTATATACAAGAATAATTACATAGTAACTCTTTCAATACCAAACTACCTGAAATTGCCCTGTCAGTAGGGAAAAAAATGTTAAATGCTGATTATGATGTTTCTAGAATATAATAGTTTAATTAGTATTTATATTTATCTAAAAAGCTTCCAAACACCATCTTAAGAATAAGAATGTTAGTTATAATATTACTAAATCTCTCTAAATTCATGAATATTTTCAAAATCATTTGAAAACCATAGGCAGCATATTTCATTAGAGATATGTAATGAAAGGATTAAAGAAGATGCCTCACATTCATTCACCTTTGGTGAGTATATCCACGACCAGGGGGAGTTAATGTCATCAGACAGTGTTTGACAGATATCAAAATTGAGCCTAACAAGTGCCATACCGTTTCAATAATTCTCTGATGCAGTCATGGCCTGTAACCTTCATGATATTGATATGGAAGAACTATAAGACAATTCTCAATACTCCTGATGTGGTAGGCAGTCACAGTGAAGAATGCTATCTGAAGCTGTTGAGTAAAGACTTGAAGAATCTGTGTGCTTATAGCTTCTCTTTTCCATGCCGAGAGTGAGTTTTTTCAATGATGAATTCAGCTTTAAGTGCTACCTCAAGTTATTGAATAAATCTTTTTCAGAAACCTGAAGAAAGTGTGTGATTATATCTTCTCTTCCATGTTGCAATGTGTACAGAGAACAAATGTTCTTGTTTTGTTTTTTAACCCTTTAGCATTCACATTACTCTATATATACTATTGTATTTTCATGGTAAAGGCTTTATCTCACATAATTATCTCACATAATAATGAATCTATGAGATTTTGAAAGTATTTATTTTGAGAACAATACCTTAACATCAGTTTGAACGACCAGTTACAGCCAGTTTCAACAGAAAAAGGTAGAGAATTCTGACCGGTTTGAACATTAAAGGGTTAATGATGATCACAGCCTGGAGGAACTAAAGAAACCATCTGCAATGCACCCAAAGCAGAGCATCTCAGAACAGTACCAAGTAAATCCTTAAAGATTGAAAGTAATACAAAAAATAGACATCTTGGGTTGATAGGCTATTTCCTTTAGTTTGTTAAGTAAGTTAATTTGGTCATCAAAAGTAAAAGTGAATATGCATTCTTTCTAGCTTTTTTTTATTTTTACTGAATGAAAACATGTATTAAATATATACAGTGTGCTTAAAATTTTTATTTTTAGAAAAAATACCACAAAATAGCACTCAACACATTATAGAGGTATTTGTCCAAATAAATTCTCCTAATAATATTTCTGCAGCATTTATATACTTCAACTCATCATTAAAACATTCTTGATTTGGGGTAAAATTTCACATTTAAGACTTTTGTCTCTAATTTGCAATTAGTGTATTTTGGTTATTGTGTAGTAAAAATTAAAGCTTCATTATATATGTCTAAGCCTTGCTAGCCACGAAATCTATCTCAAAACTTACCTTTAATTAGCATTATGTAGGTATGTTTATTATAGACTACTGCTAATTAATACCAGCCCATCAAACCCGTACTATACTCAACTGAGCATTTCCTTAAATGTACCATGTCTGCAAAATCTGTATAAGCTATAGCTAATTTTTTCTCAGTACCAAGTGAATAAACATTTCTGAAGAAGGAATCATGAAACATTAGTCTTTGGTAATCTCACACACGACTACTGAGGTAACTATGACATGATCACAGCTTTAAATAACCTAATGTGACTTATGCAAGTTTATTATACTTAAAACCATACTGTATATATTTTCATATACGTCTCTGTTTCTTACATTTATAGTCTTAGAAAATACTAGAAATAACAACCAAATCTACCTCTAATCACATATTTTCATCTTGCTCAATTTTTACCTTAAATGTATATTTTAATTCCAAATCCAAAATTGCAATCTACATATTCGAAGATGCATCGCTGCAAAATTTCAATAAAAAATATGCATCTATAAGGTGGTGCCCCAGCATGGCCACAGTCTAATGACTGAAACCAGTAAAAGAAAAAGAATAAAAGAATTATAAAAAGAGTTAAGGAAACAAAGTAAAGTCAACAAGAAATACTTCTTGTGTGAAAGGGAAATAACTCTTAAACCATGTCGCTCTCGACAGCTCGAACCGGCGGAGTTGAACAGAAGGACGGCAAAAAGTCAGATGGCATCACGATCTTCCCGTTCTGGTGGGAATCCCCTCATCTGGGACGCAGTATGCAGCGGCAACCTGGTGTATTTAAGAACAGACCCAAGCTTCGTTAACTGATAAGTATCGGTCGCTTTCCGGTAGGTTTCTGATGCTGTCTGGCCTTCTGTCGTTTCCTTAGTCCAGTCTTGCTGGGAAGAGAAGCCTGCGCCGTCCAGACCATGCTTTATGATCTCGTTGAAATCAGCATGACGAGGGAGGCGGTCATCACTGTAACAACATGACAGTGGATGGAGACCAAATGGATCCACAATAGTACCTCAGCGGCATTTGTGAGGCTCACTGACGTGGAAGTCGAGCCTAAGGGAAACACGAATGCGCAAACAGTTGCTGTCCAGCTGAGTGGTAGTCGTGAATGAGGGAACTGCGTTAAGCCAAGCACAAGTGGGGTTGGGAAGCCGAGCGGGAACATGCCAGACGGTGCTGGTCGAGCCGGTGCACCAGCCTGTTTGAAATCATGTTGCAAAGGATGGTAGAGGATTATATATCATTGTGTGACGATATGCAAAACATGTTATAGCGTTCTGATACTATTTATTCCTAATAGTGCTTTTCATCTGTTTCAGATGTCCATCATTTATTAATACAAATACAGTGGATGTATTATGAAAAGAGTTCGTGCTCATTTAGATGGCGTGTTGTTAATTACTTTCTTTCATCAAATACAACTTAAATAAACATGTGTAGCACTCATATATTTTGCCTCATGCTAGAAATAAGTAAATTAAAGATAACAAATACATTGCGAAATAAAATAAAAAGATAAAGGAATCAAAGAATTAAACACATGTATAATTTCTTTCGCGTTGACTTTTTCTTTAACAAATTTCAATTAAATTATGTTTGCAATAAATAAAAATAAAAAGAAAGAAAATATTAAATAGCGAACGTAAGGAAAGGGGGAGGGAGTGACAGACTCCCCAGTCGAGGCGATATTTCTCAGCTGCACTCCGCAGACAAAATGCCAAAGGCGGCAGCCAGTGACATCGACTGCATGTCCCTCCAACTCACAGGTCTCCTTTCTCGAGAGATGCCCTCCTCTCAATTTTGCAGATTTAAACGGCAGTTCGGAGACCGAGACGCCAGATGTCTCGAAGGCGACCGGTACGAAAAATAAGCAGACGATTAAATCTTGATATTTGTCTATCTTCCTCTCCTCCACGTTACGGGCGGCAGTACTCAAATTTGAAATTGACACGACAAAGCAGAGAATGTGTTGCAACACTTACCACCATCTCAGATTAGACATTCACCTCCCTCAAACGAAAATAGGGTTATCCAGTCTGGGAGCTTACCATCAAGGTCGAGACCGACCAAATCAGATTTATCGAAAAATGTTTTTTACCCTGCTTTGGAACTTCCATTTTGTCAATCTCTCTGCTAAAAATAACAACCAGAAGAAGGGGGAAAAAAACCCTGCAGTATAATGAAAGGCTAGAAATTGCAGCAAAATCTCCTTCAAAATGTATAGCCTGATGGTGGTGGTGATTGTGGTGTTGTTTCTGGTAGTAGTGATAGGTGGGCTGTTGATTGTGGTGCTCGTGGTGAGGGTGCTGCTCGCGATGGTGATAGTTGTGCTGTTGGTAGTGACAGACCTGTCAACTTTCCCCGTCCGACGGAGAGATCCCCCACCCACTTGGGCTGAATTGTGAAAATGCTATAGCTTTCATTATGTAAAATCTCCCCATTTTGCTTCATTTCTCTCTGTTTTGGGACACTATTTTTCATGTTTTGGCTTTTAGAGGTTGGCAGATCTGTAGTGATAGTAGAGACCTGAAACAAATATTGTGCAACGTTTTAACGAATCTGCCAATATGTCGCCTTTGTGTTATGCTACAGCGGCTTAAAAAAATTAAAGAAACACATCTCAAATATGACATAACTGACCCCCCCCCCTTATACACACACACACATGAATAAATTGAGGGGAGTTACAGGGAGACAACTCTTTCTTATTATTTGTTTGCTTTTTAGCTAATAAACTAATTTTAATCAATGGGGGAGATGTACCTATAAAATATATTCTATCATTTATAAAAGGAACGAATCAATTCGAAATAGTCAGGAAGGTGGGAAGAGAAAGATTTGGAAGATGTGCACACTCAGTTACAGAGTATTAATTTCATAGAGCCTTTAGTGGGAAAGTAATATTATTAAATTCAAGCATACATGACTTTTAACGGTCTGAAAAATAAAAGTAAATTTATTTTCATTTTCGAACGTCGTGTTTACATTGTGTGTGTGTGTTTAGATCTAAATTAGTTACTGAGATTAAAGACAAAATCAGAGCCTCTGTCGTTTTAACTTAATATATGTATATATGTGTGTGTGTAGTTGAGAGAAGAGTACTCAATACCGAAGTAATCTTGTAACGAAGCTTGCAGAATGGTGAGTCCGCCATTCTGGACGCTGCTGCCTTGTAGAAGTCTCAAATCGAAGCCGTGACACTCTCATCCCCATCATTCAGCAGGGATTTTGCCAGGCAGCCGCATCATCTCCGATGGTTGGGCTTCCTATTCGGAAATTGAGGAAATTGAAGGTGGGATTTACGTTCATGATGTGGTGCACGAACGGAACTTTGTAGATCCTGCGGACCCTGATGTGCACACACAGCTCATAGAGAACACATGGAGCCGTGCAAAGAAGAAACTTCGTCGCCAGCATGTTTCGTTTAAACAGACACACAAAATGTAAACACGACGTTCGAAAATGAAAATAAATTTACTTTCATTATTGCGACCGCTAAAAGTCATGTATGCCTTAAATTCATGGCACTACAACGCTATTAGCTGTCAGTCCAGTGGAAAACAGGCGAAGGTGACGCCACTCGTCAACATCGTTTATTTCCGTATTACTACCACGCGTAAGTGGAGTTTTCACGTGTTTTTTTTTTTAGAGAGAGAGGGAAGACTTAAAGAAAACAAATAGAAAACAAGTCATGGTTATAAAGCATATCGATGTAAGTGGAGTTACTTAAATGAAAATATAGGTGGCCCTTAAAAGGGCCAAATTAGAAAACAAATTTAAGTTAATTAGAAAACAAGTAATTCATAAATTTAAGTTTTATAATCAAATTTTTTTCACCAACAAATATGACAGCTAATAGCGTTGTAGTGCCCGCAATTCTGTATCTTTACGTATATTGCGCATAGATACGAGGGTTGACAAAGATACTCTCATGGAATGTGACCAAATGAGGTTTATTTTTCAACATAGTCTCCCTTGCGTTCCACACACTTCTTCCATCGGTGTTGCAGTACTGAGATCAATGTTTTCCTCGGTAGTGGCAGTTGTAGGACGTCCAGACATTGGGTCATCTTCAAGAATCCCCTATCCTTTCCTAAATTCGGCTGCCCACTTTTGCACAAAGGAAAATTGTGGTACAATATTGTAAGGTCTGCTTATAGCATTATCCATCTTTCAAAAATGAAGGTCCACATTTCCTCGACTTCAATACATTTGATTACATTTTATTGTATTGTAAACATTAACTTTTATGGAAATTTTATTACAAAATTTCAATTTAGTTCGATTTTTTGGAATTTATTTAACAAACATGAAAAAATAAGAAAAAGAATAAAATAAAAAATAATTTGATTGCCTTTAATAAAGAAGATAAATAGAGTGGAACTGATTTCCAGGTCATACTAATGAAACAAGGTTTTTTCCATTACTGATATTATCTGTCTGCCGCAAGTCCTGGTAGAAGATGCTACACGAACTAAAGTATTTTACTGAAGGACGCAACATACAGCAGGATCGAAGAAACGAGCCCATGACTTTATAATGGTTAGTCCAGTACCGTAACCCCTAAGGCATGTGCCTTCACAGAGGAAAGGTAAATCATATTATAACAGATTAGATGGGTACTATGTTAGGTATTACTATGTATCATATTATACCAAAGAGGAAGTGTGCTGTATAATAAACATTGATATCAGGTTGATTGAATAACTACCCGGTCCCAAATATGAACCCATGAACTTATGGTCGTCAGTCAAACACTTTAACCATTGTATGTATGTATATATGTATGGATGGATGGTTGGATGGATGTATGTGTGTATTCATGTATGTATGGATGGATGTGTGTATACATGTATGTATGGATGGATGTGTGTATACATGTATGTATGGATGGATGGATGTATGTATGGATGTATGCATGTATGTATACATGTCATCATCATCATCATTCGTCGACTACTGTCGAGATGATGGATCTCACTCTCATGTCCCAGAATTCCCTGTCCCCCATCGCTGCCCCCAGGTCCTGTCTACTGATTCCCGTATCCCTAGAGATAACGTCAGGGAATGACAGCTTCCTACTCCTAGTCAGGCTGGAGTCAGGGTTCCAGAGCAAGAGAGCGGATATGATTTCATTGCTGGCACGGTGACAGTGGCCAGCAAATTGAGCTCTCCGGGATTTTAGAAGGGCAGAGGCTCGAGGGAGTTTGCCATAGATTTTAGACATGGTGGGATGTCGTTTCCAGGATAGGTTTTGCACTCTCATTAAGAGGCGGGTATATGTGCCATCCAATCTCCTCTCAAGTTGTGATGTTAGTGTCCAAGTTTCGGATCCATAAAGTAATATGGGCTTAATGGTTGCTTGGAATATTTCCAGTTTTAGCTTGTTGGTAAGTTGAGATGTCCATATGGCGTGCATGTCATTGCACGCTGACCATGCCATACCCTTCCTGGTTAGAAAATATTTTTTGGAGGAGGAGATATATGAGCCAAGATACTTGTAATCTTCCACCTGCTTAAGAGTGGTACCATTAAGGGTTCTGATGGGGTAATTTGGGCTGTTTGCGCATACATGTATGTATACATGTATATATGTAAGTATGTATGCGTGTATGAGAACAGCTGGAAGGACTTCAGGAGCTCGGTCTATGAGGCTTCAGCAGAGGTCCTTGGTTTTGTCACAAGAAAACAAGGACTGGTTTGATGAGAATGACCAGGAGGTCAAGGCTCTGCTAGACAGAAAACAAAAGGCACTTGATGCAGTTCTTAAAGGTGGTAGCTCTGTTGGTGACAATTATGAGCGTTACAGACAGGTAACGAAGGAAGTGCAGGTGAAACTCAGGGCTATGCAAAATACCTGGTGGAGCAACAAAGCAGATGAAGTTCAAGTGGCATCTGACGGCAACAATGTGAAACTGCCGCACTTTCTACTCACAGAGGTGTATGGGCCTTTCAGCTCTCCAGTGGCCCTTTGAGATCGAAAGATGGCAAGCAATTACTGCACGACCCAAAAGACACTCGACAGATAGAGAGATCACTTTGATGAGCTCTTAAACCAGGTTGATGATGATTTCATTTGTTCCATTCCTATTGAACCAGTGAAGCATATGAGATGGCTAATGTATCTTCTCTTGCAGCGGGGACTTCTGTTGTGCATAAGCTGAACTGTGGTAAGTCTCCTGGTATGGATGGTCTGAGTGGAGAGGTTTTGAAGTGTGGTGGTGAAAACTTCACGCAGCGCCTGACTGACCTCATGAAAATGGTGTGGGAAGATGAGAATGTCCCACAAGAAGGATGCGCTCATGGTGATTCTCCATAAAGGAAAGGACGGCAAGGACAAATGTGGCAATTATCATGTCATATCCCTTCTTTCAGTAGTTGGTAAAGTCTTCTCTATATTGATGGATAGATTGATCCCAAGAGTTGCTCTGAATGTGTTGCCTGAGTCGCAGTGTGGGTTCAGAAACGAAAGAGGAACAGTGGATATGATCGTTTCTGCTCGGCAGCTGCAAGAAAAGTGTATCGAACAATGTATGGAACTTTACCAGGCCTTTGTTGACTTGACAAAGGCCTTTGACACTGTCAATCGAACTGCGTTGTGGGAAAAAAAATCCAAGGTAGGGGAGAAGATTCTGCATCTTTTCCATGATGACGTGAAGGCTTTGGTCAGTTTTGGTGGTAGCATCTCTGAACCAATATCAGTTGAAAATGGAGTGAAGCAGGGGGACATTCCGGCTCCAACTCTGTGTTCCTTATATTTTATGATAGTATAGCGAGAATACTGGTTGTATGAATGTAACAAAACGAGACAATGTTTGCGTATATAATATTTAATTAACGGTAGATAGAATACTTGACATGTCAAAGATAGATGTTAGAATGAAACAAAGTTAGTAGTTACCGTTTTGATTGCCAGGCAAACGCGGCTGGCAGAGGGCGCCTGGCTAAGGCCAGGCGCCTGTTGGCCAAATTAATGGCAGAGCCAAATGAGAAGACTCTTGACCTGGTACCGAAAAGGCAAAGAGAGAGGAAGGAAGCTTAACGTTGTTAGTTTTATAGGGCTCTGACCGGAAGTTGCAGAAAGGGCTCCACTTCCCGTCTAGATCCTAATCAAAACAAGGGAGACAACCGCTACATAACCTCCCGCCAGAATTTTAGTGTATAAAAATCGAAATGAAAATATGTAGCAAGTTGGCGAGAATGTTGTAACAGGCATGAAAATTACGACAAAAGAATGTTTGGAAAAATCAATGATAGATATCAAGGTAGCCAACCGCTCTTGGCCAGAGAACGACTGGACATCCATCTATCCATCACCCAAAGATACAATGTAATAAAGTAAAAGTAATAGAAGAGCTCAAAGTTCAAAATACAGTTCACAGGTGTGCAATCACATGACAGCAGGAAAGAAAGTGTGTTCCAGAGAATGAATGCAGGTGGTTTCTGTTCTGTGGTATATCGTGAAACTTCCAACCTCCGAATGGATCCTCTCACAGGAAGAGTGCTGCAAAAATGAATTCTCTGGCTTTGGTGAAGCTGTATTGATGTATTGCTGTTGCTGCCGCTGTTGTCTCGCCGAGTGAGCGCACCCGGCGTCCAAATTCACAGTAAAAAAATTTTTTTTTAGAAAAAAATGAGTTGCGCAAAGTGCTAGAAACAGCAGCCGAAGCCGATGGTCGACGCCGAGAATGCGTTGACCTGGAAGGGTCAAGAGGCCAGCGACCAGAGAAATAAGCATTCTTAATAAATGCGCGGTTATCAACGGTAAATTTACATTGTAAATTTATAAACCGGCAAATAGAAGAATATAGCTTAAGGCTGAAGAATCCTTGGGGGAGAAATGCTATCTCTGGCGTGCGGCTGTCTGTGAGGAGAGACATCTCAGTGAATCGAGAATTTATGCTGCCTACACGTGCCAATACAAGGTTGAAAAAAAAAAATATTTCTAACGCGCGAGAAAATGATAGTGCAATTTTGAAAGTGACAATGATGAAAAAGAAAGGCTTCAATCAGCATAATTATAGGTGTGAACTTTGGAAAAAAACAAAAAACTTGAACGATGAAGAAAACGAAGAACAAAAGGCAATGGTTCATCGAAAATAAATGTTCCTGTTGAAATGTTTTTTAAAGAATATCAAATTTCTTTTTTTTTTTTGTGTTTTGAAAGAGTTCGTTGTAAGAAACGAGAAACATATATATATATCGTGAAATGTTTTTTTTTGTTTTGAAAGTGTTCGTTGTAAGAAACGAGAAACATATATATATATATTGGTGAAATGCGACAGTTAATTGATGCGTGAGAGAAAAAGTATGTCTGTGCGAATTCCACATGTGCGTGTGTGCGTGTCCTTGAGTATTTTCATAGTTTGTCGCTAAATTTGCTGTGTATTCGTAATGTTACTCACAAAACCAGATGTGCTATTTTTTTCTTTTTTTGGGGGTGACCACTTATAGCAATGAACGGCTGCGTGTTCGTATCACGTCAGGGTTACCAATATAGCGAGAATACTGGTTGTATGAATGTAACAAAACGAGACAATGTTTGCGTATATAATATTTAATTAACGGTAGATAGAATACTTGACATGTCAAAGATAGATGTTAGAATGAAACAAAGTTAGTAGTTACCGTTTTGATTGCCAGGCAAACGCGGCTGGCAGAGGGCGCCTGGCTAAGGCCAGGCGCCTGTTGGCCAAATTAATGGCAGAGCCAAATGAGAAGACTCTTGACCTGGTGCCGAAAAGGCAAAGAGAGAGGAAGGAAGCTTAACGTTGTTAGTTTTATAGGGCTCTGACCGGAAGTTGCAGAAAGGGCTCCACTTCCCGTCTAGATCCTAATCAAAACAAGGGAGACAACCGCTACAATAGTGTTTCCCATGGCATTCAAATATTGTTCTTATGGGGTTTACATCAGGTATCGCACTTCAGGAAGGTTATTCAACATCAGGCGCTTTGATACAAGCACAAAGGTATTATCATCTATAATCCGAGAGTTTTTTGTATGCAGACGACTGCTATCTTTTTGCACACTCACAAAGTGACATACAGCATATTATGAACTCTTTTTCTGCAGCTTGCAGCACTTTGGGCGTCACAATAAGCTTGGAAAAGACTGTTGTGATGTATCAGCCAGTACCTGGAAACGAGTACACTGCACCAAGTGTGTACGTGTACGGAAAGAGGCTAAAAGTTGCTGACAAGTTTGTTTACCTTGGTAGTACGTTG
>OZ024741.1:160902715-160937715 GCA_964016885.1 Eledone cirrhosa | reverse complement strand
ACTGGGGTCCCTATCATTCCACTGCAAAGTGGTCGTGGAGGTGCCACGGCAAAAAAAAAAAACACCCAGCACTCACTATAAATGAAGTTGGTGTTAGGAAGGGCATCCAGCTGTAGAAATCAAGACAGAATCACTTCCCGTATGAGCAAGACAAGGTCAGCCGACCGGACACTGCCCACAACATGACAACCCATGCTAGCGAAGAAGAACTGACATAAAATGATGATGATGAAATATAACAGAGTTTTATAGCTTGCTTGAAGCATTGATGAATAGGAAACATAAATTTAAATTTTGAAAACCAAGTTGAGGGCCTTTGAACCCCAGGCTATTGCAATAGCTGCACCTGATTCTAGATGTGGAACCACACAGTGACGTCCTGTTCGAGAATTGGACCAGCTCTCAGTGCGAAAGTTTGGTCTTAGTCCCCGCAGGATTTTCCATATGTATATCATTGCATATCTCTCCCATCTTCATTCCGAGGAGTAGAGTTTCAGTTCTTTTAGACTCTCCCAGTAGATTATCTCCTTCATCGTGGCAACCTTCTTGGTGTAGCTTCATTGGATTGCTTCAAGCTCCATGGTTAGTTTGATACTATGGGGTGACCACAGCTGGGAGCATTCATCATCATTTCATTTTACGTCCACTTTTTCCCTGCTTGCAAGGGTGGGACGGGAACTGATTCTGGCTTGATTTCTACAGCTGGATGCCCTTCCTAACCTCATTTACAGTGAGTGCTGGGTGTTTTTTGCCCGTGGCACCTCCACATCCACTTTACAGTGTGGGCTGGGTGCTTTTTTGCCGTAGCACCTCCACGACCACTTTGCAGTGGAATGATAGGGACCCCAGTCCTATCATCTCATTTCTACAGCTGAGTAAACTGGAGCAATGTGAAATAAAGTGTCTTGCTCAAGTAAACAACACATCACCCGGTCCGAGAATTAAACTCACAACCTTTCAATTGCAAGCTAACCAATACTCTAACCACTGAGCCATGTGCCTTTCATTGTTGGCAATGTTAGGTCAGGTGACCATGTCTTGCTCATAAAGAACTGATTCTGGCTTGATTTCTACAGCTGGATGTCCTTCCTAACCTCATTTACAGTGAGTGCTGGGTGTTTTTTGCCCGTGGCACCTCCACATCCACTTTACAGTGTGGGCTGGGTGCTTTTTTGCCGTGGCACCTCCACGACCACTTTTCGGTGAAATGATAGGGACCCCAGTCCTATCATCTCAGCATTTTCATTAGTGTTTGCATCAGTGTTTCCTTTAGCTTCTACGTCAATGTTTACGTCTGCGTTAAGGATCACATTAGCATCGCTGTCATCATTTGCGTTTGCTTTAACATCTGCATCAACATTTGCGTCTGTGTTTGCATTAGTGTCTGCATTTGCTTTAGTGTTTGCATCAGCGTGAGCATTTGTGTCAGTGTCCACGTCAGCGTCAGAGTCTGTGTAGCATTTACATCAGCGTGTGCATCAGAGACTTTGTCAGCATTCGCCTTTGCACCTGCATCAGTATTCACGTTAGTGTTTGTGTCAGCGTAAGCAATTGTGTCAACATTTGCGCTAGCGTTTGTGCCAGCATAGCCATTTTCGTGGACAGTGGTGTGGTGGAGTGGAGTGTGGTTCAATGTAGGGTGGGGATATGGTGTAGTGGGGTGTGGTGGGATGTAGTGTGGTAGCATGTAGTGTGATGGCATGTGATGTGATGTGATGTGGCGTGGTGAAATGTGATGTGATGTGATGAAATGTGGCGTGGTGAAATGTGATGTGGCGTGGTGAAATGTGGAGTGGTGAAGCGAGGCGAGACGAGACGAGACGTGGTGTGATGTGATGGCGTGCGGAGTGATTTGATGTGGTGTGATGTGATGTGAAATTTTTTCATCCTATTTTTCATGTGCTATCAACTAATCCAATCTCCAAGATGCTTGAAACTGACTTTTTCCCCCCAGGAAAACGGCGGGGTGAGGTGGTTCCCTCTTCACCCGGATAACCCCTGCTTACTCGGAATTTTCTCTTTGATTCTATTTTCATGCGTTATCAGTGAATATGACTTCCAAACCAGTCAAAAACAACTAGCTTTGGAGAAAGAGGAGAGGGAGAGGGGAAGAGTTTTGCAGATCTACACCCCACTCACATGTTGTGGGACTTAATCATTTTCGGTATATTTCCTGTGCTATTAATTTCCTGTGCTATTTCCTATGCTGTTTCGTATGCTATTTCCTATGCTATTTCCTGTGCTATTTCTTGTGCTATTTCCTGTGCTATTAATTAATCTGACCTCCTAGATGCTTCCAATCAACTTATTTCCCTGGATTAGGTTTAGGGTTGGGGTAATGTTTAGGGGTTCGTTTTAGGGTTGGGGTAATGTTTAGGGTCTAGTTTTAGGGTTGGGGTAAAGTTTAGGGTTTAGTTTTAGGGTTGGGGTAAAGTTTAGAGTTTAGTTTTAGGTTTGGAGTAAAGTTTAGGGTTTAGTTTTAGGTTTGGGGTAAAGTGTAGGGTTTAGTTTTAGGGTTGGGGTAATGTTTAGGGTTTAGTTTTATTTGGAGTATAGTTTAGGGTTTAGTTTAAGGGTTGGGGTAATGTTTATATTTAGATTTAGCTTGGTTTGGTTTAGATTTAATTTTATGTTTAATTTAGTTTTCGTTTCCAAATCCCAGGAAAAAAAATTGATTCAGAGCAACTAAAAGGTCAGATTAGTTGATAGCACTCAAAAGGAGACCGAAGAAAAATCATTAGGGTATATATCTACAAAACGACTGGTTTTTCCACCCGCTTTACCCCTCCTTTTTTCTAGAACAACTAATCATTTCCAACTGGTTTGGAGGTCATATTCGTTGATAACATACGAAAAATCTTAGAGAAAACTCTGGGGTTAAATGAGAGAAGTGCATTCACCTAAGTTTTCCATGAAGAGAGAGTCAATAACAAACATCTTGGAGATCAGATTAGTTGATAACACATGAAAAAAAGATGAGGAAAACATTTTAGGTGTTATGTGGTATGGAGTAGTGTGGTGTGTTTTTATGTGGAGTGGAGTAGTGTGGTGTGTTTTTATGTGGTGTGATGTAGTGAGGTGTGTTTTGTGGTGTGATGTAGTGAGGTGTGGTGTAGTGTCGTATGTTTTTATGTGGTGCGGTGCACTGCGATGTGGTGTGGTGCAGTGCGGTGTGGTGGAGTGTGGTGTTGTGCAGTGCGGTATTGTGCAGTGCAGTGCAGTGAGGTTCTTCATCTTTATCTTTATCTTCTTCATCTTTGTATTCATCTTCTTTGTTTTGTCTTCCATCTAAACAAAAAAAATATATATAAAACATATATGTAGCCAATCTCTCAGACTTTTACAAAGCTCCAGGGAGATAAATTTAATATAAGTGGTGTGTTCCTGAACAGAGATACTACAAAATAGCTTAAAAGCTATATATATATATATATATATATATATATATATATATATATATATATATATATATATATATACACGGGTGTGTATGATTGTGTATAGAAGATTATATTAATAAAAGGAATTCCAACTTTGTCTGATTTACTCGTTTTATTTACAATCCTTTAAAATTATAATGGTATTAGAATGAAATAGTATGGTAGAATATTAAATGTTAAGTGTTAATTGAACAAGTAATTTCATGCTTTCGCAATCTTCAGGTTCATATTCTGTGGTGACGGTCAAGTTTACAATTTTCAACTGTAATGAGATGGGTAAATTTTGTGCCTTATATACAGTGAAAAGCGGCTACAGAATGCTAGATTTTGCAAACTGTATTTCGACCAATCAGTGTGTAGTTTCACTGGATTACTGGAGCTGATTGGTTTAGGCATCACGGTTGGTTGGGCATGTCTAATAACTTCTATTTGGCCCTATTCAAAGCATCAATTGTTTTGCTATTTTTAGAAATGATGAAAATAGCATTTTCTAGGGTTTTTATACCCCTAAGAATTATTATTGTTCATTTACAAATGAGCGCAGAAAGCAAAGAAGAAAATAGTGTTTAAGGAAGAGAAGACTCTAACATCAAAATATATATGTTTATGAAGTATTTTCTAATGGTAATAATATAATGTAATAAAGGAGATTAGTTAGGGTTTAAGTTTGTTTTTATGTATTGTGATGTGTGATATGTAAAAGTCAGACGAGCACGAAAGGGAGAAAAATATAATGAACTGAGGAGGAATAATCTAACGTCAAAAAAATGTTTATGTTTACGAAGGATTTTTAAAGGTAATGCTATAAAGTATTTAAAAGGTAATAATAATATTTATGGCCAATGATATGAAGAAAAATGGAAGAGTGGATATGTTGTGGTGAGTAATAATAAGAATTGAGAAGTAGTTAGGAAGAAAAAGTACAGATTAGAGGTTAGAAATTAAAAGAAAAGAGGAAGAAAGGAAAGTGATAAATAGGAATGATATAGAATGAGTAACTAGTATTATATAATGTATAATAAATAATATTGAAATAAGGTAGAAAGATTGGAATATTTTTGGAAGGTTCTGTATTGTTGGAAAGTTTAGATGATAGTGTCTGAGTTGTTTGTCGATTATTAGAATTACTGGCACTGGTTTGTTTGGTCGACTGTTTAGAGTTGACAAGTTGTTTTATCACAGGTGTCTTCCATTCTTTAAGTAAATGATTTAGAAATATCTGTACTTGGGAGTCAGAAGAATCAAGCAGTTCTTTCATATATTCTTCAACATCTAAGTTTCATATATTCTTCAACAACTAAGTTTTTTTCAAGACAATGGTTGTTGAGAGGACATTTATTTTTAACATGTCAATTGCGATTAGAGAAATTAACAGAGTTATTAACAAGTGACCTAATGTTATCTATAGGAGGAATTGGATTGGAGAAGTTATTTACGATAGGAATAATAGTTTCCTGATTTAGATTGGTATTAAGAACATTTGACGAAGTTACGTTTGACGTCGTATTTGAGTTTGCAGAAACTAGCCTAGAGTTAACAATGACGTCGGGAGTACTACTGCTATTATTAGTGTTGGAAGGAAGTGATTTAGTATTTAATATTTTATTGTTGTGTTTAGAGATAATGTTGGAGATGTTGGAGGAGGTGGAATAGGAAAATGTTATTGTATGTTTGTTAAATATTTTACTATAGATATGTGAGGGAGGGAAGCATTTATTTAAGGCACTAAAGAATAATTTAGGAATATTATTATTAATAGAGATGGAGAAAGGAGCATTATACCAGATTATATTTTTGTATCTAGGTCTTTTATTTATGTTATTGGAATGATCATAATTAATTATTTTACTGTAAGATCTTCTAGGATTGGTTTCTTTACTGTATTTGATTTTATCAGGATAACCGGCTTTAGAAAGCGCATTATTATAGTAATTGGCGTTAGCATCAAAGATATTTTTATTAGATGATAGGTTTGATATTCTTTTTCCAATATTACTAACTATAGCATTTTTAATGTTAGTGGGGTGGTTAGATTTAAAATTAACATAATTTAGATTCTCATTATATATATATATATATATATATATACATACATACATTTATATACAATATATTAATAAATGGAAACTGATATTATTTACCATTTTCTTATCTTTTGCTTCTTCTTTTCTCTTGCGTTTGTTGACGCGCTATTCCCTGGAGAAAAATGGCGCCAAACTTTTCCTTTTGAAAGAATAATGTGATTTGTCACGTGATTGTGTTCACGTGATATTACCTCTAAATATGTGAATGCGTATATACACCACACATATATATATACGCAGAAACACACACATACAATAACGACCAGTACTACGATTCTGGGAAGATGAAACTCTCTGCCGCAGAATAAATGGTATTTAATTTTAATAATAATACTAATAATATATATATATATATATATATATATATATAGTGATGTTTTGCATTCTTGCAATAATATACACAACTGAATTCATTCGTCTGATATAGGAGTTGCCTCCCTTGCCGATCCCCACGTAGGGTCAGCAAGAGTTAGTCCTTGTATTAGCATTGAACTAAAACCTGTTGAGAAAGCGGCTTCCTTGTTCAATCATTTTACCAGAAGCCTAACATTATTTATGTAAGCGGACAGTACTTGATTTAGGAGTCGCAGAAACCCAAATGTTGGATTTTACCAACCTTCCAGGGGTCCGGGTAAATTTTCAATCACATATATTTATTATTTGTTTGACCCGAAATACTTGATCGTTTTTTTTTGGGGGGGGGGGCTGTGCAGTTGATTGTTTGACCATCGTCTCAGTGTGTTTGGCCTTTAACGTTTGTTATAGCTCTGGTTCATCTGAATCATTGAGCACTTGCACACATATCGGAGGTTGTTTTTCGTTATTTCGTGGGTCGAAATACGATTCTCGATAATTTATATTTGTATATATATATATATATTTAATTTTAATAATAATACTAATAATATATATATATATATATATTTCTTAATTGAATTGATTATCATTATCGTTTTTATGGCAAAAGATAGACAGAGAGGGAAAGAGATAGACAGAGGGAAAGATTTTAACATATATATATATATGATAGAAAGAAGAGAAAAAAACGAGACCCTTAGAAACGAATAAGAGTCATCAACGCGATCATATGTATTGCTTTAAACTGTAATGCGAAGGGATACACTAGTATTTGAGGTACCATCATTTGGGATTTTAACCCTCGGACTTTCCCATCCCGGTTTTGAAATTTAGGGGTGACTGGGAATATTACATAATGTAGGGATTTTCTTTTCCTTTTCTATCATTTCTTATTTATGTATTTATATATTTATTTATCTACTCTCGTGATTGATATTCCAACAAATGTTAGGGGTGTATTTTGGTTTTTTATTATGTCAGGTATAGCATCCAAAAATTTCTCCCTTCCCCCAATATATATATATATATATACAAACACAGTGTCCCAAAAAATGTATACACACTTCAATAGCAAAGTAATCAAAGTGTGTATATATTTTGGAGGGGACACCGTGTGTATATATATATATGTGTGTGTGTATGTGTAACTAGTAAAACTGTAAAAACGCAGCGGTATATTCTAATTTGGCCATTTTAAGGGCCACCTATATTTTCATTTAAGTAACTCCACTTACATCTATATGCTTTAATAAAAATAAAAAATAAAAACGCGGGAAAAAAAAATTTCATTTAAGTAACTCCACTTACGCGTGGTAGTAATACGGAAATAAACGATGTTTTGCTTTCATCGGCTGCTTCGACTGACAGCTAATAGCGTTGTAGTGCCGATAGAAGCACTCACCATGCTCATCGCTCACGTCTCCAAAATTAGCTGGAAATTCATCAAAATGAATCTTTATATTCATGCTGCAGCCTAAAAGATGAAAGATGTCAAGCAATGTCTCCACCAAATCCTTGTAGTTTGCAGCCTTTTTGCTGCCCAAAAACCCTTTCACAACAGACATAAACGAATCCCATCCTCTTTTTTCTATATCAGTCATTGAGCTTGAGAAGTTTTGGCATTTCCTTAACTTTCTGATTTGTGTCTCGTCAAAAACACCAGCCTTTATTTTATCGTAACTTAGGCCAGGAAATGTTGTACATATTAATTTGAAACAGTCACCCTCCACATTAAGAGCTTTGACAAACTGCTTCATTAGTCCTAGTTTAATATGAAGGAGTGGGAAGATGATTTTCTCTATCCCAACAAGTGGTTGGTGTATGATATTCTTCTACCAAACAGTCAAACTTTTTGTAACTGGCCAGTGCTTCTGTTCCCAATGTTTGTCTTTCACTTAGCTATCCAATAAACACTGGAAACACGGATATTTTGTATACCCTCCTTGTTAACCAAGTAAAAAGTTGACCATTTTCAGATCCACATATATGTCCCATTTGTGTTCATCATACTTGAGTAAATCTAATACAGTTTTTATGTTTTTGTGCTTCTCCTTTAAGTGCACAGAGTGACCAATAGAAATTGCACCTATCAAGTTTCCATTAGGGAGTAATACACATTTTAGACTCTTCTTTGAACTATCTATAAAGAGTCTCCATTCATGAGGATCATACTCTAGAGCAGTGTTTCCCAACCTATGACTAAAATGGGCCATGGCAAATTTCAGCTGGGCCACAGAAATTTTACAATTTTTACTGAACCACCTGGCTAATATATGGGCTACAGCTTATTGAATGGTCCATACAGCTTTTATTGACTATTAGTCCTTAAATTAATGAAATTAAATGTATGTAAATCATTTTAATATATTTAGATTATGAAAATTTACTAAGTACTTAGTGTTTGAATAACTTTTAATTAGTCAGGCATTGAAAATACCATTTTTTCTGACTGTAGAAAGAAAATGACACCATTTCAATTTTATGAAAATCTTGCTCATTACAGCTTTAACTCTTCTACTCTCATTTTGTGAATATACGAGTATAAGTTTATAAGTGGATATTTCCATAAACTCTTATTAATGGCTTATTAATATCTAATTGGTATTTTAATTATGTTCGAACACACCCTGGCCTACCACCTGATGTACGTCCAAAGCCACGTGCTGCAGCTTCTTTAAATCGCAACTCAGCACATGAAAGTTTCAGCCTATGTGACGATGGGCAGATATGAAAGTTTATTAAGGCTGGTGAAACATGGAAAAGAGATACCAGCTGATCTGAACACACTTTACCCACAATAGCTTGCAATGAAAAAACTGCAGGAAACTAAATCAGAACAACCTGTCATCCCCTACACATCATCAAAAACTGAAATCAAAGTACAAATTGTTGTCCTTAAATGCTCGTAGTTTATGCATCAAGAAACATCTTTTTGATTATTACATCAAAAGTATCGACCCTGATTTTATTACAGTCACAGAAACATGGGCATATTCCTTACTCTGTGATGGGGTTTTTAGCATAGCTGGCTTCAACTTGTTTCGCAAGGACCGCATTAATCGCGGTTGTCATGGTGTGATGAACTACATTCGTTCAAACTTTTCAGCAATTCCTTGTGTTGATTTAAACCAATCACAATAAGTATTTTTCTGCAATATACGTATGACCATGTCAACACTTCTACTTGGAGTTATTTACAGCCCCCCCCCCCCCAAATTACCATCAGGACACACAGCTTTGTGATATCCTCAGAGCTGCTGCCAGGAAAACAACTGCTTATGTTTTTATTGCAAGCGACTTCAATTACCCTGAGATTGATTGGGAAACCTTTCGTTGGCTGCAAAGTGAAAATGATTTCCTTGAGCTAGTGCTGGACTCGAACTGGTCCAAAGTAGTCACCTCCCCAACAAGAGATGACAACACTTTGAATCTATTCTTTACCACTACGACTGAAACAGTTATTAGTGTTACTACTGAAGAACCTTTAGGTGACTCTGATCATTGCCAATCTATCTCTTATGGCCAGTAACAAAAACCACAACCATCTCCAAACTGCTCACTTTAACTGGAATAAAGAAGACTGGAACTCTTACTGCACCGAACTACAATGCTCAAACTGGCTTCAATTTTACAATTCTGGAGATGTTAACACTATACTTCAGAACATGAACTCAATATGGACAGCATGTGCATCATCAGTACCACATAAGCACAAAAAACATCCCAAAAGTGCAATTTGGGAGACTGCCGCAGTCCAGGAAAGAACGTCATAATGCTGAATGGGAATACAAACTGCATAAATCAGATATCAATAGAAAAAAGCACAATAAATCATCCAATCATCTGACAAAAAAGCAGTGCTTGAATTTGAACAGCGCATAGCAACCAACCCTGACAGTAAGGTGTTCTGGAAATATATACATTCAAAGCAGAGACCTCTCTCCAGCTGGTCCTCTTCACAATCCCCACACAAGCCAGATTACTGACGATCCCAAAGAATGCGCAGAACTCATTGCTGAATGCTATGCAGACATTTTTACTGATGAAAACCAAAACGTACTATCTCCACCACCTCTGCAAATTCTATAACAACTATGGAATTTACACCTGCAATGCTGTGATGTGACCTTAAGAACTATGCCTCTCCTGGTCTAGATGGTGTTACATACCTGCTTCTCAAACGTGGTGGGTACTTTCTTCTGCACCAGCTTTCACTATTCTTTCAATTTTGTCTTAACAATGGTGCTACTCCGGAGCAGTGGAAAACTGCCAGTTTCATTCCTCTGTTCAAAAAGGGTGACCGTACGTTGCCTGTCAACTATCGTCCAGTCAGTCTTACTAGCTGCATTGCCAAACTGATGGAATCCTGTGTCAGAGAAACACTCTGGAATTTCCACAGCCTGATCCGCCGCTCGCAATTTGGATTTATCCCTAACTCCAGCTGCTGTGATCAACTTATCGAGTTTCTTGAAGACATCATCCGGATCACTGATGGCAGCTCATGGGTGGATGTTGTTTACCTTGACTTTACTAAGGCTTTTAATTCTGTGCCACACAAAAGACTTATGGTAAAACTCTCTGCAATGGGTGTGAAGGATGATCTTTTTAACTGGTTGATGTCCTTCATTCTCAGTCGAAAAGGAGGTGGTATGGTTCTAGGACAGCATTCGTCACCGTATGAGATGTTATCTGGCGTACTGCAGGGATCTGTTCTTGGTCCCCTTTTGTTTGTTGCATATATTAATGACATAGATGATAACTTAAAGAATGCCACAGTGCTGAAATATGCAGATGACATCAATCTGTACTTTGAGATAAAAAGGACAGATCCTGAACACTATAGATCTTTCCTGCAATCTGACCTGGACACATTGCAACAATGGATCACAGACTCGCAACTCAAGCTGGATGTGGACAAGTGTACCACCATGCATTTTGGGAGGAAAACCCAGCGTCCACACACTCCCTCCACAACACTAATATCAAGAAGTCTTCTTGAGAACGTGGCATGGGCATTACTATCAGCAGTGATTTGCTTTGGACAAAGCACATCTCTAAAATTGTCAAGAAGGCCGAGGGGGTCTTGGCATTACTCAGGAAGAACTTTGTCAGCCGCTCTCCAGCTATCTATTTAAAGCTGTATATAGCTATGGTGTGGCCACACTTAGAATTTGCATCACCAGTCTGGAACCCATATCTTGCTCAGAACATTGACCTCCTGGAAACTGTTCAGAGACATGCAACCAAGCAAATAACCTCCAATAGGGGCATCTACCATACTCTGAATGTCTTGCTCCCCTGGGCATGGATACATTGAAGCTCCGATGTCTGAAAACTGACTTGGTAAGCAGCCACAAAACTATTAACCATCTTGTCAACAACAACCCTGAGCACCTTTTTGAATTCTATGTGTCTAACACATGTGGGCATGCCTACAAAATCAGAAAACAGCACAGCTCCCATGACTTTCAGAAGCATTTTTTCACACTCAGAGTTACTGAAGCATGGGACAAACTACCTGCATCAGATGTTAGCTGTCGAGACACTGCATCCTTTAAAACCTCCATGCTTCCTGAGATTCGCCAATACTACACCTGATATCCCCCACTCGATACACACGCACACATGTATATCATGACTCATACAGTGTTCACTTTCCTGACATTTGTACATTATTCTATGTACTATGCATGCACCTTTGATGAGTTGTACTGCACCTGAGCACTGTACACAATAATTTCATTAATATTATTATTATGTATTTAGATATTAGGTAGATATCAATTATTTTTTTTTTTTCCCTGATATATTACCAGATTATCATGGCTGATAAGAAGAAACCATGTCGACAATACACGTGAGGTTTTAGCATACGCTTTTATAAAGTCTCCAAACAATATAACAAAGCCAATGTGTCTCTTATGTATGACATAACTTTCTAATGATAGTATGCACTCAAGTAAGCTTAAATATCATCTGGAGAGTAAGCACAAGGATAAGAAGACAAATCATTAGATTATTTCAAAAAAATATGTGATGATTTCCAAAGAAGCACTCTTACTTCATTATTTAGCAAATGTCAGGATAAATAAGACAAAGGTTTAATCGCAGCTGGTAAAATTTCAAAACTAATAGCAAAAACTGGAAAACTGCATACTATTGGTGAAGATTTGATTTTCCATTGCTCTGGGAGAAAGTTAAATTATATATGACTATGTTTCCAACAACTTACCTAATAGAATCAGGATTTAGCGGAGCATCTCAACTATTATCAAAAGCTAGAAATTGCTTAGAAATCATAAGAAGAGGAAATCTGCATCTCTCTTTGACAAGCATGATCCTAATATAGAAAAACTTGCAAAGACGCATCAGGGACAAGAATCTCATTGAATAAATGTATTTGAAACCAATTTTCTTTCTTATAGTTATTCATATTTTGAAGCTAAAGAATTGGTTCTTTAAGTCTTAATTTTTTTTTGATAGGAAAAATTGTAAAAATAAATATTGATAATAAATGGTTGTTTCATTGGAGATGCGAAATATTTTAGATGCTTGTGAAATTGTGTGTCCAATAAATAGACATAGTTGTATCTTTATTGGATATATTCTATGTAAAATGGAAGTAAATTTGTTACACTATAATAATTTCATGGGCCACATAAAGATTCTGGGTTCAAAGTGAGCCATGAGCTAAAAAAAGGTTGGGAACCATTGCTGTAGAACCCCCATCTCTTTTAACAGTTCCTCCACATCACAATGAGATAGAAAAAAAGTATTGTCATTTTTAAACTCAGCAGCCCCAAATTACTCAAGAACAGGTCTCAAATTTAGGTCAGCAGAAAAAAAGCAAAATATTGTTGACCAGTGTAATTAGTGTTTAACATACTATACTTCTAATGGTATCTTCAAACTCGTCAAAACCTAATGACTAGGTCACAAATTTGATTGCTCTTCCACATTGCACCACTGTGCATAATCTGAAGAGATGGCAATAACTGGGCCTTTAGGTAGTTTTTTTAATCTTTGTATAAACATGCATAAATAATATCACCATCATCATCGCCGTTTAACGTCCATTTTTCCATGCTAGCATGGGTTAGACGAGTTGTCCTGTTGTGACCATGTACATATATATATATATACACAACATATATATATATATACACATACATACAAACATATATACATATAATACATGCATGCCTTTACACACATATCTAGAATTGTATATTCCCACACTTAGATGTCTATACAAAAGTACACTTTGACATCAACAGTTTTAGGAGCAACTCTGCAAGTACATGTCCCAAAATAAACACACTCATCCCCAAATACACATATACATATATGTATATAAACAGACAGTTATATCCCCACATAGAGATATACATGCACACCTATACTTGATAGTATATAACTCCATACTAACATATACAAGTATATACCCTCTCATTTGTGGCATTTATAGTCCTTTCCAATACTGTTCTCTTTGACTGTATCTTTGTCTAACTCAACTATGATTTCCAATTTGATTTAGTATATATATATTTACATGCTCCAGGTCATCGTTGGAGTGGGAGACCGGACATGCTTTCAAGCAGATCTGCTTGCTATTATTCCATGGGCAAAAAATAAAACAATATGAGGATTAATTTGAGCTAATCCACATTGGAAAAGAGAATACATTTAAGTTGCCATATTTTCCTCCCTTAGAAGAAATGCATATTTCAACCAACAACACTAGAGACCTTGGAGTAACTACTGATAACAACTTAAATTGGAGTACCCACATAAACAACAATGCTGATATGTCCCACAGGATGTGTTCTGGCTTCTTAGATCTTTCCAGTCTAGAGATATTCACACCATTATCCTTCTCTTCTCTACCTTTGCTGTGATCTTCCCACATGAAACAAAGTATTATTAAAATTGAAGCATCCCAGAGGTCAATTACTAAAAAGATAGATGGAATGAGAAGTCTTGTCTACTGGAAAAACTCTATTCTTTCCAATGATGCTGCAAGCACAACATCATTTGTAGGATGTGGAAGATGTTCCATCAATATTGCCCAAATAATGTTGACATCAACTTTAAAATCCATTCATGGTTTGGTACACATGCTATCTGCCCCATACAAAAATAGATCTCATATTACAAAACATTACAACACAACTATTTCACCTCAATTGGCTCTGCTTTCTAATCCTTATTATCTTCATCGTTTAACATCCATTTTCCATACTTGCATGGGTTAGACAGTGTCATCGTGTTATAAGACAAATCAAGTCAGAAGACTACATCATACTCATACAGACCTGTATTTTGGCTTGGTGTCTACAGCTGGATGCCCTTCCAAACCCCAACCACATTACAGTGTGGACTGGGTGATTTTTATCATGTCACCAGCACAACCACCTTACAAGGTGGACTGGGTGCTTCTTTGTCATATCAACAGCACAACCACCTCACAGGGTGGACTGGACAATTTTTATTCATGTCACCAGCATGTCAACCTTACATGGTGGACAGGGTGCTTTTAGTTGTGTCACCAGCATGACCACTTTACAGGGTGGACAGGGTGCTTTTTGTTGTGTCACCAGCATGACTACCTTACAAAGTGGACTGGGTGCTTTTTTGTCATATCACCAGCATGACTACCTTACAAGGTGAACTGGGTGCTTTTTTTGTTGTGTCACCAACACGACCACCTTACAGAGTTGACTGGGCACTTTTTGATGTGTCACTTGCACAACCACCTTACAAGGTGTACAGAGTGTTTTTTTTCCATGTCACCAGCGTGACTTCTATACAGAATGGACTGGAGGTCTCCTGTCATGTTACCTGCATAATCATCTTATAGAGTGCATTTGGTGCTGCCTCTTTTCATGTTATCAGTATGACACACAGATTGATTGGGTTCTTTAGCTGTTGTGGTGCCAGACTGGGTGGACAAAGTGCTTTTTGTCGTGGGAACAACATTAAGGGAGTGGGAAACCAGATTTGGTATAAAGACAAAAATACATCAAGACAAAAAAAATCCCATAAAATAGAGAAGGTCCCTGGACAAATTCCTCAAAAAAATTCCAGATATGTCTTCACCAACATGTCCAAAGCCTGACTAAAGTGTGAAGTATGATTTAAAAGACTTTGCCAGATGGTGCTAGAAAGTTAGACATGGCCTTGGCCAATACTGGCTAAAACCTATCAAAGTTATACATATATACACATATATATATATAAATTGTGCCACAATAAATTGCAATCAGTCCACGCAGTAAAGTGGTAGCACTAGAGCCACAATAAAATACACCATTCTATAAAGTGGTTGTACCATGATAAAATACACTCAGTGCACACCATGAACTGTTTGGTGTTAGGGAGAGCATACAATCATAGGAACCATACCAGAATGGAACATGAGTCATCTAACCTGTCTAGCCACAAAACATGACAACCCATTTAACCCCTGCAAACAAGGAAATAGACCTAAGATGGTGATGATGATGATGATGGTAATGGTGATGATATACTATATTAAATATAGCTGCAAAAGGGAATAAAACCTGAGATCATTAACTAAGGTTTTTACAAACTTATCAACACTAAGGAATTCTATAAGTAAAGATATGTAAATTTACAAACGAATACTACCCATGTCAAAACAGAAAAATAAATGTATAATATGGTAATTGAAAGTAGAACAAAAACAACATTGAAAAAACAACACTCAAACACAAAATAGTATTTTTTTAAAATATAATTTCCAAACATATTTTTCAGTCAAGTTTTTCACTGGATATTCCACAAAATTTATCCAACTCTGATCGATACAAGTTTAGATCAGTGTTTTCATCAACAGAAATATCCAGTAAGAAAGCCAAGTGAAAAGTTTCAAAGCAAGCAATAAAGAGGGTTTTTTTTTAGTTTAACAATTGTAATGCAGAGAAAGAACTGGAAGATTAGAATTCAGCTTTGACTATCAATTTCCAAATATAAACCCCAAATATTCCTCTTAAATTGGATAATAGAAAGACTATATGTGTACACACTTTTTCCTTATTAAAGAAATTATCATTTTTAAAAATAGAAGCTTTAGAATATCATGAAGAACTGTCAAGCCCTAGTGACAAATCCTGTGGGACCCCAACTCATTATTTTTTCACAAACCCCCAAAGTGGGTGAGGAGGGAGAGAAAAAACATTGGATGAGGGAGTAAAGAGAGAGGATATTTGAATGAGAAAGAGACAAGGATATATATAGAGAAGGAGAGAGGATATATTGAGTGAAAGAGGGTGTAGGGAGAAATAAAGATATATATAGAGGGGAAGTAGGAGGAATCAATGAAAGTGAGTGAGGGAAAAGAAAGAAGCAAAGAAGAGAAAGTGAGAAACGAACAGAAAAAAAGGAGACCCCCATCACATCCACAAAGACACACATGTGTAAACCCTATTAAAAGCTCATTATGAAATTAGACTGTAATCAGAACACACCATTGGTAGAGTGATATTTTTCTGTTGAACAGTAAAGGAACAACATATAGGATGCAGTGAATGGAAATTTCCAAGTTACACCTATTATAATAGATACTGGTAGGACAGTGGATTGACAGCGTTACACCTATTATAATAGATACTGGTAGGACAGTGGATTGACAGCGTTACACCTATTATAATAGATACTGGTAGGACAGTGGATTGACAGCGTTATTAGAGCATTGGACAAAATGCTTTGCGATAATTAGTTACATCCCTTTATGTTCTGACTTCCAATCCTGTCACAGTTAACTTTGCCTTTCTTCCCTCAAAGCAACAATTTGTAGATGGGAAGATGATTATATTGATCCCAGTACTTTACTGGTACTTTATTTTATTGACACCTTGAGGGAAGAAAGGCAAAGTTGACCATGACAGGATTGGAAGTCAGAATATAAAGGATGTAACTAAATACCACAAAGCATTTTGTCCAGTGCTCTAATAACACTGTCAATCCACTGTCCTCACAGTATTTATCATGCTATAAGGATTTAGATAAGAAATATGGTAGTCAAGGCCTTTAATATATATATTAAATTAAAAAACGGAGTTAGACTCACGTAAATCCCCTGTAATTTAATGAGCTCAAGGAATACATTCTTGGCTCTTTATAAGACAGTATATAGAGAAAAATACACATAGAGGTATGTGTTCTATCCCTTATAATTGAACTCATACCTCTTTGTGTATATTTATCTATATACTGTCTTATATTAACTTAGAAAGAAAGAAGCAAGTAGCAAGAAACTCTAGAGAGAGCTGGAGAGCTGAAGGTCTTCAGAGAAGAAATCATCTCATGCAAGTGTTTCAACCCTTAACTCACAGGTTTTTACTACCTCTTTCTTTCATTCTGTATATCTGTGTCCTGAGTATATATATTAATTTAGAAAGGAAGAAGCAAATTTATTTTCAGAGTGTTTAAGCTTTAACATAATTGCAGCAGTTTCTTGTAGATAAATTAGTTTATGGAGTTGAACAGCTTGAGTTAGT
Source organism: Eledone cirrhosa (assembly GCA_964016885.1). Lineage (NCBI taxonomy): Eukaryota > Metazoa > Mollusca > Cephalopoda > Octopoda > Eledonidae > Eledone > Eledone cirrhosa. Next base: position 160,920,312 of record OZ024741.1, on the reverse strand, counting down.
TATTTTCTGCCAGGATACCACGTAAAAAACTTATAACCTGTTAAAAGAAAAAAAGTACTACAATAGACATTTATAATAAATATCAAAAATTGAATATTTCTTCAAAGTATTTGTCACTTATTAAAGAGTTTGTAATCATTTTTTTTTTTTCAATTTACGTCCGCTTTTCCCTGCTTGCAGAAAAAGAGAAAAAATACTTCCATTGAAATATATAATAAAAGATTTTATTAAATTCTTAAATATTTTGTATATGTGTCTCTATATAATATGTTTATGCATAATAAACATACATAGTTGTGAGTATTTTATAATATGAGTTTACTATACATGAAGATATTGAAAAAGTTTAATTTTTAACAGAATGCACACAAATAAATATAATTTATATAGAAAAGAGAGGAAAAACCTTACAGGATCATTACAAAATATTATAAGACATAACAATAGTTTTGTGGAATAAGGTATGGATGGACCTGTAAATTCTGATAGAATAGTAAGAGTGTCATAGTGACATACAGCATGTCTTGAGCCTTTTAAATCTGGTGGAACCCATCCCCTTTCCAGGTCTTAAAAAAAGCTTATTTCTTTCAGAGAAGGAGAGAGAGAGTGACAGAGAAGTGAAAAGGTGATAAAAAGTAAGAATGTACCCCAGTAATGGGTTGTTACTTTCTTTATTGTTCTCAAAAGGATGAAAAACAAAGTTGACCTTAGCAGGATTTGAGAGCAGAGAGCCAGAATGAATACCACAAAGCATTCTATTCAACTGTTCTCATGACTCTGCTAATTCACCACCTCTAGTTAAGTGCAGTAATATATATATACAACTAATACCTGTCACTGCTGGCTGAGTCATGATGACCCACATTCTATGTATTGTTATTTTTAATTCATTGTAGTATCAGATATTTCTATCTAAACAAGATAGCTCACTGAGCTATAAACTGATGATTTTCTGAGGAACAGCTGACTATAATTGTTTCTACTTTTTGCACAAGGCCAGCAATTACCCAGTGCATTACTGGTACTTTATTTTATCGACCCCGTAAGGATGAAAGGCAAAGTTAACCTCGGCGGGATTTGAACTCGCTGATTATAATAAATACCAGATTTAAATATATGCTAAGATGAGTTACAGCTCAAGGACACATAATCGAGGAGGCCCCATCACATATAAATATATATTAAATCATGGCTGTGAAACATGATAAATTTAGAATATTATGATTGTTATTAAATATATTTCATTTTCTTTAGTCGTCACCACTATTTCGAGGTTGGCATCGATTGATGTTGGAATTTTAGTACATTCATATACGTTTAAGGTTCTTACATTATGTTTCTTGTGAGCAGATGTTGAGGATCCCAAATGTTCTCTAGCACAGTTGCTCTAATTGCTTTAGTCTGACCACAGGAAGGAGCAAACAGTGCTAAATCGCAGCTATTCAATGTGAGAGTCAGACTCTGCCAAGAGTGTGTATTGTCACCTCTCCTGTTCATTATTTACTTGAAGAGGATTGACATGCGCAGCTGGATTGGATGTGGTATCATGACTGGCGGGTGTAAAATCTGTTGGCTGGAATTTGCAGACAACATGGTGTTACACAACTCGACAGAAGATGATCTTCGACTTGCACTTAATATGTTTGCTGGAATAAAAATCAGTGCTGCAAAACCTGAGACACTCGTCCTCTTAAGGAAGCCTGTGTAATGCATGCTATATGTGAATGGGGTTCCACTGAAGCAGGTAGAGAATCTTGGGTAATGACTGAAAGAATACAATTACAAATACAGCAGCTGAAATGGGGTTCCTCTGAAGTGACTTTTGAGTAATGTTACTCAATAAAGTGTGTAGCTCAGTGATCAGAGAGTCACTCCAAGTAGAGCCACTACTTCTCCTAATTGAGAGATCACAGTTCCAATACTATGGGCATATGGTTAGAATGCCTCAGGAAAGAATCGCATTTACAGGCAAAACCAAAGACCCAGGGGTAGACTCTGTGCAAGATGGTTGGATAACATCCATGAGCTCGGCTGGCCACACTTGGGGATCCAGTGAAAAAGAAAAAGAAAAAGAAGAAAAAGAAGGAGGAGGAGGAGGAGGTAAATTATATTAGATTCAAATGCACATTTAAAACAGAAAATAATAAAAAGTAAATTCAAATGTAAAATACTTACTGTATCATGATCAGTGTGATTTCCAGACTCTATACGAGAGAAGGCTAATGTATCATTGACAGTGATTTCAAAAGCACCTAAAAAATGAGATGATGCATAATTAATCATCTTTGCATATATATTGAATTAAAAAATATTTCCTAAATAATATAATTATGAAAATCTGAAAATTTGACTGTAGGTTTCGCTTTGTACTTAGACAATGCGGGTTTTCTGTATTACTGCATAGCGCCAAAGATTTCGGTCCAGCGACATTGTCTTAGAGAGGTGTAACTGTGTAAGGTCGGAATTTATCAAATCGTCCTAGGTTTTTCTGGGTCTGCCTACTCCGTAACTTCCGTCAATTTTGATCACCCTGCACTTTTTTATACAGCTGTCGTCTTTCATGCGCATCAGGTGACCATACCAAGGTAGTCTTCTCTCGAGTAAACAGCATCTGATCCCTCTTATACCTAATTTCTCACTTAGTTCCTTTATGCTTTGCCGTTCACGTATATTACTATTACACATCCAACGGAGCATGCAAGCTTCGTTCCTCTCCAGTCTGTGTAGATCTTCTGCACACAATGCCCATGTCTCACTGCCAAGTAACATTGCTGTTCGTATGCAAGCATCATACAGTCTGCCTTTCATTTTTAGAGAGAAACCTTTAGCGGCCAGTAGTGATATAAGCTCTCTGAACTTTTTCCATCCCGTTCTGACTCTAGCTACAGTACTTTCTGAGCACCCTCCACCGCTGATTTTGTCTCCCAGGTAACGGAAGGTATCCACTATTTCTATAGAGCCATCTGGACAATAGAAGGAGCTAGTATCCTGTGGTCGCTTGCTACTTATTGCACCTGAGCACCGGCCACATATAAAATCTACGTTCTTAGATAGCTTACCTGTGATCCCACTACATCTTTTATGCACCCATACTTTGCATTTGGGACATAAAATGGAATTTCTGCCTACTCCTTTCCTACACACTGAGCATGGCCATTTCCCAGAGGGGACCTGAGCCCTATTTTCCTTCCTACATACTAGAACTTTAGTCTTAGGCAAGTTAACTTTATATATATATATATCATTATAAGAAAGTTAATGAAATATATTCATACACACATAAGCGTGCATTAAGATATATCAAAGCTTCAAAACTAGAGACAATCTGCACTAAATGTAAGATTACATAATTCGTTGAGTATCTTATTAAAATTAATAAAACGTTAAAGCAAAATACCTGATAACGTTCAATATATTTCCCTCGCATGTATTCTCCATAAAATCAGAATACATTTCACCGAATAACAGCGAAATTAGGTATTTTGAAACAGATCGTCAGTGAGGGAGTTTTAAAATTACCCAATCTCAGTCAATTCAGGGTTGACAGTGACGAAATGCACATGGTATCAATATATGAATTTAGCATCCACAATGACATGAAAGGGTTCTCGTCCACTAGAAATAGCAGTCCAGCCTCTCGACATATTAAACAGCTCACCAAATAGGGAACAGATATATATATATATATATAGCTGTAGAAATGAGATGATAGGGACTGGGGTCCCTATCATTCCACTGCAAAGTGGTCGTGGAGGTGTCATGGCAAAAACGCACCCAGCACTCACTGTAAATAAGGTTGGTGTTAGGAAGGGCATCCAGCTGTAGAAATCAAGCCAGAATCAGTTCCCGTCCCACCCTTGCAAGCAGGAAAAAAGTGGATGTAAAATGAAATGATGATGATACATATATATATAGACATGTGTGTGTGTGTGACGGGCTGGAATGGGCTAATTGTATGATATACAACTAGCCCACTCTGGCCCTTTACTACTTTACTATGAGGACACCTATAAAAAAAACAATCCAGGGACAACAACAGCCAATGCACACTGGCAAACTGCCTCATTCATGACACAGGTATGTACCACTGAGCATATTTAATGTACCACATTCAATGTGACAAATACAGGGACTTTTACATCGGTAGTACAATTAGACCTCTTCCCATCTGCATTAAAGAACATTCTCCTTCAGGAAATACTTAGACAAATGCAAAAACAATAACAAAGTCATAATAGTTACTATTGAAGCCAAGGAGTGCAACTTAGGCAACCTTAGTATCAAAGAAGGAATATTAATAGCTAAGCTTAACCCACAAATCAACAACAGATTTGAACTTAGCATGCAATACTTAACATAAAAGCACCCACACATAACCTCTGACATAATACAGACATGTGTAATAGGCAACTCTATCAGGCAATTACAACTAAACACACATTTGACATATACATGCATTCATATACAGTCCTAACACATAACTTAATCTAGAATCGCTAAATTATCCAAACTATTGCAACTTGATACATTATTTACATTAAAAAATTTGACATTAATAATTAACAAAAGCACACAATATTTGACAGGAACATGCACACCTACACACACATTATATACAAGTCAGTTCACAGACGACATCACTCACTCATTCTTTCCAGCAGCTATAAATAGATCATTGTAAACAAACAAAGGAAAAATGGCAATCCTCTGAACAACAGAAGTAAGAAAACTCTGAGCCTGTTTCTCATAGTTTTCTGATGAAGGGTTTTTAGACCTGAAATATTAGAACAGGTGAATTCAATTCAATTCAATATATTTGGCAGAAAATAAAACATAGATGCTTCAGATGCCATGTAAGGAGGGGAGAGGGGCAACACACCAATATCTTCATTGTCTTCCATTTATTCCAAAATCTACCATCCATCTTGCATTGTTGCAGTCTTCGAATAACACACTATTTTATATATATGTGTGTGTGTGTCTGTGCCTACAACCATTGATTGCCCCAACTTGAAACACATCTAGATTAAATCAATGCCAACCTCAAACCCAAGCAAACATAAACCATACAACTACACTCAACCTCAGACATCGAAACCATACCACTGTAAGCTAAATCATGCATGTTCTATCAATTATGTCCCCACCTCTCGGTAAATCGACCACCGACTTATACCAATTACTGGTATGGGGAAGACAGACATCATCAGGCTGCAGCCACCTTATGTCAAATCGCCTGTATTACCCATATAGAAAACCCTACAAGTATTTAAATTACATTAGTAAATCTTCTAACCATCCAACCAGTATAACTAAAAACCTAGTCAAGAATGTATCACTGAGGCTTTCCAGTTTATCAACAAACAAACAAATTTTCACTGACCATTCCACATACAATAATGAAGCTCTGGCTAGTAGCAGATTTCTAGTAAAGGTAGAATACACTAAATATGAGCATAGAATTAGGAAAATTGAATTATACATATCACATGGTAGAACCTACCATATATTATGGAGGTGGCCACACCAATAGCTAAAATGTTTCTTACATTAATTAGGAAACATTTCCCTCTAGCATAATATTCAATAGAAACACAGTCAAAATATCATACTTTACTACATCCAACCTCACACATAAAATTACCTCATCTAATATTGCCAAACTATCTAACCATAGAAATAGAGACAATCCTGGAATTAGTTCTAGTTGTAATTGCATCAATAGGGACAACTGCCCTTTAGCAGCAAAATGTTTATTTAATAACATCGTTTATAAATGTAATGTTGATACATCTTCAATTAGTGAGGCTTACATAAGATTAACAATCAATAGATTTGAATGATGTTTACACTTACATGCTTATTCATTTCAATATCCTATAAGAAAGAATATAACCTCACTTTTGGCCTATATCTGGAGTTTGAAATATAGAAACATCTAATATAGGTTACATTTGGAGATCCTGGCTCAAGCTAAATTTTACAACAGCAACAAAACCAGAGTCTGCAAACACTCCTTTCAGCAGGTCCTGTCAGAAGCAACCATCTCCAACCATCCCCAAGCAAGACCAGCCAAGCTCATAGATATTATCCAGCCATCTTGCTCGGAGTCTAACCCTGGGTCTCCTGCCGGTTGGTTTTGCCCATAAAATCTGTCCAGGGATTCTTTCCTGAGACATTCTAACCACATACCCATAGTATCGGAGCTGTGATCTCTCAATTCAGTTAAATAGTAGCTCTACCTGAAGTGACTCCCTGATCTCCAAACTATGCACTCTATTGAGTAACGTTACTCTAAAAACCCTTCGGAGGAACCCCATTTTTGCCAATTGTATTTTGAACAAATGTATTTCAAACAAAAAATCAGAGGCAATTTCACAACTAGCAGCATCATATCCAAATGGATAAGAGCAGTATACACCATAACAGAATGCAGATGAAATATGCCATGATGCAACACTAAACAACAATCATATTTAACTTTGACTTTACATTCTTCTTTTTTTATATATTTTTTATATTGTACATTTTTGCACATCTCTATAAACACACATGTAAGCACATATATATGTGAGGACATGTATGACTATGTACATATTCATGCAGTAATGTGTGTATATGTGTGTATATCCATACAAATATACACAAACATGTGCATATCCATGAAAGTCATTATGAATGGACATTAATATATCTGTACATGTGTACTAATTCTTATTCCTGGATAAACAAATATAGGGGATTACACGCATATATATATTTACAAGGATGGACAGTGGATCATTGTCTTTAAATAGTTTAATGCACAAACTATGGTAGATAATTGTATCTACTTTAGGCACAAGGCCAGCAATTTGAAGCAGGAGGGGGAAAGTCGATTAAACTGACCCCAGTGCATTACTGGTGCTTTATTTTATCGTCCTCGTAAGGATGAAAGGCAAAGCTAACCTCAGCAGGATTTGAACTCAGAACGTAAAGGTCCATAAATCTATGCCTCAAAGCATGGTATCCAACGCTCTACCGATACTGCCAATCAGTATCCTTAATTTTGAATTTATTCGATCAGCCCAATTTTGTATACATGGTGGTAAGAAATATTTATTCAAGTATTCTGCTGATTTAAAAAACAAAATACGCCTCTAGATTTCTTCTTTGTACATTTTAGGTCTTTCCGCCTGGCTAAATGACATAGTTATGTCTCTGTTTTTCTATATGCAAACTAATAGCTGTAATTCCATTAAACATTTTCACATGACACTGTTATATCTTTCTATTTTTAAATGTGACATTTGCTCATATGTCTGAAACCAGTAAAAGAATGAAAGAATAGTCAAATGATGCATATGTAATAAAATAAATCATACCTTTTCTACTGCTAACAATGGTTTTTACTTCGGCTTCAGAAACATTTTTAAGGATTTCATCACGAAGTGACTCCATCGTTCGCTGTCCACCTCATCCTTGGCTATAAGACAAAATCAGTGAGAAAAATAGCTAGATAAGATAGTTAGGGATAAACTGAGATATCAAATTTGTAAAATGAGGAAAAGGAGATAAAGATTAAAGATTTATTCATATTCAATGTTCCTACTTTGTTTAGATTTCATAAAGAATCTAAATTTCTATAAAATCAAGGAGCATAGTTACCCTCTTGATATTAGCCCTCTTGAAACTACACATTGTCCTATGATGTATGTATGGACTCCTGGTGTAGTTGTGGGAGCACAGTAGTGATATACATCCATCCCCTCCCCACAGCCAATTTTTTCCAAAGGAGAGAGTAAGAGAGAGGGAGTGAGTAAGAAATAAAGAGGAAGAATTGACCCCAGTACTGGATTGATACTTTTTTTTATCAACCTCAAAAAGAAGAAAGGCAAAGTTGACTTCAGCTACACTTGATCTCAGAGAGCAGAGAGCTGGAATGAATACCATAAAGCACTCTACCCAATGTTCTAATGACACCTAGTTCTATGATACAAAGCTATTGATGTTAAATATTCATATTTAAATTTAAAGCTTCCATCATAATTTTATTTAAGAAATATTTTATTGTTTCACGTACCATGTTAATCCCTTCAAATTCTTAATAATTTTCAAAAGTAATAGAAAATCATAAGTAGTGTACTTTATGAAGAATGTGGTAATAGACTGTGATATGCTTAATCATATGCATCATGGGGTCCTTTTTGAGACAATGTTTTATGACCGGATGCTCTTCATTTTAGTCCTAACTTACAACAGGTAAAGATACATTGTGTCTCTTATGAACCAGATACACCATTTTAACATTCATAATTAGTTGATCTTCTTTAATTATCCCCAACTATATAATATACAGTTTATTTTTTTTCTTGTAACTGTTCTATTTCACTTTTTTTTATATTTCTATTTTCACACAGTAGTTAGTTAGGCCCAGCTGCCATCAGGTCAAAAAAATGTCTATTTTACACACTTCTCTGTCTATCATTACCATCTTCAGTTGGTATGTAGATTTCAGGCCAGTATCCCACATCAGGTTGTCAATGTATGTGACATGATGTCCATAGCACTTCTCTCTCCATCATTGCCATCTTCAATTTTTGGAGATCATAAAGCGTGGCTAGAACACTGCAGGCTTCCTTTCCCAGTTTGAGCCAGTGGGGCTGAACCAAGGGAATGGCAAAAGGCCAGACAGCCTAATAATCTTCCTGTTCTGCAGTGATAAACCCCTCATCTGGGATGTTACATTGTGTGACACTTTCTTCAGCAGCAACATGGTTCATTTAACAACTAACCTAGGCTTTGCTGCTCATCAGACAAAAGAGGGAAAATTATCAAAATATCAATTGCTCTCCAATAGATTTATGATCAATCCTGAAGCAGTTGAGACTTCCGGTGATTTTGACCCCCAGTCCACATCCCTACTTACTACTATTGCAGCAGAGTTGGTCATCTGTAGGAGTGAACCCTGTGAGTTGGAATGGCCATTCCAATGCATCTCCCTCACCATCCCCCATGGCAATGTTTTATCCATTCTGTTCACTGGGACCACATGGCACTTTGCACATGGGCTCCCATACATAAGAAAACGCTTCCCCCATTCCATCCAGATCCACATCACTGGGGTAATGATGCTGAGTTGTACTATCCCTTTGTTAACTGTTCTTTGCTGATGAATTGGTTCTTTGTTTACAGTGGGAAACAGAAAACTATGGAGCAGATGATAGAATAAAATTGAATCCTGGATAGATTCCAGGCTAGTGTTCTGCTTTAGTTTGGTATGACAAGCAAAGCAACCTGCATTCAGATAGCAAGACAGTCCATCATGTCTAAATCCACCAAAAATGATTAGACGATGACGGTGATGACAGCAGCAGTGGCTACAATTTGAAATTAAATTTTGGTTGTTTTGGAAGAGGATGATAAACATGACAAATACCAATAATTCTGATTGAATTTATATCTTTACTTCACTTCAGCAGAAAGGAAAAAATTACGATTGCTTCGAATCGTCAATATAAAGTTTGATTGTAGTTTTCACAAATGAATATAGTGTTCAATAAGGCTTCTGTGTTGAGCAGGAGTCTATTTGTTTACCATGCGTTGTTCTCTTCAAAAAGTGACAAGTTGTAGTCAGATAGTATGTACCAACAGAGGTAGTAGTAAACTCTGTTATGGTGAGGTTGTGTTGTACAAATGCAGTGGTAAAGAAGCTGTGTTGTCTAAGAGAAAAGGCAGATGACTGAGAGGTGTTGAAGTGCTAATGAAAGAATTGCTGTCAGGTTCTTGTCGAGAGAACCATAATGTTTGGCTAAGTGTTACATCTCTCTACTTGCTAGAGTAACTCCGTGTGATGTCTCCTTTTTGAGAGACAAGAGAAGAATGTGTGTAGAAGCTATCGTATTTCCTGGCGCCAAAGATGCTTCATCCTCAAGGATGTACCCTAATTTTGACAACCCAAAATTTGAAAAAAAAATAATAAACAACCTTCGGCCTCCAGGACGCATGGTAGATTTTTGAGACTTACTCTGGGAAAAAAGTAGCATCTTTGATGCCAGGAAATACAGTACTTAATCTCTGATAAACTGCAAATACTCCCTTCTCTAGACCAGGAGCTGCCACATTTTGAAACAAAAGAAAATGAGCAATGTGTTGCCCAGAGGTCAGCATATGTGGTTACTCTGATCTACTTTGTTAACATCAAAACAAGAGATTAATTACTGCTACAAATTCCAGGCTAGTGCTCTGTTTTAGTTTGGTATGAGAAGCAAAGCAACCTGCATTCAGATTGCAAGACAATCCATCATGTCTAATTCCCCAAAAATTATTAGACAATGATGGTGATGATTGCAGCAGTGACGACAATGATGTTGATAAAAGTATGTGTGAGTGTGTGAGGGTAGATGGGAGACTAATAAGAGAATATTAAAATAAAAATCAAGTAAAAGAATTATAGTTGGTACAGGAAAGTTTAAATCACACTAGAAATACAAATGGATAACATCCAATTTGTTGGTTAATTGTTGAATGTTAAATTGGAGAAAAACAATAAATAAGGAATATTGTTATACATTGTTCAAGTATGAAAAATTGATGTTAATAGTGATGATGATAATGATGGTGGTGGGGACAGTAACAGTGACGATGATGATGATAATTAATGTATGTGTGTGTATGCCTGTGTCTGTAACTGTTTGTGTGTGTGAGGAGAGAGGAGGACTAATAAAAGAATGTTAAAATCAAAAGTTTGTAAAAGAATTATGGTTGCTACAGAGAAGTTTAAATCATGCTAGGAATATGAGTGGTTAGCATTTCATTTGTTGTCTAATTGTTGAATGTTAACAATGAATAAGCAATATTTTTGTCTATCAGTCAATGATGGTGATGACATACATATATTTATACATATATACATGTGTATCATCATCATCATCATTGCTTAACGTCCACGCATCCAGCTATAGACATCTATATGAGTGAGACACTGCCACCTTGCCCGTTTAACCCATAAATGGGTTAAATGGGCAAGGTGGCAGTGTCTCACTCATATAGATTTCTATAGCTGGATGCCCCTCCTAACGCCAAACACATATACAGTGTGAGCTGGGTACTTTTTGTTGTGACACCTACGCGACCACTTTACAGTGTGAGCTGGGTACTTTTTGTTGTGACACCTACGCGACCACTTTACAGTGTGGGCTGGGTGCTTTTTGTTGTGACACCTACATGACCACTTTACAGTATGGGCTGGGTGCTTTTTGTTGTGACACCTATGCAACCACTTTACAGTATGGGCTGGGTGCTTTTTGTTGTGACACCTATGCAACCACTTTACAGTGTGGCCTGGGTGCTTTTTGTTGTGACACCTACATATATACACATAATTATCATCACACACATATAACTATCATCATCATCATGATTTAAAATCCATTTTCCCTGCTAGCCTTGGTTGGACTGGTCTTCACAGATCAAGTCAGTACTAAACCAGGTCTTCTAATAGACCAAAAGTCTACATTTTGCTTACATTCAGTCACATGGACCAACCTTATTTACAGTGAGTGCTGGGTGCTTTTTCGTGGCGCCTACACGTCCACTTTACAGTCTAGGCTGGGTGCTTTTTTGCCGTGGCACCTCCACGACCACCTTGCAGTGGGAGGGTGTGGGGGCATATTGTCTATATGCTTCAGCATGTACCCATGGGAGGTCGGGTACTCTGTATTACTGCGTGACGCCAGAGGTCACGGTCGTGTGTCATTGCCTTTGAGAGGTGTAATTGTGTAAGGTCGGCTTTTATCACCTCATCCCAGGTCATCTTGGGTCTCTCCACTCCGCAGTTTCCATCGACTTCTAGTGCTCTGCACCTTTTTATGCAGCTGTCATCCTTCATACGCATATATATATATATATATATATATATATATATATATATATATATATATATGTGTGTGTGTGTGTGTGTGTGTGTGTGTGTGTGTGTTTACATGCCAACACAAGAGCAAGAATTGTGGGATCATTCTACTGACATGGCTTTAAAGAGGCTGTTTGCATAATTGCAAACAAATCGAATATTATTATTAATATTCAAAAAACTCAGATTAGATTTATTGTATTCAGCCATGTAGAGTGATAAACTATTTATTAGTTATATATATATATACACACACAAACATATACTTATATATATACAAATATATATGTAATAATAAAAAATATATATAAATACATATAATAATATATGTAGAAATAAACACAGTAAATTCCGTGTCTAAAATTACAAGGGTAGAAAATGCCACAAATGTTTTATATATTTAATCTTAAACATACAGTAGGATATAATTCTATACTGACCGTATCAAAAACCATTTCATCTCTCGGACAGATTAGAGATTTAATCCGTTTCGCCCTGAAAATTGTGTTTATTTCTACATATATTATTATATAATTGTTTCTACTTTTGGCACAAGGCTAGCAATTACCCAGTGTATTACTGGTACTTTATTTTATCGACCCCATAAGAATGAAAGACAAAGTTAACCTTGGCGGGATTTGAACTCAATGCTCAGTATTTATACTTTGAGCTTGTTAATTGCCGGGTATCAATATGAGTTATAATAACTCTGTATTTTATTTATAAATACATACATACATATATATATATATATACACACAAATATATACTTATATATATACAAATATATATGTAATAATTAAAAATATATATAAATACATATATATATATATATAGGCACATGGCTTAGTGGTTAGAGCATTGGCCTTGCAATCGAAAGGTTGTGAGTTCAATTCTCAGACTGGGTGATGTGTTGTTTCCTTGAGCAAGACACTTTATTTCACATTGCTCCAGTTTACTCAGCTGTAGAAATGAGATGATAGGGACTGGGGTCCATATCATTCCACTGCAAAGTGGTCGTGGAGGTGCCACGGCAAAAAAGCACCCAGCACTCACTGTAAATGAGGTTGGTGTTAGGAAGGGCATCCAGCTGTAGAAATCAAGCCAAAATCAGTTCCCGTCCCACCCTTGCAAGCAGGGAAAAAGCGGACGTAAAATGAAATGATGATGAATGATGATGATATATAAATTTTTATACACACACGCACACATAAAATATATTAAACTTAAGCCAAAATCTCAATTTGGGGGGATATGAGCTAGACTGACTAATGTATTGGAATAGTTAGTGTTGTTTTTTGAAATCCAGAAACCATGGTCAGGGAACTGTAGGAGTAAAACAGACTTATTTTAGTTGGTCTAGCAAATTGAGATTATATATATTGGTATTGATGATTTCTTCTGAATGAAACAGTTCTAGCCCTGTAGAAGCCATTTCCATATTAAACTTGATGTTTACACTCTACTAATGTATTGAGTACCTTAATAATTGTGGTTACCCCCGATTGAACCTTGAACTGATATATATACATATATATATTGTGGAAGTGTCACGGCTAAAAAGCTCCCAGCCCACACTGTAAAGTGGTCGCCTAGGCGCCACGGAAAAAAAGCACCCAGCACTCACTGTAAATGAGGTTTGTGTTAGGAAGGGCATCCAGTTGTAGAAATCAAGCCAAATCAGTTCCCGTATGAGCAAGTCAAGGTCACCCGACCTGGCACTACCCACAACAGGACAACCCATCTAACCCATGCTAGCGTGGAAGAATGGACATAAAACGGTGATGGTGATGACGATGATATATATATATATATAGACATATACTCATATATATGTGTATATATATATATCATTTAATGTCCACTTTTACTGCTAGCAAGAGTTGGACATGTCTTCACAAATCGAATCAGTACTGAAGCAGGTCTACTGAACTCCCAGACAGGCCAGGAGTTCGCATCTCACTTACAAATGGCCCTGTGCTCTGCCAATTGTATTTTATCATGGTACCAGTACTAGTGAGGTTGTCATATTTTAACATAACTGATGGGGCCCCACAAACCTCTCTCTGGCCATCTTTCCACAGCTGGATGCTCTTCCTATGACCAACCATGTTACAGTGTGTAGTAGGGGGACTTAGGATTAGCATTTGTTTGCCTTGTGATAAATAACGTCTGTTACGTTTTTCTTTTCCAAAGTTTGTAGCAACATTATGCCTGAGAAAAGATGAGATTGGAGGGAATGCATTTGTAAAGGACTAAACAAAAACTTAGAACTAAACAAAAACAACTTAGTATTACGGTAATGTCAATAGTATACAATAGTTGCAAAGGTAAATTTTTAACATGGATCTTCTCTACGTAACATATTTGAACAACTTTTATAGATAAAATACAAACATATAAAATCAAATAAAAGTACATTAACAAAAGAAAGATATTGAAAAAAAAGCTGACAGTTGCCCTGAGGTTTGGGTTTTTTTTTAAAGAAATATATATATAGTTATATTTACCAGTACTCAATGACTACGCAAATCTTTTTCTTTTCTGACATTTTTACTTGGAGTTAACTCGACCGACAACTGTGATCTAAACAGAAATAACAATGATACATATATTACATTAATTAGCATAAAACTACAATGGAATGTGTAAATAGCAGAAATTATAGAAACACAAGGGTAGTTATAAAATTCTGAAATTTTTGAAAAGAATGAAAAATAATAAATATGATGCTGCCAATTCACCACCAATTTGTGTAATTTGCACCCACACAAGTTGGTATTTGAAGACCATCAAATGCCACTTATGTAGCAGGAGCTGAATTGGTATTACTAAGGTTCAAACCAAAAGTTTTTCAAACTGGACGTGTAACCAGTATTGCAACTTCAGCTCTGACTTACTTCATAGGTCAGAACCTTGCTCTGACATCCAGATCCCTAGTGAGAATTTTGCTGCTGCCCTTCAAGGCTTGTCCAAGTTGAAACTCAACTGAATTCCAAAGGGAGTTCTGATTTGTTTTGGTCATGCTCCCTCAAGATGTTAAAGAATGTCTGCCTATCCAACAACACCTTGGATTAGCAGAAACTGTTCTTATTCCCTTGCCTTTAATTCCATCAGTTGTGATGTCATCCTCCATTCAGTAAAGGAGAGAGCCCCACTGCTTTACCACTTCCACTTTGCTTGGCAAGCATATCAGGAGCCTTCCTACTTCTCCTTAGGTGATCATTTTATCCTACCTGCCTCGGGGGTTCAACATGGTGACCTGCTTGGACCTGCTCTTTTCACACTATTGATAATGTCATTAAGATGGGAGCTGACCAGGATTTGAATGTCTAGTATCTGGATGATGCGTGTTGGTGGCCCTCCAGATAAGGTCCTTGCAATCGCAAAGACAATGACTGAGGAATTGGGTTGTAGGGGCCGTCATGTCAACAGTTCCAAATGCAATCTCTGACTCCTCAACCACTCAACTTCCTATCAGCTGACTGTAAAACTGTTTACAGATTCCTTCCCCCTCTTTCAATGTGGTGCTCCCTTGGAGCCCCAATTTCTGACCAAGCCTTGGAGTCCATCTTTCAATCTAAGTCGGCTAACCTCGAGCAACTTTTAAAAAAACCTTTAGCCTATTAAGCCTCACCAAGGATTTTTTTATACTTAAGAATTACTTGTTGATTCCTAAGTTGTTATATTTCCTCAGAGTTAGTCCCTCATACAGATTCTTGTTGTCTCTCCAATGCTTTGATGACTCAATGTTCAGTGAATTCGAGGTCCTGATCAATGTCAGACTCTCTCCAGAGTCCCGTGACCAGGCTGCCTTGCCCAAATGGTTTGAAGGTCTTGGTCTGTGTAAATGCTTGTCTCTGTCTCTACCTTGCTTTCTTTCCTCCATCTATGCTTGCTCCACTTTAGTAGGTGAAATCCTCTCCTTTCTAACATGGTCTAGTTCCACCAGGGAAATGGATGAAGCTTTACTTCAGTGGAGAGAACTGGGTTTACCAGTTCCTGATACTGACAAGGATAGACGGAAGCAGAGCGTATGAGACAATCTTCAACTAACTCTTTGATCAATCTGATCAATTTTAAAAGTGTTGTTTACTTTCTGCAAGTGTAAAATTCCCGGGGGACTGGGTTGATGCCCTGCCTGTGCCCAACATTGGTGGTCTTCTTAGTCTGGACGAGCTCTGCATCTCCATAGCACTCTGAGTGGGAGCCAATGTCTATGGGGGTCTGAAATGTTACTGAAATGTTACAGACTTCCATGGTTTGTTTTGCCACCTGAATGCTGGTTGCTTTGCCCACCACACCGAGCTAAACTTGATTTAAGTGGGCCCTAGCTCAGGCAAATATCGCCACAGTTCTGGAGCCAACTAGACTATCTAGAATTGATGGGAAGGAACCAGATAATCTTACGCTTTTTCCCAGGGTAAGAAGCAGATGTCTCATCTGGGACACCACAGTCAGTAACTCTTTGCTCTCTCCCACATCATGGCTGCCGCAGTATATGTGAGAGTCACTGTTTCCATTGCCAAACAGAATAAAATCCTAAAATACTGGGAACTATCAAATAACTATCTTTTTCCAGCCAGTGGTGCTCGAGATGTTTGGTGGAGCGGGGACACTGACAGCGAAGTTCTTGTCATCGGTGGCGGCTCACCTTACTGAGGTGTCAGGTGATACAAATAAGAGTGACTGGTTGTTTCAGCACTATAGCCTCACCACCACACGCGGCAATGCTGCCAGCATGTGGGTTTGCCTCAAAAATTTCCGTTGACCGTTATGAGGTGTGGCTGATTGTTGCACTTGCTAGTGAATTGATGGTTGTTTTTGTTTTTGTTTTTTTCTCACTCTGATTATATATTTTTATGCATTATAATTGTGAGATTCCTAGCAATAGTTAATTGTATTTATTATCTGTTTATATTTTCATTCTGTAAGAATTATAGGCATACGTCAAAACGGCCGGTCTCAAAAGTGAAACTAATTTTTGACAGTTACGTACACGTTATAAGAGTTATTTAAATTTATATATATAAAATAAAGGAGCAAATAAGAGCATGATATGAAGTCAGTCATGTGTGTGTGTGTGTAAACGAATGTAAAAGAATATATGTAGGGCATAGATAAGGTTTCCTAGAATTTTACACACACACATATATACACATACACGCGTATATATTATAGTGTGTATGTGTGCATATATAAGTGTATATGTGTGTGTACTTTTACATTCGTTTACACACACATATATACACACACACATGACTGACTTCATATCATGCTCTTATTTGCTCCTTTATTTTATATATATAAATTTAAATAACTCTTATAACGTGTACGTAACTGCCAAAAATTAATTTCACTTTTGAGACCGGCCGTTTTGACGTATGCCGAATTATAAACAATTTGTAATGTAATTTATACAACAGTGAATAAAACGCTACACATAAAAAAGAAAATAATAATAATCTACCTACCTTAAGTTTAACCTGAACGAGTAGCTGGAACACGCAAGCTGAAACACTAGCTCGCAATAGTTAAGTGAAACCTGTAGTTATAACAACCAGACCACACCCTTCTCCTCTTTCTGCCTCTCTTTGTGTATGTATACTCACACACATACACGAATGCGCATGTGCACCCCACCCACCCCACACACACACACATATATATCTTTATTCATTATATACAATTTATATATAAAGTTATA
>OZ024741.1:160822715-160897715 GCA_964016885.1 Eledone cirrhosa | reverse complement strand
TTGATCTGGTTCAGTTGAAAATAATTAACATATTTAAAAACAGAGCGGCTCATCGGAACTTCAAATGAATATAAATTAAAATAAAGAGAGAATGTTACATAATGTAGTGTTCCATATATTGGTGTTTCACTATGGTGTCCTTGTTGTATCAGTTGTCAGCCATAATCAAGCAGTATTCATCTGTCGAGGCTGCATTGTGTGAGATCTGCCTATGGGTAACAAGATGGCCGCCAAAGGACATATTTACCTTACTAATTAGAGGGTGGTTTCAGGGGAAGTAACTCCTCAAGAGATTAGAAATTGTGGGTAGTTTATAGTTAAGTGCTAATTTTTAAATGTTTTTAATTGAGAGACAATGTAGGGGCGGTAACTTATAATTATCTAAGTTAGTTATAGCTATTTAACTTATTAGCTACAAGTGAAAATGGGGCTAGATGACTATGTTGGGTCAAATATTCTATTGGCGAAGGAATTAGCCCTTCGATGTTGACAGCTAATAGTTACCTCCGTTCTATCGTTAATCGGTAGAGTTATGTAATATGATTCGGTAATACAGAGATCACAAGATTATATATATATATATATATATATATATATATATATATATATATATAATAATTATAATAAAATGACAGGAGGCTGGACTTGTGTAATCCTTGAAAGGTTTATTATACTAAGATCATTTCAATGACCGGATTCCGTATGAATCCGGTGATATCATCAGGTATTCGAAATATAATAAATGAATGTAATAGATAAAATCCATGGGGCTGAAAATCAAAGACCGGAGGACGACCGACCATCTAGCATCTTCCACTTTAGCCAGTCGCCCTCAAGTGCTGGCTATTCGGTCTACTTGAGGCTATCTGGTGAGGGGGCTGTTAATATTAAATATTAAATTTCTGTCTTCCTCCGGTTGCAACGTTTTTTTGAAATATTCACTTCTGCGTTCACAGATTGACTTTGTTAGTTTCAGAAGATCCTGTTAAGGGTGGAAGCAGCGATTCTTTGCTTAAACTTTAATCTGTTATTTTAATAAATATTTGCTCTACGGTTCTTATATATTTGATATATATTTATCCTTATCGAGCCCTCTTTGGATTTTAGTCTTCATAATTCATCATCATCATTTCATTTTAAATCCGCTTTTTCCCTGCTTGCAGGGGTGGGACCTATATATATATAGGAATGAAAAATGGTGTGCTGTGTTGTTGCAAATGTGATATACAAATTAAAATGAAGAATTAGAAATAGAAGCCAGGACTATCCATCATCAGTGGTCTACTAGCCATCATAGGTATTTCTTCGCAAAACAAGGACGATTGATTACTCCTTCATTACGTTTATTGGATGTTGACACGCGTTTCGCTACTTATCAGCTCAAGGTTCGATCTGTATCGATCTAGCCCGACTCTGTAATCCGTGACTCGTCAGACCCCTTACAATGGTAATGGAAAAAATGTTTTCCATTACTATTGTAAAGGGTCTGACAAACGTAATGAAGGAGTAACCAATCGTCCTTGTTTTATTTTATTTTACTATAATACACCCTATCTAGCGCTACACCTGGACACTGAAGTGAACCTAAACATCGAATGCTCACCCGGGTGAACCTACAGCAATTCCAAGTTACACTCCCTGGGTATATATATATATACTTATGTATCACAGTTTTTTCCACCTTATAGTTTTTTGTGCCAAGAGGTTGTAAGTAGTTTGGTCAACCTCATAAATGTTGTTTGTTTTATCAGATAGGACGAAAGTATTCGTGGAAGATCTAGATTTTTTAATGCCTCTGCTAAGTTTGTATAGAGACCCGGGATAATTATAAATCAAACGAAAATTGTCTCCCCCCGCATCAGTCTAATTTGAGTTATCTCTCTATCATCATCATCATCATTTTATGTCCACTTTTCCCTGCTTGCAAGGGTGAGACGGGTCCTATTCAGCACATCTCTCCATTCGTCGCGGTCCTTCGTCATCTCCTCAGTGAGCTTCAGTGATCTAAGGCCAACTCTCCCCATCTTCGTCCATGATTTTCGTGGTCTTCCTATACTGCGTGTTCCTTCTACTGGGATTTCTTGGCACTTCTTTACCCAGCGGTCATCCTTCATGCGCATCACATGTCCATACCAATGCAGTCTTCTCTCCCGCGCACTACAGCTTATCCCTCTTATACAGTTTCTCTCTAGTCACCAAAATATCGCCGATTATCGTGCAGAATCCAGTCAACTCATATACACTTCCTTTCTCAACGCAGCCACACACGGGTTGAAAATCCGCTTGGTGAAACGCGCGTCCTTGAGTATGGTTTGCTAATTTGTTGTGGAACTAACTCTATACTGAACCCGTCCTTTGGACTCGGTGCTCTACTTACTGCGGATATAACCTCCTAGTTTTTTTTACCACATATGAAAATATATAGTACATAGAATATGAGTCATGATATACACACTGACACACATGTGTGTGTATGGAAAGGGAATATCAGGTGAAGTGTTAACGAATTTCAAAAGCCATGGAAGTTTTGAAGGATGCAGTATCTTAACAGCTAACAATTGTTGCAAGTAGTTTGTTATATGCTTCAGCAACTCTTACCGCGATAAAATGTTTCCGAAAGTCATGGGAGCTGTACTGTTTTCTGATTTTGTAAGCATGTCTACGGGTGTTAGACACATGGAATTCAAAACGGCATTCCCACACGTGACAGCAAGGCTAAAGTGCTGGAACAACCAAGCACCCTCGTTGGTATCACAGGTTACCTTGGTAAAGCGAGCCGCCAACCATGACAAGAACTTCATTGTCAATGGCTTAGCTTCCCCAAACGTTTCGAACGTCACGGGTTGAAAAGAATAGTTTGGTGACGATTCCTGGTATTTTAGAATTTTATTCTCTCCGGCTACGGAATCAGTGACCCCTACTTTTACTACAGCATCCATGATGCGAGAAAGAGCAATAGAGTCACTGACTCAGGCGCCCCAGATGAGACATCTACCTCTTACCTAGGGACAAAGGGTAAGACCATCGGATTTTTTCCCATGAAGTCTGGACAATCCAGCCAGCTCCAAAATAGAGGGGATATGGCAAAAAATGGAAACCTGTAGAATCAAAGGAACATTTCAATTCCCCACAGACATCTGCTCCTACTCCAAGCGCAATGAAGGTACTGAGCTCATCTTTACTGGGTAGGCAGCTAATGTTGGCCTCCGACAAGGCATCGACCCAATCGCCAAGAAAATATTTTAAAGCTCAAGGGAGAGAACTCCGTAAAAAAAAAAACGTTATATTTCAGATAACCAGGGCCGATTTTCGACGCGTTTGTATCAAAAGGTTTACTTGTCGTAAAGTAGGTAGTTACATAGGATCATAGGTTTATATAAATTAGAAAAGAGAGTAAATGTATGTGTGACATATATTTTCTCTCTTCTCAGTGTGAATTCTTACGTTTACTGTTTGTTTAAGTTATACAACTTTGTTTTTTTTTTTAAATAGTACCAGATTTGAAAATGTTGCTATCTTAACACAGTCGTTCCAAACGCAGAACGAAATATGATTCGTCGACAGTTATCCGCCCCTGATGTTGAAGCGAACACCTTAATTTGTAGCACTCGGTGCGGTTATGAGTTCCGTTTTGTTTTGGGTTGTATTCCAGTGTTACGACTGTAGTGTGGAGGATGTAAATAGATTTAAAGGAATCGAAGTGTTTCAGCATATGTACAATCTTTATTTGCATATTACAAATGTTTCGATATCGATCAGCTCAGGGTATAATCAAGGTAACGAGGCCTGACTCCCTTTCGACATATCATCAGATATGTGAGCTTCTATGTGGAAAGACACAT
The DNA here is from genome assembly GCA_964016885.1 of Eledone cirrhosa. Taxonomy (NCBI): domain Eukaryota; kingdom Metazoa; phylum Mollusca; class Cephalopoda; order Octopoda; family Eledonidae; genus Eledone; species Eledone cirrhosa. Next base: position 160,893,873 of record OZ024741.1, on the reverse strand, counting down.
CTAAACTTTAGATGTAGAAAAAGAGTAAGGGTCATCACCTAGATTGGACATTGAGCTGATCGATATCAAAGCAATTGTAATATACAAATAAAGTTTGTACATATGCTGCAACACTGACTCCGACTCTTTTAAATAAATATGTATATATATATATATTAATCTATACTATAATAAGAGCACTGTATGTTTGTCTATCCGACCTCACGCTCATTTTATATAGAGAGGGGTATGTACATAGAGAAAAGGGAACGTCGTGTGTTTTCGAGGTGACAGAAAGTTACGACATCGTTCTCATCTATATAGAGAGTGGGAGACTACCAAGTGAAAGAGATGTACATACACAGAGAGAGAAAAGGATCGTCATTTGTTTAGAGCAATCCCAAAATGGGTTCTACAAAGGAGGGTCTGAGGTTCCGTGAAAAAAGGTAGAGGAGTATATCTATATTACGTCCATATAACAATATTAGACTTTGGGGTTACCCCAAAACTTTCTAATCCAAAAAGGGTTCCGCGTTTGGGAAACCCTGGTTTAGAGTGAGGAAGCATGTGTGAGTGTGACAGATAGAGGGAGAAGACGACATCGCTCTCATCTATATACACATAGGGGAGCAGCAAGCGTTCATAGATTCATAGACAGACTCACATGAAAATGGTTCAGTGAAGGAGAACTAAAGGTGAACTAAAATAATAATTTAACAAGTTGACGCTATTTTAAAATCAATATTGAAACAGTTGTCAGATTTAAGGCAGAGCCCCTCTCTCTGAAAAGTGTTATCATAGGCAACTGTCAGATTTGAATAGTACATATTCTTTTGTAGACTATTTTTTTTTTAGGTTCAGTTTTGGAAAACGTTCAGTTGTGGATAATGTTCAGTTTTGGAAAACGTTCATCTATATTCAGAATATTTAGAAATGTTTCACTGCCATCACTTTTAAGCACTAGACCGAACTCTGAGAGATGTTATGAATAATAATTTAATATTTGGAGGAAAACTGGGGGAAGATTTTCGTCAAATCTTTCCAGTGGTGCAAAAGGCACAGCGACCAACTTTTACACTCACTTAACGCTCACTTAAAAATGTCCACCATTCAGAACCATTGCCAAATTTTTTGTCTGACTATAAACATGAGAGTTTATAGTTAGACAACAATGACCTCATCTCACACACACGCTGCCTGGAGTGTCATGCAACTAGGAGAGGGAAGGATTCCTCACATTGCTAACTTTCCTTACAGTAATGCAATTGAAATTCCAGCCTATTATCAGGTCAATAGTAAAGAAAATTTATTTCATTTTATGTATGAGAGCTTAGAACCTAATTATAATGATGCTCGGTGGTTATCAAGAGCCATCCTTACCACCAAACACACTGAAGTTGACATTCTTAATGATGAAATCAAGTGGAAATTTCCAGGGGAAACAATGACTCTTAGAAGCGTTGATTTGATCGTGGATAAACACCAAGCCAATCTTTATGCACCTGAATTTCTAAATTCTCTTAATATAAGTGGTATACCTCCTCATATCATCAAACTGAAAATTGGAGCTCCTATAATGCTGCTGAGAAATCTAGATCACAGAAACGGTCACTGCAATGGAACTTGATACATGGTTCTATCTGCAACCAACACTCTCATAACAGCAAGCAAAATGACCTTCAACCCTCCAATACAGATCTCCCATTCACTCTGAGACACAGACAATATCCTGTGAGGCCTGCATATGTGATGTCAATAAATAATAGTCAAGGACAGAATCTATCAAAAGTGTGGCTTTTTTTTCTCCATGAATGGTTCTTTATTTTATTCACAAAGTTGACTTAAAAACCATTGATAGTCCTCATTAAAACTTGTTTAACGGAGTTTTGAATAAACCTGAAACAACAGATTATGGCCTCTGATCTTTTAATAATAATATATATATATATATACATGTGACAGGTTGTACTGGGTTACATGTTACCAGTAGCATGCAGCAGCAATATGACAGAAAGGATTTACACCTAGAAAGTTCTCTCCAAGGAACAAGTCCAACCGATGTGTTTTTGTGGAAGACCAGCAGTCATCCACATACATCAGTCCTTTTCTCCATGCCACTGATGTTGTCCAAAGGAAAGGCAATGGCTGATACAGCTTGGCACAAGTGACATTGCAACTCATTTCTACAGAACTAAGTAATTAGGGGTATGCTGTTGCTAATCTACACACAGGCAGCTTAAGGCTTACCTAACATCATTGCCAATCTTCGTAATAACTGGTTTCGATGGAGTGTTTTGTGAATGAGAAGCCCTTTCAAGGGAGAACACTGCTCACTCAAATCTTGGAAGATGTCTAGAAAAGGTGACCCAAACATTGTCTGTTCTGAGACATACTGGCAGGAAAAACAAGAATAGTAATTTTCAAAAGAATAGAATTGCATTGAATGTTGCTACATGGAATATTAAAACACTTCTTGACAGGGAATCATCCACAAATCCAGAATGCAGAACTGCTATTGTTGGCAGAGAATTGAGCAGGTATAATATTGATATAGCTGCACTCTCTGAAATCCATCTTAGTAGTGAAGATCATCTATCAGAAAGGAGTGCCAGCCAAACGTTCTTCTGGAAAGGGAAACCAAATGGTGAAAAAAAGGAAAGGAGGATTAGGTTTCATTGTCTGGACAGAGGTCAGAAGGTGACTGGAGCAATCACAAGGCATTTGTGATCAAATTATACACCAAAAAGTTCCTCTTTCAAGGGGACATTTCATGATTATCATTTCAATTTATGCCTCTACCCTGGATAGTAGCCAGGAATAAATCATGGCTTTTTACCAAGATTTACAAGGGTGTAAAACATCGATTCTGCATTCGGACAAGATCCTGCTTCTTGAAGATACCAATGCACATGTGACGACCATGTCTGGAGTGTTTTAGGACATCACAGTATGGGCAAGATGAATGCCAATGGTATTCACCTTTTGTAATTTTGCACTGAGCTTGAGCTAGCCATGTACATTACTTTTTTTCAGAAAAATGAGACCCACAAGGCAACATGGATACACCCAAGTGCTAAACATGGATACATCTTAGATTATATCATCACCAAAAAGAGAGACTTCCAGAATATCTGCTCTGTAAGAGTAATGTGTGGTGCAAAATGTGGTACAGACCACAAATTGTATGTGGCAAGATGAAGGTGCAGATCAGAAGAAAAGTGAGGGCAGCAGAGGTACAAGTGCAAAATGTATAGATGTGTCCGAATGGCAAGGTTTAAGAATGTGAGATGCTCTTCAAAATGCACTTGATAACATTGTCTTTGATGGAACTTGGAACAGTTTAAAATAGGTTAACAATGCTGGGGCTGATGTACTTGGTCTTAAGAAAACAAAACACAGATACTGGTTTGATGATAATGATGTTGCAATCATCATACTCATTGAAGAGAAGAACAAGCTGTATGAGAAACGTCTTGTTGCAGAGGGTCCAGTGAAGACCACATTTGAGAAGGCCTTCAAAGAAGCAAAGTCAAAACTGCAAAGTTAATCACAAAAGATGAAGAATAACTGATGGTCTGAAGTTTCAGCAGAGATGCAAAGAGCTTATATCTACAGAGACTTGAAGGCATTATACAGCACAATAAGGCAAGTTTTAGGCTCACAGCCCTCCAAAATGTCATCATTAATGTCAAAAGATGGGAACGTCCTCATCAAAGATCCAGGAAGAATCATGAGTCAGTGGACTGAACACTTCAAAGATCTGTTTGATAACCCATCTGTAATTGATGAAGAAATTATTAATGGAGTGTCACAAAAGGAGACTAACAGGGATTGATGATCCAACCATTGATAAGATAAGGTCAACTATCAAAGAGATAAAGATAGAGAAAGCTCCAAGTTCGGATGGTGTACCTGTTGAGCTGATTTGCTTTGGGGAGACAATGTTGTTATGGCCATTCATAGGCTAATTTTATCTGGATGGCATGGGAAGCCTCTCTTGCAAGACTGGGTAGATGCAATTTTCTTGTTGGTTTACAAGGACAAGGGCTCCAAGTCTGAATGTGGTGATTATCATGGTATAAGCTGCTCAAATCTTATCCAAAGTCTTGCTGAATCATCTAATAAAATGAATCTGCCTTGGTCCCATCCCTGAAACGCAGTGTGGATTCAGAACTGAGTGGGGTACTATGGACATGATTTTCTTAATCTGTCAGCTTATGAAGAAGTGTGCTGAGCAGCAAGTGCCACTGTACCAAGTAATTGTGAACCTTACCAAAGTCTTCAATACTGTTAATCATATTGCATTGTGCATCATATTGGAACAACCAATGAAAGAAAAGCGAAATTCAATGGGACACTTTCAGAGCCAATTTAAGTGGAAAAGTCTCAAGCAAGACAATATACCAGCACCCACTCTGTTCTCAATCTACTTTGCCGTGCAGCTGACATATACCTTCCAATACTTCAAAATCGGTGTATTCTTGCAAATTAGAACCTGTGGCAAAGTCTTTAATCTAAGACACTTTAGCACCAAGTCTAAAATATTTGGCACTCTTGTTAGAGTTGTATGCAGATTTTGTGGCACACACTGTAGAGGACACGCATTTGATATTGAACACCTTCTCCAATGCATGCACTGCATTTGGGCTAAATTAGTATAAAAAGACAAAGGTCATGTACTCTCCACCAGTTAGGGAAGTGTATCTGGAGCCAGATATTTTTGTGAGGAAAAGGACTTGAGGTGATAGGCAGCTTTGTGTATCTTGGAAATCTACATAGTTGAGATGGTGTCCTCGACGCTGAAATAGATCTCAGGATTGCAAAAGCGAGAGCAAAAAAGTCATTGACTGTGGCGTCCCAGATGAGACATCAACCTCTTACCCAGGGACCATCAATTCTGGATAGTCCAACCAGCTCCAAAACTGAGTCTCAACCTTCTGCATCAAATCCTCTGCCTCCTTCACTGTATTTGTCACCAAAACTATGTCATCGGCAAATTCAGTATCTGACACCTTTTTCGCCTTAACTCTCCTGCTCTGATCCGGTGCTACAGTAAAGCCAGTCTTGGTGTTTCTCCAGTGCAAGGCGCATACAATAGTCCACTACGATGATAAAAAGGTAGGGAGCCAATGTATCTCCCTGGAGCACTCCAGCCAGTATCTCTAAGAACTCTGTCGTCCCATCAGGTGTAATGACTTGGGCTTTGGTGTTGGTGTAGAGCAGTGATATCAGGTCCGCTATCTTCTTGGGGATTCCATAAGCCTGTAAGATCTTCATCAGGCATTGACGGTCCACAGAATCAAAGGCCTTCCTAAAGTCAATGAAAACCATGACCGCAGGAAGGCACTTTGCTCTAGCTCCCTCTAATATCCTCCTCAGCATCAGGATGTGACTGGTGGTTGATCTTCCCTCTCTGAAGCTGTTTTGGTTGTCCCTGAGCTTCTTCTCCATCTCAGGCTGGATCCTGTTAAGAATCATCCTGTTGAGGGTCTTTGCCACAAGTGACGTCAGTGAGATCCCCCTGTAGTTGTTGGTGTTAGAGAGATCTCCCTTCTTTGGCACTGGGACGATGTTACTGATCCTCCACTGATTCGGGGCAACTCCTTTCTCCAGTGCCTGGTTACAGAACCCCAGGATGATATCATCAAAATCACACCTCTGATACCACTCCATCTTCTCCATGAGCCTTGCCCTCCTTGATCCTCTTCTTGGCTCTCTGAAGCTCCTCTCTGGTGAAGGGCTCTGTCTCAATATCCAGTTCTTCAAACAGCCGCCTGATCTCCCCAGTGCGCTGGGCTGTGGAGGGTGGCTCTCCTAGTAGAGTACTAAAATGGTCTAGCCATTTCCTATCCTCGGGCCCCGTTCCCTGGATCTGACTTGAACACCTTCTCTTCCTCCCTGTGATCTCGTTGATGATCATCCAACTCTCCTTACATCCAGATCTGTCAACCGCTCTCTCCACACTTCTGATCTTCTCTATCAGTGCCTCCTCTCTGGCCTCAGTGTAAGCGGTACAGAGTTCTTCCCTCATTACCTCCACAGTCTCTATCCTCTCCTCCGTAAGATCAGCATAGAATTGGTCCTTGGCAGCTTTCAGGTGTTCTCTGGCTGCACACACTTTTGGGTTTGCAGAGTTGACGTGCTTCCTTTTGTACTCTTTCCTCGGCACCAGGGTTTCACTTGCTTCTGCCTTTGAATTGGTGAAGTGCCCGTACCTCCTCGTCACACTCTCCTCAGTCCATCCAATCTCTCTCTCCTGTATTTGGGAGCAAAGATTGGGAATACGGAAGATGATGTGGTTGAGAGGAAGAGCAAAGCCTGGGCGACGTGCCACAGCTTGAGATCGGTGTGGAAGTCGGACCTTCGTAAAGACCTGAAAATCCGCCTCTTCATTGCTGTAGTGGAGTCTGTGCTGCTGTACGCATCTGAGACTTGGACACTGACCAAGAAACTCACTCAGATGGTAGATGGGTGCTACACGAGAATGCTGAGGATGGCTCTGAACATTAATCAGTATACACTGAGGATGAAAAACTCAGAGCTGTATGGGAGCCTCCCAAAAGTCAGCTCAAAAGTGACACAGAGGAGACTGAGGTATGCTGGACATGCTCACCGACATCCAGAGTTGACATTGCACTCAGTGCTCCTGTGGGAGCCCCTACATGGACACACTGGAAGAGGAAGACCAAGGTTAACGTATGTTGATGCCCTAAGGACAGACACTGGTCTGTTGGAGACGCAGGACATGGCAGCGATAATGAGGGACAAAGACCGCTGGAGAGAACTCGTCCATGGATTTCGGGAATTTTATCCGCCCTAGAAAAATATATTAGAGATTGTAATGTCAGTTACTGTAGATTCACCAGAGTGAGCACTCGATGCATAGTTTCCAGCAAGTATACATATGCATTACTAAGCAGTGTAATAATAAAAAGGATGATTTGTTATGTTATTACCACAACAGAAGTCCGACGAGCTTTTGATTCCAGAGTCGGGCCAGATCGATACAAATGGAACCTTAAGCTGATCAATAGCGAAACGCGCATACTTAATAAACGCAATGAAGACACAAATCGCCCTTTTTCTTATCATATATATAATATTTAATATAGAAATGGATTCTATATTAAATATTGTATATACTATGTATTGAGTACCTCACTGTGGTTACCCCCGATTGAACCTAGGACACACACACACATATATATATAGTTCACGGAGACAACAAACAAGTACAAAGTCTTATTAGTTTGACACTTTATATTGGAAAGAGGAAAGTTCGACATGTCGAGCTTAAGCCCTTCTTCAGGAGTATAAATAGAGACAGGATCACAATGGAGAAACAGAAAGAATGTCCAGTAAAGACAAAAAAAAAAAAAAACGAAAATGAAAAACAAAAAAGCCGTGGAGGCGCGTAGCTCAAAGTTAGGATGTTCGGCAGCGCGTTATGATCATGAGTAATATACTTAATATACTTTATTTCACGTTGCAACAAGTCCTGCTTGTGTCACACTAAAACTCATAGGAGTCTACATTAAGGGAATACTTGCACACCTGTACGTTAATTCCACGACCATACGGTTCCGTTGTTCGAACAACTTGAACACTCGTCATCGGAACTGACGGTGGTTCAATAAATAATATATATGTTTTTATTTTCTAAATATTTTAAACATTAAAGGTAACATGTGATGCGACCGGAAGTTAAATTCTCTATTTTAGAGAGCACAGACGACTTGTGAAAGCGTACTTCCGCTTCAGTTACGGCATTTGTCAACATCCCTCATGTTTAAGAAAAGCTTTCGTGTTAAAACTCAATCGTCCTTAAAGGGCTCTGACAGGTATCAACTACTACTTTTGATGCTTCAACATAGTAAGGATTTCCTTTAGATAAAAAAAAATGGAGATGTTAATTCTAGAAACACAACGTATATATGTATATATTCACACATATTTACATTATATTTATATATATATAAAATGTGTGCTTGTTTTTACGTTTATGTCTGTATCCCTTAAATCTAGCGCTTCGACATATAGAGATCGATAAATTAAGTACCAGACTTGAAAAAAAAGAGAACTGGGTCGATATTCTCGACTAAATACTTTAAGGCTATGCCCCAGCATGGCCTTAGTCAATTGACTGAAACCAGTCAAAGAATACGAATATTTCAAATTTTCAATTTATTTGAATTTATATATGATGCCAGTGACAGATTACGCGGGGTGGCTGACTAAGTTATAGACAAACACATGTATTTTGTTATTTTAATACTCATAGTCTCCAATGGAATTTTCGACTAGTGGCTCCATGCAACCTTAATCCACTCTTGTGTGAGGCTACATGCACACACACCCTTAATTCTATTTAATCCCTTGGAAGACGAAGTTCGCAGGCTTGAAAATACCTGCTGTATATTCAATTTAAAATAACTTGTTTGCGCGTGTCTCTCTCTCTCTCTCTATATATATATATATATAATGTACTCATTTTATTAAGGCTAAATAGTGAGCCTTTGTTGCCCTGGAGTTTTGCCTGGTTCTCACAGGGTCATCACATGCCTGATGACCATGTGAGAAGCAGGCAAGACTCACTATTTAGCCTTAATAAAATGAGTATAATACACAAACATAGTATTGAGTACTCTTCTCTTGGCCGTCAACTACTTACTGATTTATATGATATATATATATCATCATCAACATTTAACGTCCATTTTTTCCATGCTAGCTTGAGTAGATGGGTTATCCCGCTGTGAAACAAGCCAGGTCAGATGACCATGTCTTGCTCATACAGAACTGATTTGGGCTTGGTTTCTATGTGCCATCACCTTTCAGAGGTACATTTGTGTAAGGCCAGCTTTTATCACCTCATATACACAAACACATATATATATGTGTGTGTTTTGCCTGAATGTATGGTTGTAATCACTAGAGAAAGAGCCCTCAATATGTAGTCATAGACGTAAATATATTATGAAGGCTGAAAAATGAAGTGAAAAACTTCAGGAAACTCCAAGTTCCTTAGAAGCCATACACCAGTTTTCCATGTATTTTATACAATACAATATACATACACACACACACACACACATACATATATATATATATATATATATATATATATATATATATATATAGGAGGTGAGTTTTATTGTAGAACAATAAAACTGGTGTAACAAATGTGAAGATGCTTTATATATATATATATATATAAATATATATATATATATATATAAAGCATCTTCACATTTGTTACACCAGTTGGCATCCTCGGAAGAACTCAGTTATGGATAGTCTTTTTTTCTGTTTTTACTAATATAGTCGAAAACGCGTTATAGGGTCAATTCACAGACTGAGTGATGCATTATTTCCTTCAATAGGAAATTCACTCAGCTAAAAGTAATTGCAGTGTGTTGGTTTGCCTAAAAAATTATTAGAGGGAGAAACAAAAAAAAAAAAAAGCAGATAAGACATACACAGTTACACATTTAACAGGGAATGTTGATTTTGCCTCCTAAAATATTCAAAATTTATAAGTATCTACATAATTCTAATATCCTAAATGCCATATGACAATGCAATATAACTCTTTTCTGTTATTTCAAATTCATTAATTTTTTTATGATGAATCCAGCAAAGAAGCACATCAATTTCATTTTCAAAAACGTTAGTTTTGTTAATTAGTAATATATATCTATATTTTAGCTACCTTAAAAGTTATATATATATATATATATATATGTGTGCGTGTGTTAAGTATTTCCATAGAAAAGGTAAAGGAAAGAAGAGTGCTCTACGTATAGTACAGAGCTATTTAATTATGTAATAAACAACAATATAATTATTCCATTACCCAAGATTTCACGAAGTTAATAGTTATATTGTGTTGTGTATTACATAATTAAATAAATATATATATATATATAATGTTGGTGTTGATTTGCAACTGGCATAGCAGCAGCATCATCAACAGATACAAGGGTAAAGGAGATGCTCTAAACAGAAAACTATAGGGGCATCAAGCTGGTTGGCCAGGTCTTGAAGGTCACAGAAACAATTATAACAGCTGATTAGGGACCACAGATGCTCTCTTTGTGAGGCAACTGCAAGAGAAGTACCTATCTAAAAGTAAACCCCTCTACCTAGCTTTTGTTGACTTGTAGAAAGCCTTCGACTAAGTCCACCATTCCATTATCTTAGAAAACAAGGAGTAGATGAGTGGTTGGTGAAGGCAGTACAAGTGGTGTATAGAGGAAATGTCAGCAAGGTTAGAGTTAACAATGACTATAATGAAGAATTTAGTGTGCAGGAAGGTATCCATCAGAACTTCATCGTTAGTCCTCTCCTCTTTATTATTCTTCTACAGGATATAACAGAAGAGTTTCAATGAAAAAATAGGCAGTGAAGAAAGTCATCAAATTTTTTGTTTGGCAGTGATGCTCTTTTCATATATATATATATATATATATGAATGCCTTTATATATATATATATATATACTAGCTGAATTACCTGCGCCTTGCTGCGTTTCACACATTTTCTTTTGTAAGAAAATGATGATTGATTTTAAATCAGTGATATAATTTATGGAGAAAAACTCTGCATTTCAATATTACTCAATGTAAAATGTAATGCATGAAAAATTGGAAAACATTTTTTGTAATATACCGGGTGTGGATTGGCAGTATCGGTAGAGAGTCGGACGCCATGCTTTCCAGCATAGTTACGTCCCTTTACGGTCTGAGTTCAAATCCCGCCGAGGTTAACTTTGCCTTTCATCCTTACGGGGTCGATAAAATAAAGTACCAGTAATGTACTGGGTAATTGATGGCCTTGTGCCAAAAGTAGAAACAATTATTTTTTGTAATATATCAAATCAAAATTACATTATTAAATCTTATTATTTTGTTTCTTGTAAATCATTTTTTTTAAAATATCAATTCAAAACTTTTGTGAATAGGCATCATATCTTGTCATTTACCTATGGTTTAAATTTCATATAAATCAAAGGGAAACATTTTTCAGCGGAAGTTTGTGCCCCCTGGGAACCCTTTGATTAAAATGAAATATACTTATCCAAGTACCCTGGGCAACGTAATTTCAGAATATATATGGTTATGGGGGTCTATCTCCAAAACCATAGGAGGAGTTCGTGAACAAACAGACAGGAATACAACTTTATATATATAGATATATATAGTTATACTTTGGGAGGGTCATGCTGCCAATAAACACAAAACAATATATATATATATACATTATCTTCATTTTACATCCACAATTTTACTATATATGTGTATAAGTAGATCCAGGGGTAACCACAGTTAAAAAGGTACTCAATACATTAGTAGAGTGTAAACATCATTATTTAATACATAAATAGTTTCTACATGACTAGGAAACCTGTAAGTATCGACGACTTTCTGTGTCATCTGGTATTCCTGATGATTTTGTATGAATGAAACAGTTCTAGTCCTGTAGAAGTCATTTCTATATTAAATTATGATATATATATATATATATTTATATGTAATTCTTTTGTTTCATTTGTGTATTTAGAAAGAAACTTAGAGCTGACTTAATTAAAGCTTTCCCGTCTTTGAATGAAGAATCTCTTGAAGACTTATGTCCAAGCAAAGGTGATGTTTCTATAAAGAAAATTTCTACACACACTGGAGAAATTGCCTTTGTCTATTTCCATCAGAAGGATCCTATTGTATTTGAACTCATTAATAAACAGTTTTACCCAACAGGTATGTCAGTTCTTTTGTAATTTTGTTAATGGCTTTTAGCCAGTGTCAATATCTCAATTTTCTAAGGATTGATTTGGAGCTTTGCCTGTGGCTTATTCAGTTTGAGGAAGCACCACATCTTCATCACTCAAAGTCAGTGCTAATGTCTGTGGGTAATCTTCACGGATTGCTTCATTCACTACACTGAGTGGTACTTGATAATAATTCAGGGCCTAGCCAGAAACAATATTCCCTTTATTCTGGAGCCAGCCAGAGAAAAGGGCTTATGTCTGTACCCATTGCCCTTGGGTTTGAGATAGATGGTTCATATGAGATGCTACTGTCGGTGACTGTTTTGCTCTTTCTCACATCCTAGTTACTACAGTAGAGGTGGTGGGTCAGTGCATCCAAAGCCAAATAGAATAAACTACTGAAATTCTGTGACGATGATGAAATCAAGATTTAAAAAATTAACTTTATTCTTGCTGTCTAGATATAGATAAAAAACAAACTAAATTTAAATGATATTCTTATATAGGAACTTACTCATTGGAAATAGAATTTTGTGGCATAGTATACTTTAGTAATAAAGAATATGCATTAATTAATATATATTGATTGTACAATATTTTTTGTCTGTCACACAAACTGATTATTAAGTGTACATTTTTTATCATCATCTTTGTTTAATGTTTGTTTTCCCTGCTAGCAAGGGTTGGACTTGTGGTTACAAACTGATCAGTACTCATACGAAGCCTCTGACCCCCATGTAGGCTGGGGTTCCAATATATGATCCCATGTGCTACTGAGTTCATTTTATCATTGTACCAACACTGGAGAAGTTGTCATGTCTTTAACGTAACTGAAGTGTTTTTGGAATCTTTTGTTTAGCCGCTTTTCTATGGCTGAATGCCCTACCTATCAGCAATCACTTTACAGGGTGTACTGAGTGATTGTTTATCATGTAGAGCACCAACTCTAGGTAGGTTGTCATGTATATGTCACAGCTGAAGAGCCCTCCCAACCCTTTTTTTGTCACATTTTTTGGCTGGATGCCCATCCTAATATCAACCACTTTACAGGGGGTACTATGTGCATTTATTGTGTAAATTACAAATACTAGGGAGAGTGTCATGTCTATGACACAGCTAAGGAACATAAACATGTTCTATATACAGAATAAGTAATATCCAGTTTCTTCAGCAAACTTCAACAAAGCTGTGTTTGTGGATGATATGTATGTATATGTGTACTCATATTTGTGTGGTGTATATCTATATATATGTGTATGTATATATGTAATAAATGCACCCAGTACACCCTGCAAGGTAGTTGGTGGTGGTCAAGGTACTCTGCTGTAGAAATCATACTATAAGTGTCAAGCAAATTCTTAGTTGTATCAGTCATGACAACCAGCCATCAGGCAAACACACAAAACAGAGTGACTTCTTACTTCAAAAATGAGATACACCAATGGTTATAAATGTGAAGACCTTCCCCGGAGAAGAATGCACTGCCCAAGATAAGATATTAGAGACATCATAATAAGCACAAGAACCACAGAAAAATCTGGAAGAGGAGAGTTTGAAAGCTAAAGGAATTTTCTGTTAAGTATAGGATCAGGAAATATGCACCTACATGATGCATATGATCAGTACAGGATATAGAGGACTATTAGAAGTCCTTATGTGATTACCTACTACAGACTACTCATGAGACTTCTGACTGGCGTGAAGCACCATCCAGACAGAGGGTGTCTTGGTGGTGGAACAGCACAGTGGATCAAGACATTAAGGCCAAATTGACAGATTCTTAAAATTATGATGGGAGATTTTTAGCTAAATTTTAAAATAAAGTTTCATATTGTAAAACCAGGGATGGTTTGGTATGAAAAGGGTTAATGTTGTACATCATATTCTTAAAATAAATGAAAACATGTTTTGTTGTTTAAGGACTTTAAACACTATCTTTTACAGTCTACCTTCTATGGAAACACCCCAAACTTTTGGAGTCATTCACAACATGGCCAACAGTCTTCACAAAGATTACAGGAGGAGCCGGTAAAAATTAGTTCTTCGATTCTTTTACTGATTCAGTATTTCTAAGTGTGTATATAAGTTATGGTTGACTATAGGTGAGCGATGCCTGATTACGTGCTTGAGGAGTTCACTTCACAATCACATGGTTTTAGGTTCAGTCATGGGATGTATCACCATCAGTGGATGTCTTCTGCTGTAACCTCGAGTAGATCAATGCCATATGAGTGAGGTTTGGTGGATGGAGGCTGTATGTTGGCCTGTCATGTATATGTGCATGAGATTTTACTGTCTATTTATGTTTTATAACTTAGCTGTAACAAAATGATATTGATAAATTAAGTGCAAAACTTGAAAAAATAAGTCTGAGGTCAATATGATCAACTAAAACTCTTGAAGTCAGTGCCTCAGCATGGCCAGTGTTTAATGACTGAAAGTAGTTATAGAAAAGGAATATATGGTTGACATTTAACCAGTAACAACATAGGATAGGGAGGAATATACAGTTATGGCAAGGCCCTAAAAACCTCTCAAGTGCTAGAGTCATTTATTCACCCAGTACACTCTATAAAGTATTTGGTGGTATGAAGTACATCCTGCTCTAGAAATCATTCCAAAATGTAATGTATCTGAGAAAAAACATTGTTTCTCTGATCTGTCTAGGAGGAGATTAACTACAATTAAGTACTGACTCTGTCTGTAACTACCCAGCCTACCCTTGCCAACATGGAAAATCAGATGTAAAAATAAGGATGAGAGAAAGAATAATTATGTTGCCTTTCTTTATGCCAATCATGGAAGTAATATTTATCTTGATAAATCATCAACATTTAACATCTATTTTCCTTGCTAGCAAGGGTTGGACAGGTTGTCCAAGACTGAGTACATAAATGGAACTACAGACCTTAGATGGACCAGAGGTCTGCATCATGCTTACATTCCCACACTCTACCAGGCTATTGGGTGGGCCAGGGGCCAACATCTCTGTTGAGTGCATTTTATTGTGGCACCAACACTGGGGAGGGTGTCATGTCTTTGTCACAACTGAACAGTTCTACTAAATCATCATTGCTAGAAAGTTGTTCTGTTAAAAAAGTTTTTAAAATGCCAGGGTAAACCAAAAGCAAACCCTCAGCCTCAAAGTTAATGGATTGTCTTTTTATTTTATTTTCAAGATTTAATGCTTCCAGGCGTGATAGTAAAAGGCAAGGTATATCCAGGAACCTTCAAACAAATAAAAAAAGGAGACATCTGTTCTGTCAGTGCTCAAGGAAACAAGTAAGTATAATTTTGTTTGTGATGGCAAACTAACTTGCCGGAAGTAGTGACAAAACAATTTAAACTACTATATGAAATCTATATAAAATTGATTTTGTTATGCTTGTCACTGTTGTAGGCAGGGTTTGTTATTGTTGTAAGCAGAGTTCACATTCATCAAGAATGGGAATTGATGCAAAAAGGTAGTTTAGGGAGTATTTCCTCTTAACTATTTTCTTTAACTCTTTTGTTTCTAATGAAATACACTGCCTGTGATTTTCAAATAATTTTGTAAATAATCAAGAATTTAGAGGGATTTTGCAATGTGACTATAATTAAGTTGGTGTTTTGAATTTAACTTAAAAAGTTCTTACATAAAATTATGATGGAAATTTTTGTGTGAATAAAAGCTTTTTAAAATAAATTGCTTTGTATTTACGGAATCAAGGGCAGTTGAGCAGAAGAGTACGAGCCAATGAAGGAATCTCTACTTTCTCGCTCAACCTGCTAGAAATAACTGAAGTCTTTCTTGAACTGCACTGTATTATCTTAAATAAGGAAAAGATACATTGAAAATGTAACCCTACAAATCTATATTATTATATTTATCGAAGATCATCTTTTTTTTTTTCCAGATCTCCATTGGCTATCGGCAAAATGTTGATGTCTGGATATGACATGTATGAAAGTGCTATGAAAGGAAAGGGAATGACAATTATTCATTATTATGGTGATGAACTCTGGTAAAATACACTTTAAATTTCTATTTTTCTGCTTTATTCTTTCTTATGTAATCATTTTATGAATATATTCAGGACTCGTCAGTTGTATCAAAGACATGACAATCTACATGATAAAAACACTCAGTAGTTGCCAAACAAAGTATCGGGAGAACTCTGCAGCTGTGTCAAAGACATGTCAACCTCCCTAATGCTGGTGCCCTGATAAAATACACTCGGTAGAGCATGGGAATATATGTATGCGAGATGCACAGACATTACATGATGATGATTCAAGCCTGTATATATGTATGTAAATGTGAGTGTAGGTGCATGATATCTTATGTAGTGCTGGTGCCATGATAAAGTGTACCCAATACACTCTGTAAAGTGGTTGGCAGTAGAAAGGGCATCCAACCATAGAAACCATGCCAAAACTAGAATGTATTGAGACATGGTCTCCTGACCCATCCAGGAGGGGAGTTGAGTACAAGCCAATAAAGGAACTTCTACTTTGTTGCTTGACCTGCTGAAAATAACAACAAAAGAAATCTAAATATAAATTTCTGTGATTCTGTCACAACACGTAAAGAGAAAGGAGTAGTTTGACTACCTAATACTACTCCTCTCTCTTTACATCTGTTGCCTGTATGAATGTATGTGTGTGTTAAGGGAAGGCAGAGGCTGGTGTAAAGACTATAACAAAATAGCAGCTGGCGTTCCATTTGTTATGCTGCGTATGTGTTTGTGTGAATGTATGTCTGAGTGTGTATTTTTGTAAATGTGTCTGTTTTCACGTTTATATATATATACTCATACATATAAATGTATGCATATACACACATACACATAGGCGTCAGGGTGTTGAAAAAAATCCTAGTATAACTAAATTTTAGAAGTATCTATTTATTAATTATTAGTACATAAGCCATTGTTTTATGGATGGAATAAGTAATATTTGGATCCTTCACTAAATTTTAACAAAGCTGTGTGTGGGGTCGGGTGGAGGGGTCTGTAGCCTGATGAAGTTTGACCTCTTAGTACCAGTATAGTGAATTGGTTTGTATTATGCTATTGTCTCAGATGTTTAACTTGTGGTTTAGATTTTTTTCTTGGTTATGGGTTTCAGGTTTTGTTGATTATATGGTAGTTGATTTGCTTGTGTTGGATGTTGTTTTATTGTGTTAAACATTGTGTTATGTGGATGAGTAATTATATTTGTATGGTGAGTCTTGGTTGGTTTAGGTTTGTTATATTTGTTTACCATTATTCTGTTGTTGGGTGGGGTTGTGAGAGAAAAGTTTTATATATAGTATCATGCCTCTGATACTGCATGGACAAGGATCCTGTTGAAAGGTCTCTGATGTGAAGGTTTCTCTCTTGATAGGATAAGTTGGTGTAGTGTTAATATAACTAAGGTTTTACCTGAGGGAGGGGTAGAATGGTTTTCTTCTTTTGTAAGTTATGTTCAATGTAGGTTAATATGTTTTATTGTGGAGGGTATTATATATTGTCTGTATTAAATTTAGATTTTGTCAGTGCTGTTTAGTTTGTTAATATGGATATGATATATTGTTAAATGGTTTTAATTGATTGATTATGTTAAACAAACTGAGGGAAAAACTTAGCATAAGAGAAATTGGATGTAGTGTTGGTATGGACATGTGTTGTGTATGGAAGATAGCAGTTGCATTAAAAAATGCAGAGAAACCCTACTGGCTGGGACCCGTGGAAGAGGCAGACCCAGGAAGACATGAGATGGTGTTGTGAACCTTAACCCTTTAGCATTTAAACCTTAGCATTTAAACCAGCCGTATCCGGCCAGAATTCTTTCACCTCTTTCTGTTCAAACTGGCCATAACTGGCTGCTCATATTAATGTTAAGGTATTGTTCTCAAAATAAATAATATCAAAACCTCATAGATTCGATATTTTATGAGATTTATAAGAGATAAAGTGTTTACCATGAAAATACAATAGTAAATATAGAGTAATGTAAATGTTAAAGGGTTAAGGTCCATATATATGGGTAATTCCATGTCAAAGTGGGCAATATTTTTTTGATTTGGCAACCACTCCCTCAAAAATCAATGAAATTTGGATCTATATTAGGGATTACTAAGATGACAAACCTGGCCAAATATTAGGTCCAATGATTATTGGTTCTTGAAATTTGGGTAAGAATACCTAATTCAACACTCCAAGTAGTCATTTTGAATTTTTTGCATTTATAAATTTCAAGGTAATTACACTTCTATGTGTCTAATCACTATGAAAATTGGTATCTGACCTAATTTTCAGGCAAAGAATAAAAAAGCACAAAATGTGCTGGGAGCAATGAATTGTGGTGTTTTTTTTTTCGTGGAAAACTGTTGATGCTGGCATTTTGTGTATGATATACGTTTTTTTAAAAGTTGATGATGGAGCATGTCTATCTGAAAGGGGGAAAAAAACGTTTTGTATATAGAGCTGTAATGTGCGCGTGCGTATACATGTGTGTGTTTGTGTTATTATATGTCTGTAGGAAGCAAAGAGGATGTGTATGTGTGTGCTTGTAAGTATGAAGCTGTGAGCAAAAGTATGTGTATATAAGGGAGTGTGTGTGTGTGTATAGAGCTGTGAAGGTAAATGTAGAGGTGTGTGTCTATTTTTTGTTGGTCTGTATAAGCTGTAAGAGTGTATGTTTCTGATCATAACAGAGCTGTAGGAACCAAGGGGTGAAAGTATGCACATGTGTGTGACAACGGATGGAGTAAACGTGATGGTGACAAGGGTTAGAGAAGTAAACATGAATGTATATGTAAGATACATATATATATTCCCTTGTTAGCAGGGAAAATGGACACTAATCAATGATGATGATATATACTAGTGATCCTGCATCATCAAAACTGATAGCAATTCACATAAATATTATAATCATAAACATGACTTATGCTGAGGAATATGAAACAAGGTCTATAGAGTTTAAATGACATAGTTTAGTTATCTTGTTCATATGTAAATGAAATACTTTAACCTATTTATTCATTTTGTTTCTCTAGATTGAAATGTGTAGTTAATGTATTAATACCTCTTTAGATACAATTTTAATATATAAACCTGTTTCATTTCATGCATCATAAATTACCTCATCTACATTTTATTGAATAATAATCTTCTTGTGTTCAATGCTTTCTTATATTTAATATTTATTCAAATTCAACAAGAGAAAGAAAAAAATATGCTTTAATAACTAAATAACCTATTTAGAATAAGAAATATTTTTTTACCTTTCCTTTAATTTTCAACAAAACTAGAAAGTTTCATATTATTATGGTTGGTATTCTACAGAAAATGCTTTTAATACAATTATATTTTGTCAACACCAAATTTATTAAAAAAAATATTGAGAAACCTGGTTTATTAGGATCATCATCATTGTTTTTACAGTGACGTTTCCATGCTGGCATGGGTTTAATGGGACTTTTTGAGGCTATGTTTTACAACTGGACACCCTTATGGACACCAACCCTTTTAGTTGTTTCTTACAACACTTAAGGATGTGGAGTACTTATTCTAAACCTGTTACGACACATGGTTACGACACAAGGATACAGTGTACCTATTCTAAACTGGGATACACAGTTATGACATGCAGGGATATGATGTTCCTACTTTAAAATGGATAGACAGGGTTACAAAGAGTGTACCTATTCTAAACCAGATACACCCAGTTATGACATGCAGGTAGTGTTGCTGCTATGTCGTGCCCCCAGTGCACTTGTGTTGCTGCTGTTGTGCTCCCAGCCCACCTGGAGGCCAGTGGCTTTGCTTGAGTACCCATTGATCTGCAATGACACATTCAGCCTTTGCTAGCAAGGAAAATGGACACTAAATGATGATGATCACAGATACATTGTTTATTGTTATGGTTAATGTTTTTACTATTGAATAAATAATAATTTTAATTTCTACATATTTGATTCAGGGCTGCTGGAAGTAAATCAGAGCCACCTCTTATTCCTTCTGGTAAGTCAGCATGTTTTATTCTTTTACTGGTTTCAGTCATTAGACATTGTAGCCAAAATATAGCTCAAAAGGGATTTATAAGTTTACTAGCAGCAGTACCCAGCGTTGCCTGGGTAGGTAAATTAATATCTGCTTTGATGAAAAGGTGTTGATCTTAGCGACTGCTTCTCAATGACTCATCTATGGCCACACACAGGCCATGCGGGGGAGGGTGGTGATGACCTCTATCACTGAGAAACGTGGGTGACTGACAAAGGGGCATGGTGGGTGAGGGAGGTAATTACCTCTAACACTAAGCCAAATTTCCTCACGCTACTTGATTGGAAACCGATGAATTCTCAAATACACAACTAAAAGCTCAGACGACGTCAGTGGCCATCGTTTTGCCTTTGACCATCTATAAGATGTGCAATGATAGGTTCTATCGTAGTATAAAAGTTGAACCAAATAAATTGATTTATGTGTGAGGTGGAGCTGAAGTTTCGAATTTGAACAAAATCGATTGAAAAATGTGAGAGCTAATGATAGGTCGCCGTCCCTGAACAAAAAATGCAAAGTGTAAAGCTACTATAAGATGTGCAATGATAGGTTCTATCGTAGTATAAAAGTTGAACCAAATAAATTGATTTATGTGTGAGGTGGAGCCGAAGTTTCGAATTTCAACGAAATCGGTTGAAAAATGTGGGAGCTAGAGCCGAAAAGGTGGTCTTTTCGAATATTTATGCCATTCCTGAACAAAATATCCAAAATGTAAAGCCACTTTAAGACGTGAAATTATCAGATCTAGCGTAGTGTAAAATTTGAACAAAGTAGATTGATTAATGTGGGAGCTAGAGCCGAAAAGTCTAAAAGTGGTATTTTTGAATATTTAAGCGGCTGCCATGCCGTCCCTGAACAACAAATGCAAAATATAAAGCCATTACAAGATGTACAATGATAAATTCTATTTTGCTTTAAAATTTGAACGAAATCGGTGGCAAAATGTGGGAGCTAGAGCCAAAAATCTTATTTTTCAATACCTAAAAAAAAGATCCCCTCCCCCCTCCTATCGATTTTTATCTGCAGAATGACCCCAGAATAAAAAAAACGATATGCTGATATATAGAAAATACTCCCCGATGACTAATCTATGAGCCTGTAAAGTTTCATGAAAATTGGTCGTAAGATGTAGGCCCCTATAGGTAATACACAGACACACACACACACACATACTTAATTTTATATATATACAGATATTGACTCCAGTACTCGTTTATTATCAAGTCTGATACTTATTTCATTGATCACTTTTTGTCAGACAATCAAGTTACAGGGTATATGCACGCACGTGTGCACATACACACACACACATACACAATGAGCTCCTGTGATTTCCATCTACTAAATTTCACTCACAAGACATTGGTTAACCCAAGACATTTACCCAATGTAACGTTTTTTCTCTTGGTTGTTAACCTTTATTGCTTGTATATTTGGGCCCTTAACTTGTGATGGAGTTAAAGTAGCACCATGTGACTTGCTATGTACTAGTCATCTTAATCTATCACTTGTGTGCCAGGTCTCAGGTCTCCACTAAGATTTATTTATCTATTCTTTGATGCTGTCTACCCAGCTTTTCCTCTGTCAGCTTCTTTCTCTCTCCCTCCACAGTTCTTTGTAGGATAATGTTTGCATGGTCATACCATCTCAGCTTTTCTTCATCATTGTTAGGTCTTCATTGGGCAACTGGATAATTTACAAACTTGCTCGTTTGTGATGTGGTATATGTTTGAGATGCCGAAGATGTTACTGTAATATCTCATTTCCAGCGCATGTATATTTCTGTGTATCTCTCTATCTAAATGTATTGAAGTTGCTAATATAATCTTGATTGTGTAACAATTCTTTTAGATATAAACTTGAACTATCTATGACTGCTTTTGTGTGTATCCAGTTTAAAATGAGTACACCCTGTCAGAGGCAACTAAAAAGGTTGGCACCAGGAAGACCATCTGGTTATAAAACATTGCCTAAAAAAGACCCCATGATGTGTATGAAATCTACCATGTGGCCTGCAAGGTTAACTCCTCCTTTAGCCATTTGTTCTTATATCTTGATCTTGGTTTATACATATTTGTCTATGTCAGAATATGTCTTTGTGTCTATTTATCTGTCTATGTCAGTTTAAATTTTGTGTGGATATTTATATGTCACTTTCATATAGTTGAAATGTCATATGAGGTAACTAAGAGATTTGGCACTAAGAACAGCATCTGGCTTTAATACATTGTCTCAAAAATGTGAACTGGCTGTGACTGCTTTTGTGATTCATTTGATTCATTTCTCTAACATGTTAGCATGTCATCAACATTTAATGTCCATTCTCCCTGCTGCTGTCTTTCTAGCTGGGTGATCAACTACATTTTGCTCAAAGACAATCTATTTTGACATACTTTCTATGACTGGATGCCCTTCTTAATACCAACCACTTTACAAAGTGTAGTTGGTGCATTTTATCGTGGCACCAGCACTTGAGATGTTGTCTTATCCTTGACATTACTGTGTTATCCCACTTTCTACAGCTGAATAACCTTCCTAAATTTTGATCACCTTACAGAGTGTACTGGGTATATTGTGGCACCAGTACTGCCACCTTACAAGTTTTTGTTTTATATCATGATGGTTCTGAAAATGTTTGCATTTGGATGAATGATAATGTTGAATTTAACAGTTGTTGTTCTTTAGCTCTAAGACAGGCCTGATTGAGCAGACCTATGGTGAAAAGCATTTTGGGTGTGAGCATCCAATCTTTTTTATTTCAGAGTTTCTTTCATACTACAGGAAAGCCGTACTGGAGAAGATTCGACCAACTCTTGCAAGCATGGAAAAACGGACATAAAAACGATCATGATGAATCCTTCCAATATCAATAATCATCATCATCACTATTTTTATGTCTTCATTTTCATGTTTCATGGGTTGGACAGGTCTTTTCCTGCACAGCTCCCCTCAACTTGTCTTGTTCCTTCACTACCTCTGTCCAGATCTTCCTTGGTCTTCCTTTTCTGCAACTCCCTTCCACTTAGATCTCTTGGCACTTCTTGACCAAATGATGATCATCCTTATGCATCAAGTCTCTATACCAATAAAATCTTCTCTCTTGTTGCACACTACATCTGATTCCTCTTATACCCAGTTTTTCTCTCAGCTCATCTATGCCACATCATTCATAGTCATTTTGAATTTTAAATACTTTCTTCTAGATTCAGTGAGTGATACCTCAGAGACAACCAGTAATGATGGTGAAGATGATGGTAGACCAGTTGAGAATTTAGAGCGGCTAAATATAAACGGTTCTAATGACGATGATGATGATGACGATACAAATGTACCACTTGACAGTGAATTGATGGATAATGATGATGATGATGATGATGATGATGATGATGATGAACTTGTAAATAGTCAAGGTATTTCATTAGGGTTTTTATTCATTTTTTATGTGTCTATTATACAATTGGCATGACTTAAACAAGTCAGTACTTAATCAGAGTTATTGTCTTTCTAGCTGCGTTGGGTGACTGTCTTGCTCAAATACAATCTATTTTGTCATAGTTTCTATGACTGGATGGCCTTTCTAATGCCAACCACTTTACAAAATGTATTGGGCGTATTTTATCGTAGCACTAAAAATGTTATGTCTTTGACATGACTAAAGAATCCTCTTTATCCATTTTGTCCTGCTTTCTACATCTGGATGCCCTTCCTAAACTCCACCCACCTTACAGAGTGTACTGAGTTTATTGTGTCACCATCACTATGATTTTACAGAGTATACAGGGTTTATCATGGCACTATCACTTTACAGAGTTTACTGGATTTATTGTGGCAACAGCACTACCACATTACAGAATGCACTGGGTTTATCATGGCAACAGTATTACCTCCTTATAGAGTGTACTGGATTCATTGTGGCACCAGTACTACCACCTTACAGTCTATTGAGTTTACGATGGAAACAGTACTACCACCTTATAGAGTGTACTGAGTTTATCATAGCAACACTACTACCACTAATAAGAACTGTATTCTTATATTCTGCTATTTCTTTATTTCTTTTCTTTTACAGAGGAGATGGACTCCATGTTACGACACTGCTTCCTTTGTGCCTTGAAATCTAAAGTTAAAGAGAAAGAACTCCCTATAATGACAATTAATTTTTTCAGAAATCATATGAAAGCTTTTTGGTTAGTAAACAGTATTTTTGTTTTAAAAGAATCTAACCCTTTTGCTACCAACCCCCCAAACCAATCTAAAAGGTTGCTATTTAAATTTAAATCTTCCAACATAATTTGATATAAGAGCTTTTTGTTATGTTACAAATGCAGTCTTAATAATGAAATAATTAATAATTTTAGTAAATGCCTCCATATTCTTCATTAATTTATTCAAATATTCAAATATGGGAATAAAAGGGTTAACAACCTTCTTCAACTGAAACATCCCATGTTTAACCCTTAAGTTTCCATATTTCTAATGAAAATAATCAAGAATGTGGAGGAATTTAGTAAAACTCATCTTATCATTATTTATTTAGTGTTTGGAACATGAAATTATTGAAGAGTTTTACAGAAATATAAATACTTTAAAGCAAAGAGTATATCATAGAATCAGAGACAGTTTTGGGAGATTTTGTTGACTTTTTCTCCCTATTTAGCTTTTTGTTATATATTTCTTTTATTTTTTCTTGTCTTATTTTAATTTTATCCTTAATTTTATTCCATTTGTAATCATTCTTTATATTTGTTTGTAGTCCTGAAGGTAAATCCCTCGAAGTTAAGAAATCTTCCTATAAAAAGGTAACTTATTTCCAAATAGGTGAAAATATTGAGTAAAAACAATGATTGCATTTTGATCAACTAATGTTTGTCAATTCAGCCTAAAAATTAAATATTTCTTTAAAATGCTTTCTATTTTCAATTGATTTTGTAAAAAAAAAAAAAAAATCATTTTTGTTCATTTTCAGCTTTCAAAATTCCTTCAAGAAATGCAAGATAATGATTTTATAAAAGTGGCCCCCAAAAGTAAAGGTGTTGATGAAATAATATGGTTCAATAAGGACCACACAGAGTAAGATAACATTTCAGTTTTTATTTCTTTTATTTTTATATTTTTCAAACTTTATATTATTTTCTTGTTGACACAGACATGGAAGTATGATTTTGTATGATTTTCTTTTATATTGGTGTAGGTATATTGTGATAGAGAGATAAACAGAGAAAAGTGGGTGGGTGGACAGGCCTCAAATCAATAGAGAGACAGAGAGAGATGGGTGAGTGGGCAGACAGAAATGGTAGACATATATATATATATATGCAAAAGGCAAAAAGAAATAACAAAGCAAACGACACAGTACAATGAAAAAATATATTGTTAATTTTATGCTTGATATAGTAGGAAAAGTGTCTTAACGTTTCGGACGCTAGTCCTTCATGAGAAATCAAAGAAGAAATAGAAAGATAGAGGAGAGTGGGCAGTGGCAGAAAGGAAAAAGATTTCTTAGAGAAAAAAACAGGTCCATTCAAGTTGCCATCTCATGGAAAACTGTTGATTCAGGTGTTGTTGTATAAGTTATATATGTATGTAAAAAGCAAACAGAAATAACAAAGTAAATGACACAGTACAATGAAGAAATATATTAGTTTAATGCTTTAAATAATAGAAAAAGAGTCTTAATATTTCAGACAGTCATTCATCAGAAGATAGAGTGGGAAATAAAAGATGAAATAAAAAGATAAAGAGTGAAAAGAGGAAAGAAAGGAAAAAAGAAAATTGAGAAAAAAAACCACGCGTGTGTATTCAGTCAGCCATGTTGGATATATATATATATATAGAGAGATAGAGATATAGGTAAATAGAAAGATAGCCTATTTATCTTGTTATATCGGTGTATATGATATGATAATAAAGACACAGACAGGTATGAATAAATAGAAGTGTAGAAAAAAAGATGGTGTAGGTAAATAGATGTACAGACACACATATATATATATATACACACAAAACAGGCTTTTTCAATTCCTATCGACCAATTTTTACTCACAAAGTATTAATTATACCAAGTCTATAGTCCTACACACTGGACCAAGGTGCCATGCAGTGAAAGTGAACCCCAAACTACAATTTGAAATGAACTCCTTAACCACACCACCAATTTATATATATATATTTTTGTTTTTAGCCTCAAGGATTTGATTGTTCCTGAGATTACTGAACAAAAGGGAGAGAATGATGATGACTTTCAACTACCCAAAATTACTGAGATGCGGATTGTGACAACTGCGGTTTTACCAATTTTGAAAGAATATGGTTATGAGTATGTTAAATATTTGATTTAATTTTATGTCTCTAATATCTCCTTCCCTCTATCTTGCCTTTCATAAAAGTGGCAGGTTTTTAGGTTAACCCTTTTGATAACAAATGGTTCCATGATACAAAATTGTTTATTTTAAAGAACATATTTTTGTTTAAAAATCTTCCATTATAATTGTTAAATTATGTTCCAGACACAAACTTTATAATGACAAAATTAGTCTCTTCAAATTCCTGATTATTTAAAAAATTATTTGAAAATCATAGGCAATGTCTTTCATTAGAAATAATGTAATGAAAGGGTTAAGAAACTTCTGTGTATCCTTGCATAGCCAGCCATGTTTGTGTGCAAGTACTAGCGAAGGTGATTAACGACGAAACAAAACTCTTCAGATTTCCACCCCGTTTTACTCTAGCTCCAATATACTGTTCCATTAAGCAACCCAATTTCATCTAACATAAACTGTACCATAATGTTTTCTCTGTTGTATCATTTGTAAATGAAGTTTCAACTTTTTCACATGGTTGTATAGGTGTGTAGCTAAGAAATTTTCTTGTTAAAGTTAAAGTCTGTCCAAAGCCCAGAGGCTGAATAGGACACCAGTCTACCACAGTTAAAATCTATCCCACGATCAAAAGCAAATCAGGTCAAAATTTATCCCAGTTTCATTGGCATTAAGTAACTAAAAGTATGAGACCTTCCTCTGTTCCTATCTGTCCCAAGCTCAGAGGCTTATCAGGCCAAAGCTTATCTCGGTTTCATTGGTGTTAAGTGATTGGGAGTACAAGACTTCCTTCTAGACAGGATGCCAGTCCATTCCTGACTTAATCTCGAGCAACAGCTGGTACTCATTTTCAGCTGAGTAGACTGGAGCAACATGAAATGAAGTGTTTTGCTTAAAAACACTACACACCACCTGATCCAAGAATCATAAATCCAACATTCTAGCCACTAGGCTATGCACTTTCACATTGTATAACTACCATTATATTAAATTAAGTAGGGTGGTAGATTGGCAGAAACATTGGAGCCTCAGACAAAATGCTTTACAGTATTTGTCCAGTTTTTTGTGTTTTGTGTTTAAATCGCACCAAGGTCAAAATTGCTTTTTGTCCCTCAAGCATTGTTAAAATAAAGTACCAGTTAAATACTTTTTATACCATGTTTCTAATGAGTTTCACTATATCAATTATTTAATGAAGAATTTGGTGGGATTTACTAAAATTAATTATTTCTGTGTTTATCCAGTTTAGAATAGCCACACCATATCCCTACATGTCGTAAGAAGCAGTTAAAACAGTTGGTGTCAAGACATCAAACTGTAAGATATTGCCCCCAAAAGTTTCATCCAACCTATACCAGCATGCAAACACTGACATAAAAACAATAATTTCATTAAGATGGTATTTATAAAATAATTTAATATATGGATTTTATTAAGTTATGTTAGATTTTGATTTAAATAGGTGGTTTTGATTAAAATGGGTGGTTTTGTTTCATAGAACCAGAGCTTGGTTTTACCAGGTTGGTATTAAATATTAACCCTTTAAAATGTGTGGTTTTCCTTCATAGAAGTGAAGCTGATTTGGGATGAGTTGAGTTGGTATTAAAAGAGTTAAATAGGATCACTTTAAAAAGGGTGGTTTTAATAATAATAATATTGAAAATTATTGTGTACAGTACTCAGGTGCACTACAACTCATCAAAGGTGCATGTATAGTACATAGAATAATTGTTTCTACTTTGGGCACAAGGCAAGCAATTACCGCAGTACATTACTGGTGCTTTATTTTATCGACCTTGTAAGGATGAAAGGCAAAGTTAACCTCAGCGGGATTTGAACTTAGAACGTATAGGGCCGTAACTCTATGCTGCAAAGCATGGCGTCCGACTCTCTACTGATACTGCCAATCCTAAAATAATGTACAAATGTCAGAAAAGTGAACAGTGTATGAGTCATGATACAGACACGTGTGTGTGTATGGAGGGGGAATATCAGGTGTAGTGTTGGCGAATTTCGGGAAGCATGGAAGTTTTGAAAAAGATGCAGTGTCCCGACAGCTAACAACTGATGCAGGTAGTCAGTTCTATGCTTCAGCAACTCTGAGTGTGAAAAAATGTTTCCAAAAGTCATGGGAGTTGTGCTGTTTTCTAACTTTGTAGGCATGTCTACGGGTGAAAGACATGGAATTCAAAAAGGTGTTCAGGGTTGTTGTTGGAAAGATGGTTAATAATAGTTATATTTCATAGAACCAAAACTGGTTTGAGATGGGCTTCCAAAACTGATGGCCTTGTGCCTAAATTAGAAGTCATTGTAAATTTAACTAATTTATCGTTTTCTGTTTTAACACTCAGTAAAGGAAGTGCGATGCTACCCTGTGACGTGAGAAATGTCATCACAGATTATGTAAAGAAAAATCAATTACCTTATGATAAAAGTAATAGGTAAGAATATACAAATATTTTGTTACTATCATAGATGTCTGAAGTTTATCTAAGTTTTTTTTCTATTTTTAAATTCCTTGAATAGTCACTATATCCCTGCATGCCATAAGAGGTAACTAAAATGGTTGGAACAAGGAAAGGTATCCAGTTATAAAATAATGCTACAAATGACCCCATTATGAATATGAAACCTGTCATGGGGCCTGCAAAACAAACCCATGCTCTGGTAGGCTAAAATGGCCTTAACACTTGCTAGTGTTTTTAGCTTCTAAATTCCTTGGCAGCTAATTGGCCAAGTTATTGGAATTAAATGCTTCTGTATTTGTTCCGACTCTCAGTGCATTGAGTTCACATCTTGCTGAGGTCAACTTTACCTTTCACCCTTTCAGGGATGATAATTAAAAGTACCATTCCATGGGCAGAGAATTGACAGAATTGGTAAAGTGTTGGATGGGATGCTTTACAGTATCTCATCCGATTCTGTGTATTCCGAATTCAAATTCTGTCTGGAGATGTGACTAACAGATAGCATCAGCATGGGAAAAAAACCCAATAAAAACATAGTTTCCTTTGCTTCATTTGATGATCAGATTCTTTTTTAAATCCCCGATACGGACATTGGGTGGGCTGTCAAGATCCTATAGACAGATCATCACAATCGAAGACTAGATGAGTCAGAAAAAGATGTCTTGCTTATGCATATTTTGTCATGGTTCTACAACCATATAGTTGTAATGGTAGTAGTGGTGCTGCTGATGATGATGGGATGTTAGTGGTGTTAGTAATGGGTGTGATGATAATGATGATCTATACAAATAGTACAGCAAAAATCCTCTTGTTGCAGTATGGTGCAGTTAGATCCAGTTTTGGCCTCAATTGTTCTCCGTCCTGGTGAAAACAACAAATTTTACTTAGGCTGGAAAGACCTGATATCAAGGTAAGTTTAACTCTTTTTTGACAACATCTCTATTGAAACACAAACTTTATATCTTCAATTATTTGGGGAAATAATGAAGAATTTGGGTGGTTTGGTAACAAACTACATGAAACTGTCCTTGGTTCTATGATACAAAGTGTTTTGTTTCAAAATGTTTATATTTATCTAAAAACCTTCCATCATAATTTTATGTAAGAACCTTGTTAAGTTATGCTCCAAACAATGACTTAATTATGAAAAAATCTTTCCAAATTCTTGATTATTTTCAAAATTACTTGAAAATCATAGGTGGTGTTTTTTATTAGAAATGTGGTAAGGCAGTGCTTAGAACATAGCTTAACAAATGTTTCTGATATGAAATGTTGATGGAAGGATCTATAGTAATTAAGAAAACATTAAATTTAGAAGCCTTCCTATCACAGAACCAAGGGCAGTCTCATGTGAGTTGGTATCAAAGTGTTCCCGAGCACTGTACACAAGAATTTTCATTATTATTATTTTTTAATATGAGAGGTTTGTTGAGATCTTATTGATTGTTATGTTAATGTTGAATATAGTATTTAAAACCCTTTCACAACCTTATTATTTCAAAGTAGATAAAAACTGCCTCTGCAAATTAATCAAGAATTTGTGAGAAATTTAGTCAATTAATTTTTTTCATTCCAAACTTGTTATTTCAAACATAACTTAACAAAAAAATTGTTCCTTACAATTATGATAGAAGTTTAACTCTTTCGTTATCATATTTCTAATGGAAAATGACTGTGGTTTTCAAATAATTTTGAAAGTAATGAATTTTGAAGGATTTAATTATGAAGTTTTTGAAACATAATAAAAAAAACTCCTACATGAAATTATTATGAGGTTATAAGTTTGTACACTTTAAAACTGGCAGTTTTGTAACTCCAGGAATGGCTTAGTTTCAACAGGTTAACCCTTTAGAATTTAAACCAGCTGTAACTGGCCAGAATTCCCTTACCTCTTTCTGTTCAAACTGGCCATAACCGGTCCCTCATACTAACATTAAGGTTTTCTTCTCAAAATAAATATCAAAATCTCATAGATTCAATATTATGTGAGATAATTATGAAAGATAAAGACTTTACC
Source organism: Eledone cirrhosa (assembly GCA_964016885.1). Taxonomy (NCBI): domain Eukaryota; kingdom Metazoa; phylum Mollusca; class Cephalopoda; order Octopoda; family Eledonidae; genus Eledone; species Eledone cirrhosa. Next base: position 160,863,296 of record OZ024741.1, on the reverse strand, counting down.
ACAAAAATACAATAGTATATATAGAGTAATGTAAATGCTAAAGGGTTAAATGTATGCATTTCTCTTTCAGATTCATGAAAAACATGCAGGTAGCTCATGAATTAAAAATTCCTGGAAAAGTACCCATATTAAGGAAAGGTCATCTCCAGAATATTAATATCGAAGTTCAGAAAAGAGCCAGTAACAAACGAGTAAGTTTTTCAGAATCTTTGTAATACCTGCTTCCCTAAACTCCCTAGTGCCTTAACATAGCATTGTTCTAGTTATATGACTGAATTCATCATTTCCTCACTGACTGCTCTTTCTTGATTTCTTGAATCTTTGCACGGCTGAGTGGTCAGGAAGTTTGCTTTTTTACCATAGCCATAAGTCAACCTAAGCCTTGTGAGTGAAATTGGATTGATAAAAACTGTGTGGAAAAACCTTTCAGCTGGACTGCTTGTAATTCAAATGTGCAGCCTTGTATCATATTGTGTAATACTGATTTGGTTTGGCATATTAATAATACCTATTAATTCATGCATTGGGTGTTGGGTTCTTTTAACAACAGTATTCTCATTGTTTAAAATGAGGAATGATCCATCATCAATTGCTTGAAAAGTTAGTTGCTGACAAACAAAATAAACCAAACAACATTTTAAAGCAATTTTCCTTGCTGAAGCAGAAATTAGCCTTGCAGACTCCATGACAGATTTCATACTTGTCATGGGATCCTTTTTGAGACAATGGTTTACAGCCAGATTCCCTTCTTGGAACCAACCCTTTTAGTCACGTCTCATCACATTTTAGTGAACCCATAGGGTTCATATCAACCCCGGTTGGAGACCACTGGTGTAGATCACAAGCCAGAGCATCATAACAAAAATGAAGTGGGGAGAAAGAAAGGGAAAGGTAAAAAGTTCTATAGAGGCACAGAAGTACAGGTGTAAACAGAGAGAAGTTAATTGATTAACCCTTTCATTACCATATTGCTAATGAATGATACTATTTATAATTTTTAAATGATTTTGAAAATAATCAAAAATTTTGAGGGATTTAGTAATATAATTAACTTTCTCATTAAGCTAGTGTTTTGAACATAATTTAATGAAGGTTCTTATATAAAATTATGTCAGGCTTCTAGATAAATATAAATACTTTAAAACAAACTGTTTTATAATGTAGAACCAGGGGTGGTTTCAGGCAATTTATCATTGAATGGGTTAAGGCACAAAGGCTTTTTAACTATGTGAATTAGTCATGTTTCAACGGATCACCGTCACTATCATCACGGGTAATGCATTCTCCAATTTATATGCTGTGGCCATGTGGTGGCTTGTGCTTGAGATTCTGCATGTCAGATAATGTTTCCCAATATTGTATCATTTGGGTAGCAATGATATAGGTTGTTGTTATCCATGGTATATGTTGACACATATACACCTATAGTTCTGTCTAAAGGTTGAGTCACAGCTGCAAACATTACTTTAGCTGTTGCGCTCCTGTTTTGTGGACACAATGTGGTCAAATGGTTAAAAATCATAAAGTTCTAGGCTTGATCCCACTGTGGGGCATCTTGGACAAGTATCATTTATCATAGCATCAGGTTGACCCATGCCTTGTGAGCGAAATTGGGTTGATAGAAACTGTTTGGGATTCTATTAGATGGACTGTACCTGTATCAAAAGGCATAGAACCAGGTGTGGTTTGGTTTCATAATAGTTAAATTTAAATATGAATACTTTAAAACAAATGGCTTTGTATCATAAATTTGAATCAATTTGGCACCTTAAAGGGTTAAATGGTTATCAGTCTTGTTATTGTCTCTGTTTCTGTTGTTTTTCTACTCTTAGGTCACTATTGTACGGAATTTAGAATCATTTGGAATTAGTCCAGAAGAATTTGCCCATCATGTTAGTGTTGGTGTAGCTTGTAGCACAAGTGTATTCCAGGAAACAAGCAAGCATGTTTTGATACAAGGCAACCAAGTCAATTTTGTAGAGAAAGCACTGATTAGTAAGTACCATATTGGTTTCTGAATTTTTTTTCTAATAGTTTCAGTCATTTGACTGCAGCCATGCTGGGTCACCAACTTAATTTAGTCGATCATATCGACCCCAGTACTTAAGTCTGGTACTTACTTTATCAATCTTTTTTGTTGAACTGCTAAGTTATGTAACATAAACAAAGACACAGACACAAACGTAAACATAGACAAGGACACACACACACACATATATACATGTATATGATGGGCTTCTGCAGTTTCCATTTATCAATGTCCATTCACAAGTCATTGGTCAACTCAGGGCTAGATTAGAAGACACTTGGCAAAGGTGCCATGTAGTGGGACTGAACCCAGACCCACGTGGGTGTGAAGCAAAATCCTTAACCAAACAGCCATGCCTGTAATTAGTCATTGAGGATTTTTTACATTTTTCAATTATTTTTGAATTGACAATCATTAGGTTAAATGCTTCATCTAGAGGCAGTCAATTGATGGAATTGTTGAAGCATCTGATAAGACACTTGGCTGTGTTTGTACTGGCTCTGTGTATTCTGCTTGCTGCCACTGGAAAGGTGTTGATTATTCTGCCAGGGATAAATGCCTTGGTATTTGTTTTGGATCTCTGAACATCAGAATAATGCTTCAATATTTATTCCAGCTCTGTAATCTAGCCAAAGTCCACTTTACCATTCATCTTGTTGAGGTCGATAAGTAAAGTACCTGTCCAAGGGAGAGTGACAAATTTTAAGTGACAAATGCAATGCTTTGCACTATCTGTTTTGGCTGTGTGCATTCTGAATTCAAATCCAAGTGGCTTCTGCCTGGAGCTGCAACCAGATAAATAGTATCAGCAATGGAAAGACATTTGGATACATAGTTTCCTTGGTCTGATCAATCACCTTCTTTCCTTTATTATTAATTTACACAAGGGTAACAATAGGGGGGAAGAGAAAAGTTGATTATATCAACTCCAGTACTTAACTTTATCAACCCCAGAAAGATGAATAGCAAAGCTGACCATGGTAAGATTTGGACTCAGAACGTAAAGAAATACTTCAAAGCATTTCTTTGATGCACTAACAATTCTCCCAATATAATTAATAATAATTTTCGTTGGTTATAGTCAAATACAAAGTTCCACGAAGAATGGTGACTGGATTGGAATATGCACCCAAAAGCAAAAAGTCGAAAGGTAAAAGATAACCACCATGGATTCTGAATAAAAGAGATTACTGCCTTCTGAGTCCCTAAGAAGTCTGTATAGCAACCAACACCACATTCAACTATGGACTACTTGAAACTGTACTTCTACTTTAAGGGACTCTCTTTGAGAGGGAAAATATGGTTGAACCTGCATGTCTTGTGCTGCCTTAACTTGTGTTGTATGTATTGGTCACATAATAAAGGTTAGATTGACATCAACAATTTTACAAATAGTTTTTCAAATACATCTTAACTTAGTTAATTGCTTCAATACAGGTTTTATACTATGAAAAATAGTTGAACATCATCAAAGTGGACATACCTTTAAGCTAATATACATACAAAATTCTAATAGTAGTTCTGTTTAAAAGAAAATAAAGGGTGTTATTTCATATGCATAACACCCTTTCATTACTATATTTCTCATGAAAAAAACTGCCTATGATTTTCAAATAATTAAGAATTAATTTAATACTTCTTTCTGACATTGGCATAAGACCAGCAATTTAATGGAAGGGAAAAGTCAATTATGTTGATCCCAGTACTTAACTGCTTATTTTATCAATCCCGGAAGGATGAAAGGCAAAGTTGACCTCAGAACAAATGATGGTTTCTGATCTTCTGTCTGATACTCTAACAATTCTGCCAATCCACTGCCTTAAACAAAGCTGTGTATTTCATTAAAAATATGCAACAGTGGATCCTGACCGTAAAAGACATTAATTCATCATCATTGTTTAATGTCTATTTTCCATGCTTACATGGATTACAGATTCACATTATGAGGCTAGTCAGGTCAGGTGACTACATCTTGCTCACATGATCTGATTTTGGCTGCTCTACAGCTGGATGCCCTTCCTAACAACAACCACATTACATGTACTGGGAGCTTTTATCATGATTCCTCCACTACAACTTTTCAATGCATACTTGGTCCTTTTTTATCGTGGCACTAGCACTGCCACATTACAGAGTAACACTACATGCTTTTTTGTCATGACACCAGTAGTAACTGCAACAAAACAGAAGAAAAAATGATTGTGATAAATTCAGAATAATAAACATGTAAGCATGGAAAAGCAGACATAAAAACGATGATGATGTATGTGAATTCATTTACTAGTTTCAGCTATGCTAGGACACTGCCTTAATTGATCATGTCAATTTTCGTTATAAGTCGTGTGTTGCCAAGAGGCCAATTCATGTCTGCAAAGACAAAAGATAATCATCTGATCCACACAAAGCGTTTGTTGAGTAAGCTGAAACATCAAGAGCCTGGAATACTCTGGTTTTTCTCTGAGAAAAACTTTGATCAGGACCAAAAGGTCAACTGAAGGTATGACAGACATTAAATATATTCCAATGGACATGCAAAGTTTTTGGCAACTGTGGTTCTGGGAGATGTGAGCAATGAAGATTTCAGGACATAATGGTCAATGCTACTGATTGAGTAGGAGGGGATTGTGAGGCCATGGGTAGAGAACATGAGCAAGAAAACTGTGCCATCTCAATAGGCCAAGATGACCCAAGAATGAATGTCTACAATCACGTCACCCTAAATATATGGCCTCCTAGCTCTCCAGATCTGAATCCGATGGACTACTATGTATAGGGCATCATCGAGAGGGAAGTTAAGCAACACCCCTATAGCACTATAAAATCTCTTAAGTACGCCATAACTAGCACAATGTCTAAAATAGACAAAGACCATCTGATACAGATATTGTATTGATGCTTATGGCAGATTCATCAAGAAGAATCTCAAGATTATTCTAGCCAATTTTTCCTCAAATAAAGCTCTTCTTTCATTGCTTATAGGTCTTTACTAAATTCTTGAACTGAGCAACCCTATATAAAATAAAATATATAATACTGCAGCATCAAGTTGCCATCTTTTTAATTGATCAACCAAATAATTATGGAGTCTTTAACCCTTTCATTTATTGTTCACACTATAATATTTATGATCAGCATAATATAGATCGATTCCTGTTAACCATTATATCCAAGGTTTTTACAATTTGGTTCTTAAACCATTCACCACCATATTTCTAATGAAAGTCAGTAACTTTCAAATAATCAAGTGAACAGGTATAAAAGCTAAACTTGCTATCTTCAATTTGGTGTTCATGCCTATAATCATGAATCTTGGTGGTAATGGCTGAAAAAATATGATTGCGAATACAAACAGAAAAGATGGAATTCCTTCAAAGAATCTTTGGAATAATGTTATTTGATAGGGTGCATAGCTCAGATTTGCTCCAGGTAGAGCTGCTACTTCACATCAAGAGATCACAACTCCAGTATTACAGATGTATGGTTAGAATGTCTAAGGAAAGTATCACTGGACAGATTTTATGAGCAAAGCCAACAGGCAAACCACAAGCAAGATGGTTGGATAACATTGGGAAATTCATCCAGACAGTTGTTTGATAGGATCCTCTGGAAGGTGTGTCTGAGGACTCTGCTCTCACAAGTAAGTGGTCAAAGAAGAATCAAGAATTTGAAGAAATTTAGTAATATAACTTTTTCATTAAGCTGGTCTATGGAATATAACTTAAGGGTTCTTCCAAAAAAATTATGCTGGAATAAATTTAGAAATGGAAAAGAAAAAACCATTTCCAATGGTCTTTAAAAACCTACCCAATCCAATATCAATAATACAGTGTTCTTTTTTATACAAACGTTTTACTGCAGGAACAAAATCATAGAAAAAGGAATCAAATCAGACCAATGAAACCATTTTCTACTGGTCTTTCCATTGCTAATACTATCTGTAGGCCCCAACTGTTAGCTGAAGTTTCACTGCTTTTCCAGTGAAAATCTTTGAACTGTGAATACACAAAGTCAAGAGATACCACCAAGCATCCCACCCGACTATGCCAATCCAGTGGCACAAGTACTATACTACTCCCACCTACTCAAGGATTAAAGGCAAAGCTGACTTCACTAGAATCTGTTCAGAGTAGAGCTGGAACAAATGCTCAGGCATTTAATTCAACACTCTACAAATCCATTGCCTTCTAAAGTTAATTTTAATTAGTCTACTATCCCTCACCAACCAAAATTCAATATTAGGCATTACTAAGTTGATGCAACAAGACTACGTCAGTTATGATGAGTTCAAGGTGTTTGGTCCACTGCTTGTGAATTAATGTGTAAGTGATTAACCATTCCAGACAAATGTATCCTCAATGTAATTCTCTGGCCTTTTGAATTAGATACAATCCACCCCACAGGCTTCTGAACAGTTTGTCTACCCAACTTCACACATAAGACAGTAAATTACACTTGCCAAAGGTGCCAAGCAGTGCAATTAAATCCAGGACCTATCGATTGCAAAGCAAACTTAACCATTTAGCCATGTTGCATCAATAACAAACTGACTATGAAAAAGAAAAACACAATATTAATCTGAAGGCATTTTATTAATTTTTAAATACAAAGTTTTGAATTCATTGTATGGCCAAGCTAAACGTTATTGCATACAATAAAAATAAACCTATTCCAAACGTTTTATCTTTGAAACCAGAGCAGCAATATAAAAACCTAACTCTTATTTTATTAATCTGTTAATGTCTAATATATTTTAAATATATTAAATATCAAAGATGTTGGAATGTTACCCTGGAGTTGTTTAATGGTCATATTTCAGGATAACATCTCTGCCACAGAATTAAGACAACAGATTCAAAGCAGGATGTTTTGTACCACTTTCATGCTGCCATAAGAACAATACAAGATATTCTGCTACAAATTAAACAACTCAAAGGTAACATTTAATTCTAATCACTTAATTTACTGTCCACTAAAATTGAAAACTGCTAACCTACAATGGCTGTATAAACAAATTTCTCCTGTCTGTAGCTAATATTATTATTACTTTTACAATTTAGTTGAGTAAGGAAGGGTAGTGCCCATGATCCCTTTTGGGGCCTTCAAGAAGTGTGAAAGAGTGAGGAAGTATCCTCAAATCAGATCTGGCCTGAATGCTTGCAACAGAGTGGACACTGCAAAAAGCACTCGAAGGTCAGCTCATGGTGTTAAACCAGACAATAGATTAAGGCTACTGCAGTAAAAGAAATGTTAAACCAGGCGATTAAGGCTACCACAGTAAAAACAAACAGCTTGTCTTCAAATTTAAAAGTAGAAGACCCACCGATGTTGAAAGCCGCATCTTTGTATTTCAAATAAGACTGTTGCAAGATTAGTGGATGATAACATGGTGGATCTTCAGTTGGTGTTGATGAGCATTCACATTTAATCAAATGAATGTGCAACTTTTGAATTAATATGCAAGTGGTTGAATATTCCATAGACATGTATGCTTAACATAATTCCCAAACCAAGTCAGCATGACCTTTGAATTTCAGGGACAAATACAATCCAGCCAATGGGCTTCCATATAGTTTGTCTACTCAATTTCACTGTCTTTGGTTGACCTAAGACTATGGTAAATGACACCTGCCCAAGATGCCATACAGTGGGATTGAACCCGAAACCTCATGATTGCAAAGCAGACATTCCTGCGTCTACAAAGTCTTGAATAACATGACCGCTTTAACCATTTTGAAAGCAACTCACTTGAAATCATCCTGGTTTTAGGATTCACAATTTCTCATATTTCATACATATTGCATTTCTAATGAAGTGAACCGCCTATAAGTTTACATGAGGGAAAGGGGAGTGTATATATATATCTCACACAACTCAGTTATGAAAGCAATAAGATCATAATGTAATATGAAAGATTATGGAGTAACCAGTAATGCCCAAAATATTAAGGATCACAGGAGCTATTTTTAAAAAATAACCCTTTCATTACTTATGCCCATGGTTTTCAATTTTGGAAATCAAGAATTAACTTAGTAATATATTTTTAAAAAAAGGCTTTATTATAAAGCTAGTGTTTAAAGTAAATGTTCTTACATATAATTATGATGGAAGATTTTTAGATAAATATATTCTTTAAACATTTATCAGAACCAGGGGCAGTTTGGTATCAGAAGGGTTAAACTCAAATGGATGTCATTTTCCTGTTAATATAGGCCAGTTGAGTTGGAAAAATTTAGAAAATATTCTAATACCACCAAGAAGAAGCACTAAATTAAATAGCTTTCACTTTATACAAAACTCAAGGCACTTGCAATTTGACTGGAAATGAAACATTGCATTGAGCATGACAACCAAGACACTGCACCAAATGCAATGCGTAACTAGTAGACATGAATTATATTTAAATTTTTTTTACTTATTAACAGATTCACACAAAGACCACTCAATTCTTTTATTTTTCATAGAACAAAAGTAAAGCCATACACAGCAAGGAAATATGTAAACTATAGCAAATATTTTGTTAGCTTTTAAATAATACAACTTATTAAATAAAAATAAATTTGAAAATGAGGTAGTTCAAATGGCTTCCTGCCAGAAATTAACCCAAAAGTTTGATACTGTCATTTTTCTGTAACTATCGAAGAGAGAAATAAACATTGTTTACTAATTTAGGCACAAAGCAGCAATTGGCCATAAATGGGGAGGTCAATTAAATCAATCCCAGTACTTGACTGCCTTTCATCCTTCTGAAGGTTGATAAAATACCAAAGTAACAAGCGAAAAAAAAAAAAAAAAAAAAAAAAAAATGCAAACAAAAAACAATACACATGCATATGTATATACACACATGTATGCATTTACATGCGTCTGTGCCTCTATATGCATACATGTGTGTGTATGTATGTATGTATGTATGTATGGATGTATCATATAAACTATATGTAAAAGAAAAAAAATGACATTTGGAAATAAACAGTCATACCATTTAGAATTTATTTCAAACTCCATACAATGTTTTACACTAGGAGGGATAAGTTAATATTTTCATTTACTATATACATACAATTTTGGAATCAAAGTATTTCAATGAATATATTAGTGTATGAAATGTGTTACAGAAGAACCTCCTCGCTATGAAGGCGATTTAATACCTTGTGGGTTTCCTACTTTTTTTTCTCCTAAAATGAAGGTGTGTTAAAAAAAAAATTTTGTTTATTAGTAAACAAATCCATGGCCAATATTATCAGATGAAAATGTCATTCATTAGATACACAATGAAACACTGCAATCAACTTGAAACTGATGGGATGCTTCAACAGGAAGATAATGGATTTTAAACCAAGAGAGCTCAAAAGAAAACCCCACATACATATGTGAGAAAGTAAATAATGAGTTTGCTGTGTGCATCTAGTTTAGAATAAATATACTATAACCCCTGTGTGTTGTAAGAGGCAAAGACTGGTGCCAGTAAAAGCATTTGTCAGTAAAAGAATGCCTCAAAATGGACCCCATGACAAGTATGCAGCCTGTTGTGGGCTTCCCAACAAGGCTAATAATTCCTGCTTTACCAGAGGAAAATGGCCTTATAATGCCTGTGTTGTTTTAAGGAATATGGAGCTAACAGACAAAAGGAGGGAAGTTAGCAGAGAAATACAACCTACAGACCAACAGCATCACTAAGGTAATATATATATTCAGCTGCCTATCTGTATGTAGAACTACCTCAACCCTCTGGAGACCATAGTCTCCAAGTGTATTTGTACAATGTAAGGTGCTTCATTTTGTTTTTTGTTGGGGGTTTTTTTTTTGGGGGGGGGGGGGGGGGTCAATGACTTGGAGGATCTCGTAAAATATTTTTTTTTCATTAGGCTTGCATTTAGAAAATAGCTTACCAAAGATGTTAAATAAAATGCAATACTTTAAATTTTAATACGAATAGAAACTGGTTATTTATAGCATAGAACTAGAGGCAGCAGCCTCAGGCAGATCGGTATCAAAAGAGTTAAAGACATGTGTACATATACACATGTATACACACACATACATATTTATATATAGATATAGAGAGAGGGAAAATAAAAAATTTGATCTAATTTTATTTCATAATCATTACATCCATTAAAAAGAAAGACAGTTGTATGCCAAGAGCCATGTGTGTGTCTGGGGAATTACTCTGAAGCCAACCATAATCAAACAAAATACCAGTGGATTAACCAAGGAAAAAAAGTCAATATTCTTTGTTTGATTTTAATCTGCACAATATTGTAACCTAACTAGCATTAGTAGTAAAATACATTAAACAATAGTTGCTTAGTTACACTGGACCCCACCCCTCTTCAGTCATAACTGGCCATAAGCTTGCACCTTAGAAAGTTCTTCTCCAAAGCACAAGCCCAGGCAAGCTGTTCCATGGAAGACCAGCAGTCACCCATGTATGCCAGTCTCCCCATCTCTACTCCACCTCTGTTGCCCAAGGGACGATACAACTTGGCACCAGCGTCATTGCAACTCATTTTTTCCAACTGAATGGACTGAAGCAATACGAAATAAAGTGTCTTATTACCCTATTTTTGTTAATACATTGCAGAAAATACCAAGAATTTGATTGGAAAAAATTCATTCTAGTTTAGGATTAAATGAATAGAGAGAGATCAAGGAAACATAATGAGCATGTAAAGAGAAGGAAAGGAGTCAATTGTCAGATAGAACCAAGGAAACAATGCTTCCATTGGTCTTTCCATTGCTGATACTATCTGCTGGTTGCAATGCCTGGCAGAAGGCAGAGTTTGAAGTTGGAACACACAGCACTGGATTGGGTACCAAGGAATTTAATCATGACGCTCTAATGACTGCCAATTCGCCACCTTCCTGCCAAGGAAGGGGTGAAAAATTATAGTTGTGTAGATGATATGGAAGTTTCTAGATACAGTCAAAACAGAAAAAAAAAAATAATAAATAAAAACATGAATAGAATAAGCAGAGAGGTCTATTATCAAGCTGAAAGAGTGACAATGGATGAACATTATCAATTGAAAAAAGAGGAGGGTGTAGAATAAAAATCTAATTTGTTTCTTTTTTTTTTTCTTAAAAAGGGTGAAAACAGTATCAATGGGTGGCACACTGCATACGGGGATTGCCACCCATATGGTCATCCTCATCATCATCGTAAACTTCAGCAGAGCGCTGAGACCGATAGCGCTGTTCTTTGGGACTAAAATCTGACAGAACGCATGACTCTGCATTTGCTGGAATGTTCACAGGTTTACGTTCAGGCAGCAGGCTTTCTAGTTCTGCTATTTTTTCTGAAGAAATAAAATTTGGTGGCGGAAATTTGACAGTAAATTTTATAATCATAACTCCTTTTTCAAATGGGTCGCGATGTACAGGCATTCCCTCACCAACAATACACTTGATATCTCCATGTTTGACAACCTCACCTGAAAATAAAAAAGAAAGCACATGGAATACATTTTTAAGCAACAGTACAGAAAAAAAGGCTTTCATCATTATCTTACGTTTTCCATGCGAGCATAGATTAGGCAGGGTGTCGTAGTCCAAGACTAAGCAGGTCAGAGAACCATTTTTTGGCATAGTTTTTATGGCAGGATGACCTTCCTAATACTAGGTGTATTTTATCGTGGCACCAGCACTATCATTTTCCAGTGAATGAAATAGACAATTTCAAAGCTTGAGGGATTTATGTTAGGAGATATTTTCCATCAAGATAATTGGTTATTTTACATACTTTTCCATGTTGACATGGTTTGAAACGGGTCATTACAGATCAAACTACTGTCCTCCTAGACAGGTCAGCTGACTACATCTCAATAAGTTGCATTTTGGCATGGCTCTTACAGCTGAATACCCTTCCTCAAGCTAACTACTCTGCAGAATGTACTGGGAGCATTTTATCATGTCACTATCATAAAAGAGGTTCGCCATGTTCTTGACAACTTAAAAGTCCTTTCTTACCCTTTTTGGCATGGTTTCTACAGCTAGATGCCTGTCCTAACACCAACCACATTGTTGTGTGCAGTGGGTGTATTTTATTGTGGCACAAGTACTAGAGAGATCGTCAAATCCTTTGCCCTATTTGTTACTGTTCAAGTGACAGAAAAACTTAAATGTCAGTTTGTTAAAATATATAGCATGCTAGTTGGTTTTAAATCATGATGGCTAAATGAATAATCACTCACCGGGTAAGCTGGTTATAACTAAAATACGTTTATCTAAAGTGTTAATAGTTTTCTGAAAGCCACATAAGGCTTCTGTAAGTGACAGTTCCATGGGTAGTTCAATATCAGCTCCATTACGACGGAAATTCTCATCTTCCTGTTCATCCAAAACTATGATAACATCTCCTGGTTCCCTCATATTTGGCTTCTGATCACCATCGCCGCTAAATCGAAGTGTCTGGCCATCATACATGCCTTTAAAATACAAATGTTAAAACCAAAATATAGAAACAAAATACTAAACGTTTAATCAAAACTTAAAAGAAAAGCAAATCCATTCACAAGACATTTTTTTCATTAAAAAGCAGGTTGTGAAACCAGTTAACATTTTCATCATTTTACTATTTAACGCTTCTGATACCAACATGACCAAAACTGCCACTGGTTCTATGAAACAAAGCCCACCTCCCTCCATTTTATAAGGTTCTTATATAAGTTATGTTGAACGATTTTAACTAAAATAAGAAACATAAGTTAAGTTACTTAGTAATGAGATTAATTTTAGTAAATCTCTCCAAAGTCTTAATTGAAAGATGGCCATGTACTTAACTTTCATGAAAAGTTTGGCACCAAAAACGATTGAAATTGCAACCTATGCTGCAAAAATGATATTAAAAGTTTTTTTTATATACTTTGTAGGTCTAGAGGAAGGGGCAGTGCCAACAGCCTTCACAAGACATCCAAGACCAGAGAGATTGATGCCAATGATGTTCAGTTTAAATAGTTACTTTGCATTAGCTTTCTTTCCACAGAATGATGAGGAAGCAGGCTCTGGAGATCTGAGTGAAAATCACAGCCTACTTCCCAAATTCACTGTATAATTTGAAGTTACATTAGCCAAAAAAGGTATAAGAGGACACAGAATAAGATTGGATCTTAAAATAATCACGGCCTAACAACAAATGGGTTTATATATTTTTTTTTTTATGTAGAAACAAGAGGAGACACTCCTGGATGTCCACTTCTACCCAGGTCTTTTCCTGGGAACTCCTGGCACTTCACATAATCATCCATATGCATCATGTGTCCCTACCAGTGCAGTCTTCTCTTGCACTCTACAGCACATTCCACTTATACCAAGTTTTACTTTCAGCTCATCCACACTTTGCTGTTCATGCACATTAACATCACACATCCATCAAAGCATGCTCACTTCCTTTCTCTCCAGCCTTCAAATATCCTTTGCATTTACTGCTCATGTTTCACTTCCATGTAACAATGCACTTCACATGCAGGCATCATACAACCAGTCTTAGTTCATAAAGAGAAAGCTTTGGTTCACAGAGGTAGTAACATCTTGAACCTTTTTCATCCTGTTCTTATTCTAGCCACCATGCTTTCAGACTGACCTCCTTCACTGCTACCTAGGTAATAGAAGATACCAATCCAAGGAAAGCTTCTATACAGCTTTCCTGGGATTGGAAAAAGGTTTATTCCATTTGGCTCTTGCTACTCTGTGCATTTCCCCTACACAAAGTCTTTTTTCTGTTAATCAGCCTACAATCCCACCACATCTCAAGTGCACATTATATTAAGTTAATACCTTGTCTACATACTGAGCATGGCCACTTCATTAATGAAACCAAAATCTAGTCTTTCCAAAAAACTGAAATTGATCTTTGCTATGTTTACTGAACCCTTTTGATTCTGTTGTTGCCACAGTAGGAATTTCTTATCTAGCTGTGACAGATTCATCTATAAAAAACAGGTTGCCAGCATATAGGAGTTCCCATGAGAAGCCAGTCTTAAACTTTTATGACTTACAGAACTATAATAAACACTTACCCGTAAATTGAATTCCTTTAACATTTCTTACTCTCACAAGTCACTTATCTACCTCCAATTTCCTTAAGGGCCACCAGATGACAGATCATGGAACTCTGTCAAAAACCTCTAGATCAACTAAGAAAACATTTGTGGCACATCATGTAATTTGACTTTCCTTCCAAAAAACTATTTCTAACATTCTCATAAATCAACCCATCTGTTTTATGCCTTTGTAGTTGCTGTTCAAGCATTACCTTTTCTTTGAAATTAGCAATTATACTACAACGCCAGTCAAAGACACAATCTTGCATTATCTGATTGACCATGTGAATGACTAGCTGAAGTCCTACTTCACCAGATGATTTCATTATCTCAGCAATTATCTGACAGTCCAGCAGCTTTTCCATCACGCCAACTACTTTTTTGGACCTGTCAACTTTGATAGCTGATCTTTCTGTTAAATCTATTGAAGATAGATTTTTTTTTTTTTCTTCTTCTCCCAGTTCCATTCATTCTCCAAACTCAAGCATCATCAGTGAGGCTAAGTGCACTGGTGTCATTCTGAACACTTTTCTCCAACAACATCCTGATCCATATTAACACTGCTTTGCAATGCAGGACAAAAAAAAAAAAAAAAAAAAAAAAAATACACAGCCTGAAGAGAAAACATTCTATAAACAATTCATTGTCATAAAATCCAAATAAGAAATAACCATCCTTACCTTTATCAATATGAACCTCTAATTTCTTTTTAGCTTTATGTATTTTTTTCCCTTCACAGGTTTCACATAGAAATTCACGGTTGATGATTTCTTTTTCACCTTTACATTTTGGGCAAGTGGTTTGCATCTGTTGCAACATTCCTGGACCAAGACGACTGATTGTTACCTGATAACCTGTGCCTTTACAGTCACCACAAGGCAATATAGCACCTTCTTTTCCACCTCGTCCTAGAAAATATAAACAAATTATTTTTAGTGTAATAAATACAAATAATATCTATTCAGGAAATAGAAAAGTTTTGTTGAAATGAGATGAGATTTTCCTTCCTTCAGTGCAACTCCTGGCAGGTGGTGGAATATGAACTCTGAACACAGAGCTATAGTAGATACCGCAAAGCATCTTACTGTAACAATTCTGCCAATTCATTGCTCCTGGACTGGCACTATTTTAGCCTCAAATTGATAAAAGAAAGTTGACAATGGATTTTAGCATTTAATTTATGAGCCTTTGAACAATGTCAAAGTGCTCACCTCATGTAGTATCAGCAATGACTGAAAATTTCATTGTTTTTATGCCTACATTTCCACGATTACAAAGGTTGCATAAAAGGTTTTCAAGGCAGTTTTTCTACAGCCGAATGAACTTCTTGGTGTCAACCCACACATTTTTCTTTTATAAGTATTGTACATATAAATGAAATTCACCATATCGCTTAGCTGCAGGACAAATATCTTACCACTTGTTTTCGATATGGAGACATGCATCACCTGACAGACGTATGTGTACAAGATAAGCTAATTTTCAGTTTTTGCCTACCAAACAGCTCAACCAATGCCTTGCGAGTCAGGTTTTAGTAGAAAATTGCACAAAACAGAACCGAACTTAGAACCATACAATATACTGAGCACACTTCCTTCCAAGGGTGCACTGTTTTTACATGCACACACACATTCTCTACCATACTTCCATTCGACTTATTGTTTAAGACATTTTTCAATGAGACCAGTTCGAAAATAATATACCATACTTATGGGCAATGAAATCTGAGAAAAAAAAAAAAAAAAAACAACATGTCCTGACTTTTCTTTAGTATTATAACATGAGGGAAAGAGTATTTAGTTAGATTTATTATAATTGTCATAGAGTATAAAACAAAATGGTGTGGTATTTAGTTACCACTTTGTTCTGAGTTCGAATCTTGCCAAGATCAACTTTGCCTTTCATCCTTCCAAGATTGATAAAATAAAGTAACAGTCAAGCGCTGAAGTCGATATAATCAACTTTCCTATCCCACCTAAATTTGAAACAATCATAATTGCTGCAAATGAAACAGGAAATTTCAAAAGTGATCTTTGAAGCATATCATTGTATGCTGTAAACATGCACCTACTGTAAAGCAAGTGTTTTTGTTTTTTTATATAAATATCAATTTGATTTCTACCTCCTACCCCCTTCAAATGTTCAAAAAGCTAACCTTTTTGTGGGGAGGGAGGGAAGTCTATATTGACCCCAATACTTTATTAACCCTCGAAGGATGAAAGGCAAAGTTGACCTTGGTGGAATTTGAATTCAGAGCAAAGGGTTGTAACTAAATGCTACACAGCATTTTATCCAATGCTGTAATGATTTTGCAAATTAACAGCCCTCATTGTTGTGTTTAAAATAAATCCTAATTATTACCACAGAACAATAGATAGAGCAATGCTATATGATCTATGCCTGGAAAAAAACACTAGATTAGTGCTTTATGCAACATCTTGCGACAGGCCAATAGAGAACTTATGTTTTGCACAATTGGAAAGTATGTGCATATGAATTTATGAAGTTGTGTTACAATATATATGGATTTTTACATTAGTCCATTCTTGCACACCACTCATGAATTAACTGGGTTGGATTCATCATCATTTCATTTTACGTCTGCTTTTCCCCGCTTGCAAGGGTGGGACGGGAACTAATTCTGGCTTGATTTCTACAGCTGGATGCCCTTCCGAACACCAACCTCATTTACAGTGAGTGCTGGGTGCTTTTTTCCGTGGCGCCTACACGACCACTACAGTGGAATATGGACCCCAGTCCCTATCATCTCATTTCTACAGCTGAGTAAACTGGAGCAATGTGAAATAAAGTGTCTTGCTCAAGGAAACAACATATCACCCGGTCTGAGAATTGAACTCGCAACCTTTCGATTGCAAGGCCAATGCTCTACCCACTAAGCCATGTGCACTGCTTAACTACATATGCATTAATTCAAGAGTCAGTTCAGCTGATTAATTGACTATATTCATTGCTGAAACCAATGGAAGATCTATTATCTGAAGAAAATTGTACCCATAATTTATTCCTTCACCAAATCAACATGACAAGTTTGGATCATTGAATTATCGGTACAATCCATTCTTTCAACCCAATGAGAGAAATTGGGTAGATCCAAAGCTATAGTAAAGACACTAAAGATGCATCAGTACAATCCAACAAAGAACCTCATGACTGCAAAGCTAACTTCTTAACCACTCAGAACACCCCTCCCCTGGTCACAGCTAATAGCTATGATGCTACAAGTTTATTTGCATGTTCTAATATCAGGAGACAATTTAGTACGTTTTGTTTTGGATATATTCTTCAGTGATTTTGTTTCTGCCAATGTCTCATTCATTTTTTCTGACATAAAAACTTCAGCATCACAACTTCCATGCTTTTCAGCATATCCAACAACATGCAATTTAATACCAGTATCAGTTGATCTTTCAGTACTGCAGTTTCGATTAATTGTTGAAGTATTGCAAAAGAGCTACTACAATTTCAAATCATGTGTTTATTTTGTTTCTACTCTTGGCAGAGTTAACTTTTGTTGTGTGTGTGTGTGTGTGTGCATGATTGTGTGCTAATAGATGTCATATCAAGAACCTCATTGCTACCTCATGGATACATGCCCAGCAATGAGAAAACACCAAGCATAAGTTTTTGTAATTGAATTAATAAAAATCAAACAGAACCTGCTAATATATCTAATTTCAACTATTAAATACAATTTCATTCTTTTCATATATTGTTTTCCCTTAACTCTTTCTTCCCTGATCCTGACTATAGTCATGACGTTAAAATTCATTCAGTCAAATTACACCTGTACTCATTTATGTTTTGTAACAGGAGTCTGCTCACAACTGTAGTCATGCTTTGAAGTGTATTGATTTCTGATGTAAAATGCTCAGTGATTGGTTAAATTAAAAAGCTATACTTAGTTTGAAGCAATCGGAGTGTTTTTTTTTAAAATAATATTAGCATTGTGGTGGGAGACAAAACCATGGTTTTAGAAAAAAAATTTGTTCAAACAAACAACATCAGATAGTGAAAGTAATATTTTTGAAGGTTTTACAGAAATTGATGCAGCTGGAGCAGGAAAAAAAAAACTGAAATATATTTAGAAAATGAAGAGAATTTATCAAATACTGATTTAATGTCCAAATCTGACTGAAGATTTATCGATGACAAATTTGCTTGGGAACTAAGATGACAGCAATGATGAGAAACTGACTTTAGAATGGAGTGGGATCAGTTCTCAAAAGTTAATTTATTCAAAGGAAATCCTGGGCCATAAATATCTTAGACCAAGAAAAAATAGATTTTTGCTTTATTATTTAATGCCAAACGAAACCAACAAATACATAGAATTAGAAGGGCTTGATTCAAAGTGGTGGAACATAACTGTATTTGAAATAAAGGCCTATATAACCTTTCTAATGAAGGGATTGTTTCTGTACCAAATCAGGACATTTCTTGCAAGGCAACTTATTCCAGTCTACAGGGATTTAATTACCATGGACAGATTAGATAAACTGACAATATTTCCTTATTTCTGATGTCACCCAGAATCCAACCTATAGCCATCCTGGACAACAGACTTGCTCATGCCTGGTCTTTTACCAAAAGGACATGCCAAAATTTGAACTCACAGTATAACCCACACTGTGAAACATCTAGTGACAAGGCTATGATTGCCTTCACCAGACAACTGGTCTTTAAATAGTACATTCCATTGAAGCCTACAAAATATGGGATGTAGACTGGTCCCCACAATGGTTATGTGAACAACTTTCAAGTTTATACAGGGAAAGTTTCAAATTAGCCCAAACAAGGACTTGGATAATGATATATGGGGACAAAATCCCCACATGTATTGTGATAATCTCTTCATCTGTAAAACTCTTTGAATGGGACTTAATCTTGCAGCACAATGAGTAAACATAGATTGCTAAAAGCAATCACCTCAACCAAACTGAAAAAAACAATATGACTCGATTCAAAAACAAAAAGTTAACGAGACAAGACTAACACTAACAACCAATGCCAGTCTGAATGACAAGTATCCAGAGAATATCAATGTACCATGTCCAAGAGCAAAATAAAAATTTTTACTGACCACATGAATGGTGTGGTCCATGTAGACCAGTTGAAAGCCACTTGCTGCATTGAAAGAAAGTTCAACAAATGGTGGAAATGTGTTTTATTTTATTGTTGATGCGATTATATGTTCATTGTTTGTGCTGATGAGTGTCACCAAATCACTAGCTCCTGTCTAAAAAATATACTCAGTTGATTCTCAGAATGAAGCTGACCCATCAACTAATCGGCAACTATTCTTACAAAAGAAATGGTCCCTGAAAGAAGTTCCCTCAGTCCAGGGTGTCATGCACTGGCCTGCAGACTTGGGAGAAGAGGAAATTGTAAACAGTGTTCCAAACAGAACATTAGAATGGAAACAAAAACGGGATGTGAACAGTGCAAAGTGAACTTCTACATCAATTGTTTCAAGCCATATCTTGAACATTTCCAGCAATTGAAATAAACAAACTTCCAGGTGAATATATATGTTGAAAGTTAAAGAAAATGATTTTTCATGTCTTTGCTCATATTTTATGATACTTTAATTTAATGAAATGTAAATATAATGAACTTTTTTTTGCAACATCTTTATTATTTATAAACTTAGTTATTTTAACATCACCGTACAAAAATTGCTCTATCAGTTTTCACTATTCAGCTAGTGTCAAAATAATGTTCTTCAGTGGTTTAAACAGTGGTAAGTATCTGTTCTTTGCGTATTTATTTCATCCTTATTTGACTGCCATTTTCCCTACTAGAAAGAGTTAGATAGGTTGTCAGAGACCTAATCAGTAATGAAGCAGAACTACTGACCTCTCAGATGTTCCAGCTGCTTAGCAGCTAAAGAAATAAATGTATGTATGTGTGTGCATGTATATTTAACATCCGCTTTCCCTGCTAGCAAGAGTTGGACAGGTCCTTACAGATTGTGCTGAACCAGGTTTACCAACCTCTCAGACAGGCCAGGAGTTTGGAACTTGCATTTTGCTTACAATCCTGTGTTCTACAGAGTGCATTTTATTATGGCAGTAGCACTAGGTAGGTTGCCATATTATGACAAATGAAGGGACCTCCCAATCCTTTCGGCATGGTTTCTACAACAGAGTGCCCTTCCTATCACTAACCTCCTTATAGGGTGCATTTTCATGGCACCAACACTAGAGAGGTTGTTGGTTATTGTTCCAACTGAGAGCCCTGTTTTGCAGGGATGAGAGGAGAAGGGAAATAAGCATAAAGTTATGGTTGTATGCTAAGTGTGGTGTGATTTGAAAGGATAATGAAAATGGGGGGGAAGGGAGTGACCTCCAATAGTGTAGGGGATGAAATGATGAGAATACCTAAGAGGTGAGTGGTGGAGGCATGGTCACTAGTGCTGGCACTCAGTGTATCAAATTTTGGGAGGCAGTGTCGTGATGGAGAGAACAACAATGGGGGAATGGGTGGTGTGAAGTAGCCACTACTATGATAGGACATCTAAGGATTTTAGAGGGGGGAAGAATAGCTTAGGTGACACTGGAATGGACATGTGGGTGGAGATGTGCAGAGGTAACCGAGATGAGCCACGCCACATTTACATTGCTGGGTGGGTCTTCATTAGCACAGCATGGCGTCAACTGCTGAGGTTTATCTTAAGATTGGTTTTCACTAACTTGTCTGAAGTTTTCCTGGGCCTGCTTCTTAAGCATCTCTCTCTCTCCTAGAAAGAGATGGACAGGTCTACACAGACTGAGTCGTTACTGACCCCCCCATTCAGACTGGGGGGGTTTGCATCTCGCTCACAATACGGTCCTGCAGTCTACCACTTTCATTTTATCATGGTAGCAGCACTAGAAATAGGTCATCCCAACTCCATCTGCCCTTCCTATTACCAACCATTTTACAGTGTGTACCGGGTGCATTTATATAGATCAACATTGAAGTTGTTATCACTGACTCAACTGAAGGGTCCACTCAACCCTTTAAGAATGGTTTCTATAGCAGGGTGTTCTTCCCGTTACCAACCACCTAATGAAGTGTACCAGGTGCATTTTCATGGCACCATTTCAAGAAAGGTTGTTGGTCATGGTAATAACTGAAAAGCCCTCTCCGCTCTAAAAGGAGGAAGGAGTATGTGGTGATTTAGCATGGCAATGAGTAAGTAGAAAAGATAGCTGATAGTGTATGAAGTAGTGTTGGGTGTGTGTTGCATGATCGTCAAATCCAACAGAAGATCCATCACCTTTTCCTAGACACAGGTGCAATTCTGGCTAATCAAATGACTACATAGTGTCTAGATGTGTTCCTTGCAATGCAATAAAATGATGCTCACATACTCCATATTACCCTCTTCATTATACTAATTCTAATGAAATATACTGCCTTTGATCATTGTTTTTACATCAACTTTTCCAAGCTACCATGGGGTGGGAAGGACTGTTTGAGGCAATGCTTGACAACCAAGCACCCTTCCTGACATCAACCTTTTTTTTTTTACTACACAGGGATATGGTGTACTTATTATAAACATAGCTACATATAAGACATGGGCTTTATGATCATTTTCCCCTATTAAAGCAAGTAGCCTAGCATGCCTTATGATAAATGTCTTTTTTTTGCACTATCATCTGAATCCTCTCATTAACTCCTTGGCTTTCATTTCCATCTTTAGCTATGTTCTTAGTCTTTCCCTTTCCTCCACATGTATTTCTGTCACTCCCAGTCACTTTTATCTTCCCTCAACACATGACCCAAGCATCTCATTTCAGTTCTCTATACAACTTTTATCACTGCCTATGTGTTTCAATTAATTTTCAAAATTATCAAAAATTTGGAGGAATTATAACTATGAACATATTAAAATAAGCAGTTTCACCATCATAAAACCAGGGACAGTTTCAGGTGAGTTGGTATCAAAGGATTAATCAGCATGTCTTCATGTTTACTTTTCTTGGATATGCTTTTTCACAATGCAATTTTCAATTCATATTATATAGAAAAAGTATATTTCAAACAATTTTCATTTGTAATGAGATCATCAAAGAAGATGACCCCAAACCAAGAAAGCTGGCAATATTCAATAATATGAGAACAACTTCGAAGCAGGATGGCTAACCCACCTACCTCCACTCTAAACCAGAAGAAGCAAAGAGGTGTTACAAGTTCCATCTCCACCCTAAACCCCCAAAGAAGCACAGATGGAACAACTAGGTCTCCACCTGCCAATATACTCCCGACTACTTTACCCAACCTATGATAGCATGGAAATCTAGGAGGAACCTCGACCGATTCACATTCCCAGCTGAACCCTTGCATCCCCAACATAGGAAAACCTGACACTTGCTCCAAGCAATATATAAAGAGGAAGCCAGTTAACACCATCAGACCCCCACCCACTATGACCATGTACTCTTGAGTACCCTAGTACTAATGAAATAGTGCTGGTGCGACTTACAAAAACATTCAGCCCATCTTGTAAGGCGATGGTGTCGAAGTCACAAAATGCTCCCAGTACACCAAGGTGGTTGATGTTAGGAAGAGCATCCAATTATAGAAACCGTACTCCTAGTACATGCTGTAAATTGGTTGGAGTTCGGAAGGGCATCCAGTCATAGAAACCCAAACCAAATTAAAGTATGAGCAGGATCTACTCATCTGACCTGTCTGGCCTCAGCACGTGACAGCCACCAAATCCATGCAAGCATGGAAAATAGACATTAAATGATGACCACAACTACTATAACGGCTCAATTTTTTTATTTTAACCCCTTCATATTTCTAATGAAAGACTGCCTGCAATTTTCAAATTTTGAAAATAATGAAGAATTAAGGGAGATGCAGTAATATAACTTTCTGAAAATTAAGTTGGTGTTTGGAGCATAATGATTCTTACATAAAATCTTTTAGATAAACATTTTAAAATAAAACAGCTTTGTAGCAGGTGTGGTTTGAAACAGTTTGGTATTAAAAGGGTTAAGAAGAAAAGGAAAATGTAAATTTGAAGGATTCAAGATCCATAACCTACCGTTACATGTGTCACATATTACATCTCTTGTGATAGATAAATTCCTTACTGTTCCATTGTATAACTCTTTCAAGGTAACTTTAAGCTGATGTACAATGTCTTTAGGTTTAGATGGAGCACGTCTACCATGTCCAAAAAACATGTCAAAAATGTCCATAGCAGAATGGAACTCAAATCCACTACCCCCTGCTCCCCCTCCTTTAATTGCCTCTTCTCCTCCTTGATCATAAATGGCTTTTTTCTTAGGGTCACTTAGTACTTCATATGCTTGACTGATTAACTTGAACTGAAAAAGAAAACATTTTTAATGTGAGATCGACACTAAATATAGAGGATATGTGAAGGCTAGAAAGAAACCAATTAAGCTGCTTCAATGGATGTGTAATGTCAATATGCATGAAACAAAGAGGAGTTAACCCTTTAGCATTTAAACCAGCTATATCCGGCCAGAATTCGCTCACCCCTTTCCGTTCAAACCAGCTGTAACTGGCCACTTATACCAACCTTAAAGTATTCTCAAAATAAATAAATATCAAAATCTCAGATTCAATATTTGAGATAATTGTGAGGTAAAGACTTTACTGCGAAAATACAAAAATAAGTAGAGTAATGTAAATGATAGAGGGTTAAGGGAGAAACTAGATACAAGAACCATTATAGATAAGGAGGTAGTGAAAGCTCATCTCAGAAAGCAAAATCTTACAAAGGAGATAACATAGGAACAATGCTGTACAAGAGAGGACTTATCTACCCTATGCAATTACATAAAAACAATGATTATGAACTTAAACTTGAATTAATCTTTGAAAATAACATTTTTAAAATCTCATCAATAGCTGTAAAAATGCTCTTTCACTTTTTAATTATGACATTAAAATTGAAAAACTGATTTTTATACAATCTTAAAAATCAAAAATTTTCTCATTAGGTTGGTGTTTAAAGAATAACTTAAAGGTTCTTCGATTAACTACTGCAAGAAATTAAAGACATTGTTAGAGGCAAAAATGAAATGCAATTGAGAGATTTTGAACAAGCATTTCCTTTCATATTTAGTCAAGCTCTCCCCTTCTTTATTCAACATCTATTTCCATCAGCCAGTCAATTTCATCCTTCCTTAACACCTGACCCAACCATCTCATTCCATTTGTCTTTACACCATTCATCACTGGTTCTATTCCCACCATCCTCAGTCACTTTAATCCTTCCCCAACACATGACCAAACCACCTCATTCCATTTCTCTCAATATTTATTACTATTCCCATTAGAGATTGTGAGTCTATAAACTGGATAAGATAATTCAAAACTTTAATACTATAAACTTTAACTTAAGATCAATAAAGAAAACTCAAGAATTCTACTTACTCTTTCCCCTTCATTTGGATTTTTGTCAGGATGGTACTTTAGTGCCAATTTTCGATAAGCTTTCTTAATCTCTTCTGGAGCCGCAGTTGGGGAAATACCCAGTGTGTCATAATAACCCGTTTCTTTCACCATTCTGAATCTTTATACCTGGTAGGAAAAACAAATTTAATTTCAAATGAGGTTTTGTTTTGAACATTTGCAAAGAGTAAAAAAAGGAAAATTATTAATCCTTTCATTACCATATTTCTAATAAAAGACTCAATGCTTATGACTTTCAAACCATTTTGAAAATAATCAAGGATTTGTAGGGATTTAGTAATATAACTAATTTTCTCGTTGAGCAGGTGATTTGTAACTTAAAGGTTCTTACATACAATTATGATGAAAGGATTTTAGGAAAAAAAAAATATATATATATATATATATATATATATATATATAAAAACTCCTTAAAACAAAGATTTGCATCATAAAACCAAGGACAGTTTGGTATTAAGTGTTAAAGAACAAAAATGTTTAATAATGAAAGTAAGCAATGGAAAGGCAGGTGCTGGCTAGATACTTATTTCAAAACATCCATGAATGTAGGCATTACTTAGTGGAGAAATTTGCTTCAATTCTGAGGACCTATGTTCAATCCCATTCAAAGGCCCAACCTAGTCACACTGATGGTGATTCAGCTTGGAGTATTACGTTAATGGCACATGTTTGGAATACTCAACTGCATACACTAAAATAAAAGTCCCTACAGACAAGCTGAATTAGCATGACACTGTGCGACAAAGCTGGACCTTTGAATTACTTTGTCACATTGTCATGCTAATTCAGCTTGTCTGTAGGGACACTCAATCAGTTACGTTAATTCACAAGTTTTGACAATCAGTTGATCAAACTGAATGCTCATCATCATCAAGCATCCAGTATGATATTCTCATTATTTCAGTCTTAATCATCCATTATTTGTTATGCCTATAAGAGTTGGATGGATTGTTGCCTGCTGTGGTCAGATGACCACATCCTGTTTATATATTCCATTTTAGCTTGCTTTATTCAGCTAAATGCCCGTCCTAACACCAACCTCTTTACATAGTGAACTGGGTTCTTTTTGTTGCAGCACCAGCACGACCTTACATGAGCAAAACATGGCTATTAAACTACCCAAGTTTATTAAATATCAGATCAAAAGAATGACTACTAGCAAATAAAGGACATAAAATCTGCTTTTTCCTTGTTGTATGGTGAGAATATGAAACTAAACAATGATGGGATTTATACAATTAATAATAAATCCATTTTACCACGCTTGCAGGGGTCAGTCAAATCCATATGAAATCTAATAAAAGTACAAAATGGTTCAAGATAACTATTTGATGAAATACAGACATTATAAAGAAAAAAAGCTAAAACAGATTTGAATAACAGCTGTGCACTAATTTTACAAAATTTCAATTTAAAATATGAATAAAATAAAAGTAAGCAAGGATATTAATAATGGTTTCTTATATATATATAAGAAACCATTATTACTATCGTTGCTAACTTTTATTTTATTCAAGGATAGTAATAACAAATATAATTAGTGTATCATTAACAATAAATATGTGAAAATGAAAACATCTGAGACAAGCCGATGAGGAAACTAAAATGTATGCACGCGCACAATGAATCCGGTGAATCGGATGATATTTTTTATTTCTCTAAAAGAGATCTATTATCAATGGTAGCCAAAATTTAAATATTGTAGAAAAAAAAAAAATCCTTTTAATATGAATTGATACTTTGGACAATCTGTCTAGCCATGGGTGTTTATTTTTAGTCGTGGGGAAAAAAAAAATTCACTATTTTAATCCTAATTTCGGTTTAAACTTTTAAATAATATATATTTATACCCTCTTAAACTAAGATTTCCACCAATTCACCTGCATACATATTGTAAATATAACTTTTTTTCGTGAAATGAGGTTATATGATTTTAAAGATCAATCATAACTCAGGGGTAACCCATTTAAAAAAATTCCATAAAGCTCATCTAAAAATAAAACGGAAAACATCTCAACGACAATTCAGAGGATTTAAGAAAAGGCGTTTTTCATTGAATTTTTTTTTTTTTTTTTTGTATTTTTCGCCGATTAATTTAGATAATAGCTATAAGCAGGAATGTCGACAAAAATTAAAATAAAATTCACCAAAAACAAATTATTCAGCAATCTAGAAACCCATTATTATTTAACAAATCGTCTTTATTAATTACCAATCACTATAAATATTTACAACCTCGTCCTACAAAACGTTTGCGAAGAAAAAGGGGGAAAGTATTCTTGCAACCATTGTATTTTAACCATTTCGTTACCGTATATCTAATGAAAGGCTGCCTAGAATTTTCAAATTTATTAATAAATTAAGAATTTGGAAAATGTTAAGCTGGTGTTTGGAACATAACTTTAAAGTTGTTACATGGAATTATGGTTTTTAAATAAGTATAAACACTAAAACAGTTTCGTATAAAAGCAGAGGCGGTTAGCTAGCAAAAAGATTAATTATCGAATTTGTAATGGATACCAACTAGTTCAAATTAATGTTTCGTTAAAAATATTACACAAAGACGGAATTATATAAATCACAAGTACAAGACTTGTCTTCAGATAAAAATTTAAAAAAATGAAATAGGACTGATTGCCGTAAACAAATGCGGTCATTAAACAAAATGTTATTCTTACAAATCAGTACCTCCCCTCTACACTTACTCGTGGACAAATAAAAAGAAGCTAATTAAAAGTGACTAAAATATACCTAGATAATCATCCAACTGGGCACCAATTAGTAAGTCTTGTGTTAAGTACAGGACAGGACATTGTATACATACATATATTATTTAATACATTTAAAACCGACGGTCAAGCTTACACCATTCATCCAGTTTACATGTATTAAATATCTACACTACTTTTAAGTAGTGGGTTGAATAATGGTTTTCCTAATATCTAATTAGTAACATCTTTACACACACACAAACCATTTATTTAACCCTTTGATTTGAAACCGCCCCTGATTTTAAGATACAAAACTTTCTTTTGATGAATATGAATATATATATATATATATATATGTGTGTGTTTATCTAAAAACATTCTATCATAATATTATATAACCTTTGTTACATTCAAAACAAGTTAACTTGGTTATATTACTGAATTCCTTCAAATTCTTTATTTCTCAATGATTTGAAAATCATAGGCAGTGTCTTCCATTAAAAATATGCTAATAAAAGATTAAACCAAAATTATATAGAGATCTGACGAAAATTAAATGCACCAAAAGTTTGCTAAACTACTTATATTTAAATACAAAACTAATTTCGACTACGGATATTAAAAAAAAAAAAAATGGGGACCAATTTGTCTTTTCGTTTCCATGTAACCCAAAAGTGTTTGAAAACAGGCATATGTATGCATATATATATATATTCAAGCACACACATTAACAGAAAAATATCAATAACATGGGCGATTTTTATTCTTTCCATATTTTCAAATGAGTTTCATTGGAATGTTCTAGAAATGGCTGAAGTGTTCATAGGAGGACAAGAACTAAATTCAAAAGTAGAAAAGGTTTTGTATAATATATCCATGCGCATGTAGTTTATATATATATATATATATATATATTATAATATAATGGAGGGGAAATCTAGCTCTTTTGGCATATAGTTACATGGAAAATGGCAGCAAACATGTTTTAAAAGGATCCTCTCCGATATTAATTATGCAAACTAAACAGACAACCCAACCGGCTTAGCTGACATTTTGAACAAAACAATTCGTTAATTTGAAAATGTGTATTTTAAAGACACAAAACTTCACAAAATACTTTAGTATATGTGCTTGTGTACAAATACACAAATTAAGAATGAACCTCCGTCGTGATCGACGATGAGTTCGATCAGCAAATTAGACAATATATGATACTGATATCCGGGTCAACGAGGCATCAAAATTTAACCCGAAATTATAATCCAAGAAAAAGATACATGTGACAATGTAGTAGTTTTATGTAGTGGTTAAATATAAAGTTGAGATGTCCACGGCAGGAATCGGTCGCATCAAATAAATAAACTACGTATTGAGTATATATATTAAGTTGATATAGATAACTTAATGATACTTTTAACACCTCGTTCCTACTCATCTTTATATATATAATATATATATATAATCAGCAGCACGTGGATAATATGAAATTACGAATATAATGAAAATAGGAGCGACGGGGGCAACTACTAGTTTTCTCGATATTTCCGCTTCAATTTCCATGAAAGAGAAGCTAAGAATTGATAACCATAAAAACGTTACTTTATTACCATAATGGAGAAAAGATAGAGAATAGCTTTAAAATATATATTCAAAATTCATATATTTATATTGCCTGCGAAACCTCAGAGACATATTTAGTCTTTTTGACATTCTAATTTTCACCTTTTGTATTTTCTCTTTTGTCTATATTTTCCCAGCATTTCTAAATACCACATTCAGTCATATGGTTCGCTTAATTACAAGAGGCGATTCGACACATTTTGATTTTAGCGACATTTTTAACAGAGAAAGAGAGACGGGGATCTTTATACAGTATGCACCATATATATATATATATATATATATATATATATATATAGTGTATGCATATAGAGGACGAAAATCGCCTTTACATTATACGTTTACGATGTGCCCCCATGGCTAATGTTACACAGACATATATATAGAGAGATATTAGTGAATGTAATGTGTGCGAATATAATCATTCTAAGAATCTATTAAAGTGCTCACACATACATAATGTACATTATATACATCTATATACAGTTGCAGTTACGAAATAAAATCAACCAATTAATTTTTTGTTTAGAAAAAGAAAAAAAAAAGAAAAAAAAAAAAAATGGAGAATTGATTAACTTTCTAATTTAAATATATTAATATTTTTTCATCGCTATTTCAGCCACTGAAAGAAATGCGATCACATTAAATTAATATTTTTTTCTTCTTAATTTTCAAAGGAAAAAATAATACTTATAATAAATTATTATATACCGTTCTGTGTTTGTTTTTCCTTATTCTTCTTGGTAATAAAGTTCAACAAGTCGTTGAAAAAAGGGGCTAGCCACTAGTAAAGTTATTAATACAATATAGTAGGTGCTTTACACCTCTATATATATATAAGTATATAACAATATATATATATATGTTATATATATATATAAGGTGTGTTTTCGGCCAGCTCAACTATTTATCTGGAGAGAGGATTCTAGAAAAACGTTGAATAGTGACGTAAGTGACCACGTGATGATTCTTCTCGCTTGCCACGTTTGATGGATACAAAAGGCGAAACGGATCAAATGATGTACTTTTACTTTTCGTTCATAACCATTTCTACTTCGAGACAAAACCTGTAATTTTTATTTTATCGACCTCGAAAAGATGAAAGCAAAGTTGATTGCAGTGGAAATTGAACTCAAAACGTAAAGAACTGGAGCAAGTACTGCTACGCATTTGTTCGACTCTTTAACGACACTGTAAATTTGCCACCCTATACATTTCGTTTTAAGAAGATTTATCCGCTTGGGGTGAGGAGAAAACAAGATTTTATAATATTGTGAAAAGGAAGAGTGGTGGATTGGCGAAATTGGTAAAATGCTAATGCAGTATTTGTTCTGACTCTTTACTTTCTGAGTTCTAATCCCATAGGAGTCAACTTTACCTTTTATCCTTCTTTGGTCGATAAAATACAGTACCAGTTAAATACTAAGGTCGGTATTATCGACGTTCTCTTCCCTACCAAATTGCTGGCTTGTTCCAAAATTAGAAATCATTATACTGTGAAGAGGGGAAAAAAACATCCTATTTTTTCTTTTGCTGGTTTCATTCATTAGACTGTCGTCATTCTGAACCTCAGCCTTGAAGAGATTTATAAGGTTATATCGACGCCTGTACTTGTTTCTTTTTTTCTTTTTTTTTTTTCAAGTCTGGTACTTATTTTATCGATCCTTTTTGTCAAACTGCTGGCTTGTGGGATACAGAGACAGACATTGACACACATATAAACCTTACATCACAAGTTTATGTGAGAACCTTGTTTAAAACAGTTTGTTTGTGATATATTTTATAACAATGGAAGGCTTTAATACAAGGATAAATCTTTTTAAATTTGACAAATAATATTTAAATGAAACAAAAGAAAGGAAGATAGATTAGCAGAGTCGGTGAGGCGTCAGAAAAAATGCTTTGTGGCATTTAGTTACGGCCTTTATGTTTTTAGTTTAAATCCTCTTGGGTCGGTAAAATAAAGTACCAATTATGTATAAAATCACCTTTCACTTACCACAAGAAATCGTTGGTCTTTTGCCTAAATTAAAAACCATGAAAATGTTCAAATTAAATTTAAATTCAAAACCTGGACTGAAATCTCATAATTACATGACAGATAATACAGTTAATATATATTGCACTTTATTATTAAGTTGAAGGAGAGCGGTAGATTGACAGTATATTCAGGCTGTTTGAAAAAATGCTTTGCAGAGTACTTGTGTATCTTTACGTTCTGGATTCAAAT
Source organism: Eledone cirrhosa (assembly GCA_964016885.1). Lineage (NCBI taxonomy): Eukaryota > Metazoa > Mollusca > Cephalopoda > Octopoda > Eledonidae > Eledone > Eledone cirrhosa. The sequence continues at coordinate 160,832,198 of OZ024741.1, read as the reverse complement.
CCCGCTGAGGTTAACTGTGCCTTCCATCTATCCGGGGTTGGTAAAATAAAGTACTATTCAAGAACTGGGTCCGTTATAATTGGATTTCCCCACTCACCCAAATTGCTGACCTTGAGCCTAAATTAGAAACCACTATTTCACAAAACCTCTAAGAATCCTTCTTCTTCGCCCACATATTCGTGAGAGGGTCGTGGGGCCGAGTCCTCAAACACCCTTTCCAACAAATCCTGTCAGAAGCAATCGTCTCCAACTAATCCGTCTGGACTCCTAAGCGTGACCAGCCAAGCTCATAGATGTTATCCAACCATTTTGCTCGGGGTCTACCCCTGAGTCTCTTGCCGGGTGGTTTTACCCGTAAAATATGTCCAGCAATTCTTCCCTGAGATATTTTAACCACATGCCCACAGTATGGGAGCTGTGATCTCTCAATTCGGAGAAGTAGCGGCTCTACCTGGAGTGACTCTCTGATCTCCGAGCTACGCACTTTATCGAGTAACGTTACTCCAATGACCCTTCGGAGGAATCCATTTTGGCCGCTGGTTTTCGCGATCTCATTCTTTCGTTCATTACCCAAGATTCATGATGATAGGTAAAGGTTGACACAAAAATTCTAAGAATTCTTGATTGTTGTAATAATTAAAATACTAAAGCGGTATATTTTTGTTAGAAATATGGCTACAAAAGAGTTATAAAATCATTTACTCAATGAAGTCGTATATAAATATTAAAATCTTCCCTAATCATATCGGTTCAGACAAATGGATCTTAACCCTTTTGTTTCCATATTTATAATTGTTTCTACTTTTGGCACAAGGGCATCAATTACCCAGTACATTACTGGTACTTTATTTTATCGACCCCCGTAAGGATGAAAGGCAAAGTTAACCTCGGCGGGATTTGAACTCAGACCGTAAAGGGACGTAACTATGCTGGAAAGCATTGCGTCCGACCCTCTACCGGTACTACCAATCCACCGTAATGAAAGACACTACCTATTGCCTTCAAATAATTTTGAAAATAATCAAAAATACAGAGGGACTTTGTAATATATCTACTTTCTCATTATTAACCCTTCTGGTACGAACCTACCCATCATAATGGGTTCCTATTTTAATTAAAACCTACCAGCACAATTTATATAAGAACATTTTTAATGTTACAAATGCTTTCTTAATGAAACAATTTTTGTAAATCCCTCCAATGCGTTGTGCCCTTGAGCAAGACACTTCATTTCATGTTGCTACGAAAATGAGTTGCGACATCTGTGTATCAGCCTTTGTAGACTATCGGTGGCATGGTATGCAATTGCTTTTCTTTCTCAAAAACACCTTGCCCGGCCTTGAAGAGAAACTTTCTCGGTGTGTCTGTGTGTGATTACACACACATACACACTATATATAAGTTCTCTAGTTTAACTTAGTGAGATGTTTATCATTTTAAATCCATGTATATTAGATATTATTATTTTGGTTTTAAATTTCAATTAAATAGACTCTAAACTATTAATTTGCAAATTGATTTTCGTCGCTTTTTGAGGGAGAGGATCATTGGAATAATTTCGTTTCACCATATGTGTAACACATTTCACGCTTTATAAGTCATCTTTTGTTTATATGTTTTTGTGGGTGTTTTTATCACTGGACGCACGACCTTCAATCTCTATGGAAACTTCTTCACTCATAAATGTTTTTCTTACTTAGATAGAAAAGCTTAAAAAATTCGAGTCTTTTAAAGGGGATGTAGAGAAGAATTTAGTAATAATGAAGCTCTTCGATGAGCTTAAGTGCTGTAAATTGTCAACAACCGGAAATTACAATTTGTTCGCGGACACAGTTTACCCGGTGCTGCCGATTATATAATGATATAGTTTTAGATTCAATTCTTTCTTCTTTTTTTTTCTGACTCACTTTTTGTAACACTGTATATTGTATCAAGCAATGATTAACTTCCTTGTTAAATGTATATATGATGTCTTTAGAATTATATGAAGTGAATTAACGTTGTACGACAATCGTACATAACTACACTTTAGTGCCCCGCCGAATTTGTTTCCTTATAACTTTCTTAATAATGAATGTTTTTTTAATGACATGCATAATTTTTTACGATTAGGATTAAACAAAGTCAGGTAGTTGGCAGAGCACTAAATTAGTTATGCCAACAATTATAGTAACTTCCTCGCTATAGTCTTTTTTTTATTACCCACCAGCCAAATTTTGCAAAAGCGGTATTTAGGAAGAAGGAAACAATATTTTCCATTAGTCTTTGGTCTTCCCATTTCTGGTACCACTATCTGTCGGTCCGTTGCAACTTCTGAGTTGGATTTAGTCCACTGAATGGTACATGGGCTTTCTCAGAATGAAGAAAAACAAAACATTTCGACTGCGCAGAAGGATGAATAAAATACTTCAATGTATTATTTTGTACTAGAGTAGTTATTACATATCCCATTGTTTTACGAACGGGATAACTAATATTCCATTTCGGTAAATTTATAGAAAAGCACCCGTTGGGGTTCGGTGAGAAATAGTTGATTTTGATTTTTTTTTCCTGTTTTCAACTAATCTGACTCGCAACTCAATCGGAAGCGACTAATTTTTTTAGAATATATATATATATGTGTGTGTGTATAAAACATCTGTTATCAAATAGTCACATATCAGCACACATTAACCTTTAACCTCTGAAATAACAATTCCTTTGTTGTCACCGTTTAGATTTACGGCCTTTGTTTAAACGGAAATTATCAAAGACTATGTTTCGTGTTTCTAGGCAACCCATCCTTATAAATACTAGAAATTTTGACCCCCCCAAGTCAGTCAACTTCTTCGTTCTGCCACAGACAAACCCGCTTCCAAGTTGGCTAGGCAGTTCCGGCCAGGTATACCAAGTTCAACTAAGATTAGTAGGATTCACTACTTTTAGATTCTACATTAAAGACATCATAAATATACATGGTAATATATTAAAAGACCTTTCTGTTGCCCATGATTTGAGAGTAAATCACGCCGCCAATCATACGAATAGGCTATGTAGCCGGTAAACTCTTAAGGGACGCAACACACATATCAAATAGTCACATATCAACACACATTAACCTTTAACCTCTTAAATAACAATTCCTTTGTTGTCACCGTTTAGATTTACGGCCTTTGTTTAAACGGAAATTATCAAAGACTATGTTTCGTGTTTCTAGGCAACCCATCCTTATAAATACTAGAAATGTTGACCCCCCCCCCCCCCCAAGTCAGTCAACTTCTTCGTTCTGCCACAGACAAACCCGCTTCCAAGTTGGCTAGGCAGTTCCGGCCAGGTATACCAAGTTCAACTAAGATTAGTAGGATTCACTACTTTTAGATTCTACATTAAAGACATCATAAATATACATGGTAATATATTAAAAGACCTTTCTGTTTGTTCATTATTGCCCATGATTTGAGAGTAAATCACGCCGCCAATCATACGAATAGGCTATGTAGCCGGTAAACTCTTAAGGGACGCAACACACATCGCTATAGCGTTTCACCAACCCCTTTCTTCTGTTGTTTGTATCTGTTTATGTATTTACATGTAGATGTGTGTGTATGTAACTAAAGCGTAACGTACGTTACGAATGAACGACTAAATGATTTTAATTTGTTTTTTAACAATTAATGGTGGTAAAGATTTCAAATTGTCTTAACCCCGTCCGCAACTCATGGTGTCTGACACTCTTACCGGCTACATGGCCTCTTTCTAAAAGATTAGCAGTGTCTTGTTCATTTGTATATTCTCACCACCACAACAAGCAACTACAATTACTGGATTCATCGATTATGGCAATACTTCATAGCAACAATTCTCTTGACTCACTGAGACATACTTCACTCACTTGCTATGGATTCAATCACATAAACACAAACACTTGCTAAATATAAATATATATATATATATATAATATATTAACAAATGGAAACTATATTTATAAAACTATATTTATTTTATTATACATATTTCAAGGGCCACCAAGGCACATTATGGTGCGCTTTCATCAGATAAAATACAATACAGATTAGTTTTATAAATAAATATTGACATACCCTGAAAAAAGACAACCTTAACAGTTGGAGCTTCCTGGATAGTGGAGATATTACATTTATTGAGGGTGATAGAATGTTATGATTGAGTATGCAAATGTGTGTCCGAAAGGTTTAAAAGATAACGGTTTATTTAAATTAAACTGTTGGAAGAAGGGAGAGAGAGAAAAAGAAAGAAAAAGAAGGAATGATTATATATATTTTTGTAAGTGGAAATAGTGTGAAGAGAGGAGAGCATGATTATATTTAAGTGAGAGAAAATATTAGTTATAAAGGACAAATACAGCGTAAGTATGTTTACGTGAGAGGAAAGAAGAAGAAACGAAGAAATGAGGGTAGCGTGGAGGAATAATGAAGCAGGATTCGTTGTTTTGATTATACTATTTATAATGAAAGGTTGAAAAAATTTGATTAAAGGTTTAATTAATAATTTAATAATTAGTTTAAATGTGTATGTTAAGGATTATAAATTATTAAAAAAATATATATTATATATTATTAAAAAATATATATTATATATTACTAAAATTTGTAAGTCAAAAATTTAAAATATCCAAATAATTCTAAATTTATGGAAAAATTTCCGAGAGTTTATAAAAGAATAACCACTTATTTGTATTATAATAACAGTAAAGCGTAAAGGAAGTTATAAGTGATTTATTAATAACTCAGATGACTCTAAGGATTAAATGCTATAAAGTTAAGAAGTTAAAAAGTTAAATTTTCTATCTTAAGAATGTAATTAGAACATGAACCTTATGTTATTTTATACGAAGTCATAAATTTATAAATTTACTTGCTATAAAATTATAACATTTCATAAGAATATATTTAAAGCATAAAGCATAAAAAAATTTCAGAATATATTTAAAGCATAAACCATAGGTTACTCGACACATACACACAAAAAAAACTATATGTTTATCACATATATATAAACATTTGGATATATATATATTAAAAACTTTGAAAAATATAAGAATATAAAAATATAGTTTTTCTATATTCTTCAAAGGAATTTTCAAAAGATTTTCTTAAACCCTTCAGTAAGTTTATCAAGAAAAAAAGTTTCCTTAAAGTAGTTTCAAGCAGTCATATAAATGAATTTAATGATCTATCGATAGGTGTAATAATATATATGTGTGAAGTAGAGATAATAGAAAATAAGTTAAGTATATGAATCATATGGATATAGAAGACATTATGTAAAAGAGATAAGTTTTATATTACATTTTATATATATATTTAAAAGTTGAATTTAAACGATGTTTGCAAGAACTAAATAAATTATTCCTTAAATTAATAGAGTTCTTACTTTTAATATAAAGAATATTTCTTCGACACAAAGAGCGCAATTTTCGGATAAAGCAGTGTATGAAGGAGCTTTGGAGATAATATTCCAAAGTAAAGAATAGTTAATGTTCTTTGATTTCAGGTCCCATAGTAAGTTAGATAGAGAAGTTGAAGATTTTTTACTAATATTCGTAAAAGAACATTTGTGGTTATTAAAACGGGACTTAAAGTCTGTGGAGGTAGAGCTTAAGGTGCCATGTTTCACTTCCGTACAAGAGTGTGGACAGCACGTTGCTGTTGTAGAATCTCATCTTTGTTTTGAGGGTGAACTTCCTGCTCTTCCAGATCTTGTCAAGCTGGTTAAATGCTGCTGAAGCCTTTCCCATTCTACATTGCAATTCACTGTCCATGGTGCCCCCATTGTTAATGGAGCTTCCTAGGTAGGCGAAGTTGTCCACTATCTCCACCTCCCCCTGTTCAATGAAGACACTAGTTGGACTAGAGAAGAAGTTGGACGCATTCGATTCCAGGTGTCTGCGAAAGATCCTGGGGATTAAATGGAGTGACCATGTAACAAACAAGGAAGTCAGAATCCGCACCAACCAGCAGCTAGTCTCTTCTACCATCTGCAAGCGACGCCTGGGCTGGTTTGGACACGCTTTGAGACTTCCCCCGGAGAGACTGGCGAACCAAGTACTTAAGTGGAGCCCGCAGGGAAGCAGACGGAGAAGGCGACCCAAAATGAACTGGCGCCAGACAGTTGAGAGGGACATGCGAGCGACAAACAGACAATGGCGGGACGCTGTGCAACTGGCTGCTGACCGAACGCGATGGAACACTATGATTGCCTCATGCGTCGCAAGACGCGGGAGCTTCTGAGTCTGAGGTAGAGCCTACATAATTAAAGGAGTTTACATTGCAATTGTATAGTATATTTTTAACTAAACAATTATTATTTAGAGGACAGTTAGATTTATTTCTAGTTACATTTATCTAAATTTAAATTACTGGGAGCCGTACCATTATATTGGATATTGCTAGGGGTATTAATGGTATTCTAGTTAGGTTTTAAGTTTCTATTATTAATTCTATTAATATTCTGCGCTAAATTCATAGTGGTGGAATATGATAATTTAATAGTATGTCAATTAAATATTGAGTAATACCTATGTGTTCTAGGAAAGCATTTATCTAGAGCTTTAAAGAATAATTTTGCAATAGGAGTTTTAATACTTAATGAGAAAGGGGAGCGAACCATAATATATTTCTAGTTCTATTTCGTCTTTTGGTTTTCGAGTTATTGTAAGGTTTTCTATTATAATATTTATAGTTATGGTTAGTTGGCACATCCTTATTATCAATGTATTTAATTTTATTACTATAGCCTGCTCTACGTAACGCTTCGTTATAATATTGTGCCTTATCTTCAAACATATTCTTATTGGCTGAAATTCTAGAAATACGTTGCTGTACAGAATTTACTATAGTGTTTTGAACGGATCTGGAGTGATTGGAATTAAAGTTAACATGGTTTAGATTCTCATTTATTTTATGAAATGGATAATAAAGACCAGTGTTAAGGTTTAAAGTTACATCTAGAAAATTAACTATTTTATAATTATTCTCTACTTCTACTTTAAGATTAAGGCAATTAAAAAATTGTATAATTTCTTTTCTTTTCCTATTTATTTCACAATTATTATTATTTTCAATAAGTAATAGCATATCGTCCCGATATAAACCACCGGTCATCTCCGGTATTTTCCTATGTAAAGTATTATTAATAAAAAGCCCCCACAAGATCCGTTATTTGTGCCGAATCGAATGACCCCATAGTAATATCAAAATTACTATCTCTGTCTGCTCTAGTCCTTAGGTGGTTGTTAAATTTAATTAATGTTTTACGTGAAGTTAAGATAATGTGCATTTCATTACTATTTAAATGCATATGTCAGGGCTTTATTAAGTAGATTATGAGTGATAGAATAGTAATAATTAGCAATATCCAATTGAATAAATTTATTATTATACTTATATTTAATGTCCTTAAACCAGTCGATAACTTCGTTAGTCCCTTTCCATAATTTTAAATAAGATAATTCTTTAATTTGTGGTATGATTCTGTCTAAAATATTCTTGCTAAGTATGCCAAGGTCCAATTTAGATGATGCAATCAATCTAACTGGTAATTCAATTTCAAAATTTCTTTTATGGTCCTTCATATTAATTTTTGGTTTCCTAGGTATGAGGGGTTGAGTCCTATTTTCGATGCCTAATTCCTGCATTATATAAGAAGCTTCCGTATTTAGTTTTTCAAGGTCATCACTGGTTGCTCTTTTGTAATTCTTCCTTAGTTCCTTCAATATAAGATCGTTGTAATTATCCTTTTGCATTCCATAAAGATTGTTGGTTTTATCTGATTTAACTAGAATTTTTTTCCGTTTTTTCAAAGCTTTCTATATTATTTTTGAGATTTCTTAGGTAATCCTGGCCTACGAAGTTGTTTTTCTTACATTTAATGCTTTGTATGATAGAGATAATCTCATTTTCAAATTCCATTAATAGTTTGTTGGAAGGTGGATTCTTTTGGGATTTGAAGATTCTATCAAGATTGGAAATATTCTCTTTCGCATCAGATTTATCAAAATGAAAAGCTCGCCATCTGAGTCTTATTATATATATATATATATATATATATATATATATATATATATATATATATATATATATATATATATATATATATGGGTGTGAGTCTTCGTCAAACTGGTGTAGAGATATAAACGAACATATAGAGGAAAAAAAGGAAACAAATCATTTTTCACCAAACGGCAGATGGGTGCTTATCTGTAACTCACAGGATATGAAATTCCGAGGTTCCCCTTCTCCCCACTTTTGATTCTAGTGAGGAAATGGTGATGGCGAATGAGATGGAGGTCAGATTATTTGAAAACACACTGAAAAACTTAGGAAAAGAAATTTCCCAGCGTGTGCTTTTCTATAAATTTACTTAATATGTATTCTACTGTTCATATGTATAGGTTACTAAGTTGAATAATAGTCCAACTAATCCCCAAAAGTAACATTTCACCTGTATGTGTCATCATTATCGTTTAACGTCCATATCCCATGCTAGTTAGTATGGGTAGGATGGGCTGTCCCAGGTCGAAGGGCCGTGTTTCGCTCACACTGAACTGATTTGGGTTTGGTTTCTACAGCTGGATGCTCTTCATAATGCCAACCACATTCACAGTGTGTGTTGGGTGCTTTTTATTGTGACACCTACATGACCACTTTACAGTGTAGACTAGGCACTTTTGTCGTGGCTCCAGGGTGACCAGTTTATGGTGTGGGTTGGGGACTTGAGTGGAGAAGATACCTGGGGAATTGGGGAGATAAGTATAGGGGTGGGATGATTACAACGAGGGAAAGTGGTGCATACTAGATATATGCCTCAGCTCATGCATATGGGAGGGTGGGTCTTCTGTATTACTGCATAGCGCCAGAGATCACGGTCCTGTGTCATTGCCTTAACGTGGTATATCTGTGCAAAGTTAGCTTTTATTACCTCATCCCAAGTCTTCCTAGACCTGCCCACTCCATGGGTTCTGCCAACTTCGAGTGCTTTGCACCTTTTTATACAGCTGTCATGCTTCATATGCATCACATGTCGATATCAATGCAATCTACTCTCCTGCATACTGCATCTGATCCCTCTTATGCTTAATTTCTCTTGCAGTTCGTTTATGCTTTGCCGTTTGCATATATTAATATTGCACATCCATCGAAGCATGGAGGCTTAATTTCTTTCAAATCTTCGCACGTCCTCTGCACACAGTACTCAGAACTCACTACTGTGCAACATTTTTGTTCGTATACATGCATCATACAGTCTGCCTTTCATTTTGAGGGGGAAACCTTTTATAGTTAGCAGCAGTAGTAACTCCCTGAACTTACTCCAACCCAATCTCACTCTGGCTACTGTGCTTTCGGAACACTCTCCTCCACTGCTGATTTTCTCACCCTGGTAACAGAAACTATCTACCACTTCTACAGAGCCCTCTGGGCATTTGAAGGAGATTGTATCCTGGGAGCTCCTGCTATATACTCTCCC
>OZ024741.1:160812715-160817715 GCA_964016885.1 Eledone cirrhosa | reverse complement strand
TTGGGACTTTGTTGTTCCAAATGAATTGCAGAGGCCATATTATAAAATGCAAGAAGGTTCTAATAAATCCATGACTTTAACAACACATATATAAATAAAAGGCTGATCCCATATATATGAATACATACATAAAAGACCCATGCATACTAGTCTCCCCTCTCCACACCATGGATGTTGTCCAAGGGAAAGGCAAATGCCAATACAGTTTGGCACCAGTTACGTTGCAATTCATTTCTAGAGTTGAGTGAACTGGAGCAACATGAAATAAAGTGTCTTGCTCAAGAAGACAATGCACTGCCTAGAACTCACTACCTCATGATTGTGAGGCCAACACTCAACACTGTATGTGGCTTAGTGTTGAGTGTTGGCCTCACAATCATGAGGTAGTGAGTTCTATATATATATATACACACACATATACATATATATACACATAGTTAATAAATGAAACAAAACAAACACAGGGAGCCAAATATACAAATTCATATTGGGTTCACGCTAAGAGGAAATGGAGGAGAATGCTACATTTTGGATGGATTTCCTCCTATATATAGGTTTTTCCCTTAAATTGAACGGCAACAACAATGTTACATGGTAGCGAGTCCTAGGCGCAGTGTGCAGAAGATTAGATAGGAATGAAGTTTGCATGCCCCAATCGATGTCTAATAGTAATATATGTGAATGGCAAAGTATAAACGCACTGAGAGAGAAACTAGGCATAAGAGGAATCAGATGCAGTGTGCAGGAGAGGAGATTGTGCTGGTATGGACATGTGATGTGTGTGAAGAATAACAGCTGTATAAATAGGTGCAAAGCACTCAAAGTTGGCAGAAGCCATGGAGTGGGCAGGCCTAGGAAAACTTGGGATGAGGTAATAAAAGCTGACCTTGCCAAAATGCACCTCTCAAAGGCGATGACATAACCAGGATCTCTGGCATTATGCAGTAATACAGAAGACCTGACTGCCCACGAGCTCAGGCCGAAAATGAAGCATATGTATAATATGCACCATCCCGTCTGATTTATCTGCATGGGAAGTGTTTATCAAGCCAGTTGCATGCAACAATACTGTAATGAGGAGGTGCATTGTCTTGCTGGAACCACAGCTCACAGCATCTGGCTATTTCATTCATGGAATAAAAAATGCACAAAACATGGCTGATTACATACAAATAAGCAGATGTTCAAAAAGTTATCTGTGCATCTTGCAATAAAAATGCATTGACTGTCTGGTTACTTATGACTCAGCCTGTATATATTTATAAAGAATAACATCATCGCCTAGTTTCTTAGAAAATAGTAAAACGGTGCTTGTTAGAAAGCCAAATTGTGATCTGACCTGTGTATTTATCGATGTGAGTGTATGCCTTCTTCAGCAGTGAAGTTACACAACCTATGCCATCATGTCCATTCAGCTGATAGATGGCTTCTTTAAGTTCTTCAATACTTTCCGTTTGTGAATGGTATTTTTTCACTTTGTCATTGTTTGTGATCAATGTCAAGGAATGGACATCAATAGTATGGTCAAGTGTATGGCCAGTGTTTTTCGACAGACACATGTTGTCAACCATCAATGCAAGACTTTCTTTGATGTGAGAGAGTTCATCTGTAGATATCTGGAAGATATATAAAAATGTAAATCAAACAAAAAAAATCAAAATTACTTCTATCCAGGTGTGAGGAAAGGCATCTGGCTGTGAAACATTGCCTCAACATGCCTTGTCCAACCCATGCCAACATGAAAAAGGCAATGTAAAAACGATGAGAATTTTGTTAAGTTACTTGGACAACTTCCCTTGATAGTTGAAAGAAATATTGGCATGGTATTTGACCCATGGTCTATTGATGTTGGGGATTTTACAATAAAGGAGTTGAGTGATACAATCAAGACAACACAAAACAAAAAAATTACAGGTTTAGATAATATAGAAAGTATGCATGAACGATGAGTTGTTTGAAATCTGCCAAAAGACTTCAAAGATGTACCAGAAATTCAAAGAAAAGGAAGAATAGTGCCTCTACCCAAGGAAGGTGACCTGGGATATATAGCTAATTACTAAGGAATTACTTTGTCAGTAGTTGCAGCTAAAATCTACAACAGAATCCCACTAAACAGAATAAAACCATATCTAGACCTGAAACTCATAATAAATCAAAATGGTTTCAGACAGAATAGATCAACTGTCTCAAAAATATTAACACTGCGAAGGCTACTAGAAGGCATCAGAAAAAAGATCCCGAAAGCTGTACTAACTTTCATTGACTTTATAAAGGCTTTGACTCAATCCATCTAGAAAAGATTAAACATTAATATATATACTTACTATACTTATGAAATAAGGTACGGAATGGTGTCAGGAAGAGGTATCCAACTGTAGGAAATAAAACCTGTCTGAAAATGTCTTATCCCAGATCATACAAACATGGAAAAGGTAGACATAAAATCAATGATGGTGGTGGTTATGATGTTGATGATAATGTTGATGCTGATTGTGATGAAAATGAAGATAATGATGATTTCAATGATAATGATGATGCTGATTATGTAAACAGAACTGAAAAAAACCCTCTTACCTGTGAAGAAAGGTCAATAAGAAGCAATTTGTTCCTCTTGCCTTCTGAATAATTCTTACTAAAACTGGCAAAGTTCTTCAGAAATCTGTCTTCAAATCGACAACACATTTGAGTGAAAGCTCGTTCAAAGTCTGTCATTAGAAAAAATATATATATAGGAAATTTACCAATAGGTGCAGGCATGGATGTGTGGTTAAGGAATTTGCTTCACAACCACATGGGTCTAGATTCAGTCACACATCACTGGATCTTGAGTGAGTGTCTTTTACTATAGCATTGAGTTGACCAATTCCTTGTAAATGGACTTTGATAGATAGAAACAGCAGAAGCCCAACTTATATATATGATAAATATATATATATATATATATATATATATATATAATGAAGGAGTTGTGGTAAGGAACCAGATGGACCATAACGCACCAGAGTACTCAATACTTAGGGTAGTAGAGTGGGTAATAGGAAAATGTATGACCCCGATGGCAGAGCTCTAGCCGTTTCAACGGCTATTTCTCGACTAAATTTAGTCCAGAAATAGCCGTCGAAACGGCTTGAGCTCTGCCGTCGGAGTCATACATTTTCCTATATATATATATATATATATATATATATATATATATATATATATATATATATATGAAAATATAGCGTTTAAAAAAAAACAAAAAACAAAAAAACATAAAAACTGGAAAGAAGTAGCTGGCGGAGTTAAAATAGCTCAAAATACAGTAATTTATTATAATAAACAGTAGAAAAGGGTATGTTTCATACTTCCTTGAAAGATTTTCAAACAAGCATGTGTACAAAATCCTATTATGTTAAAAATAATAATTACACATGAAGCAAATTATTCGTTAAAGTAATTACCAAATATGGTTTTACATTAAATATTGAATTACAATTGTTTTGTCCCTTATTTGGATTATCCAAATCAATCATTTATGAGCAAATACCTCAACATATTGTTTCACCAAACGGACCAACAATTCACTGTCAAAAGGTTTGTTAGATGCCAGTGTGTGTGTATACATGTTTATGTTTGTGCCTGTAATTTAGCAGATCAACAAAAAAGAGATCAATAAAATAAGTATCAGGCTTGAAAAATAAATACTGAGATCAATATGATTGACTAAATCCCTTTAAGGCTGTGCTGCAGCATGGCCACAGTGTAATGACTGAAAAAAAGTAAAAAGAAGAAAGAAAAAATACATTACAAAATTTTACCTTGGAATAAAACTACAACAGCAGTCACTTACAATCGAGTATGACTTGGTAGTATACCCAAAGCTTTTTTTTTAGTTAACAATGAGCAGACACAAACACACTGTCAACCTTCCCTCCCTTGATCCAGTGTTACATCTACGATGTGTCAGCTGGAAGGAGAAAGGGATATACTATCACTAGAATGGTACTTTCTGTATTGACTTACAAAAGGAGAAAAGGAAAAGGTTGACTTTGGAAGAATTTAAACACAGAGTATAGAAAGCTGAAACAAATATAGATTACTCTAACAACTCTGCCAAATCAACCACTAATGTGTGGAAATATTAAACATCATATCTTTCTCCATTTTATTAATATTTTTAACACCAAATAAATTGGTATGGTTAAGGAGTTCACTTTACAATTATAAGGTAGAGAGGGAAACCTCTTCAGTGCTGGTGCCATCAAAAATGCACTCAATAGATGCTGTAAAGTGATTGGCATTAGGAAGAACATCCAGTTATAGAAAACTTACTAAGCAAAGGATCAAGAACTGTGTCATAGACATGACAACTTCCCTAGTATTGGTGATCTACATCATAAATGCATCCAGTAGCCTCTGTCTAGGGAGCTCTTCAGTTGTGTGAAGGACTTGATTTACTGCCTAGTGCCAAATGCCAGTGTCACAATAAAAGGCACCCTGTATCTTCTGTAAGAAGTAAGATGTAGGATAGCTCTGATTAAGTACTGACCTAGTCTGTGATGACCTGTCAAACCCATGCTAGGATGAAAAAGCAGATGTTAAATGATGATATGAGGATGATATATATATATATATATATATATGTATAAGTTTATCCCGGGTCCAATCGGGGGTAACCACAGTAAGTAAGGTACTCAATACAAAGCAGAGTATAAATATTTAATATAGAAAAGACTTCTACAGGACTAGAACTGTTTCATTTGGGAGAAATCATCAGGAAGCCCTGATGATTTCTCCCGAATGAAACAGTTCTAGTCCCGTAGAAGCCTTTTCTATATTAAATATATAAGGACTGCCCAACACCGGCCAGAGTTATCTCCCTTGACCTACTACAAAATCAAAACGTTTTTTCACGAAGAATGAACTCTGACGTGAACTTATCTCTAAAAACCCATTCCGGGTCATGTAAGGAATGCTTTTTAGTTATTATGTCCTTGAGAAGCCCATTCGGGCGAAAC
>OZ024741.1:160775215-160810215 GCA_964016885.1 Eledone cirrhosa | reverse complement strand
GCGTCATAAACGATCAACTTGCTTTTGTTAATGAACGGACTTCAAGCGATTCATGCACACACACATATATGTGTGAGTGTGCATGTGCGTGTGTGTGTGTATTTTATTTGACCTGACCATCCCCACAACACTAACCTCATTCCCATCCCACCTCAATACTTTTTTCTTTAAATCACAAAACAATGACACATACTTATCTCTTATCTTGGATGATTTAATTCACACATTGTTTTGTACATGCACTCTTGCCACCCCAACGTCACCCCCAAACATATGTCAAGATAATATCAACAGTAAGACCAAGGATCTAAGAACTAGTTTGAAGATCACAGTAATTTGAGAAACTCAATCAAAATGCCTGATCACAGTAATGTGAGAAACTCAATCAAAATGCCTGATCACTGTATGTGAGAAACTCAATTGAAATGCCTGATCACTGTATGTGAGAAACTCAATCAAAATGGCTGATCACTGTATGTGAGAAACTCAATTGAAATGCCTGATCACTGTATGTGAGAAACTCAATCAAAATACCTGATCACTAGAATTACAAGAACTTCTCATAAAACAATTGATCCTTAAAGAATAACAACTACCACAAAAGTCATTCTTATCATTTTTCAAATACACACACACACACACACACACACACACACACACACGCACACACACTCACACACACGCACACACATACACACATATTTATATACGTGTGCGTGTGTTTATGCTTACTATTTGTTTATGTTCTATAACTTACCAGTTCAACAAATGGAGATCAATTAATTAATTGATTGATTGATTTTTTTTCTGTTTACCTTCGAAAAAGTTATGTCCATGATATTGACCTTCATAGGGCTTGTGCTGAGTTGCAGGTCTGGGCTGCTTCCAAAACCTAAAATATCCCCATTCACCATTTAACGACAAATCTCTAAAGAATGGTTCATTGTATCGTGGATAATTGTGATAAGGACGAACAGATTTCTGGTGTTCTACCACAGGAGAATAGGAGTTGTTTCTAACAGGATTCCATAAGTCATCATTATTCCAGCCTTCTCCATATTTGGGATCCTGTTGACTTCCATAACCAAAATAGTCTTCTCCAATGGACAGTGTGTGTGAGATGAGTGTTATTGTGAGAATTCCAAGAATCCACATTGTTGTAGAGTTTTCTAGAACAAAATAAAGTAAAGAATAAAAGAAAAAAATTATCTCTCAGTGCTTCAAAAGTTGTAACTGTTGCTTACATTTCAAAATGTTTGATTTAGCTTCTAATTTAGACAGTGATTGTTGTAAGGGGTCGTTTTGCTCAATAGTTAGAGCAGCCAGTTGGTATCTGAAAGATATGGAGTTCAATTATTCACTGTACAAACTTTGCAAAAAATAAATTCTTTTATTTTTTTATTGGTTTCAGTCATTAGGTTTTGGCCATGTTTGGTCACTGCTTTATCCCTTTAGCATTTAAACTGGCCATATCTGGCCAGAATTCTCTCACCTCTTTCTGTGAAAACCGGTTGTAACTAGCTACTCATACTTATGTTGAGGTATTGTTCTCAAAATAAATAACATCAAAATCTCATAGATTCAATATTATGTCAGATAATTATGTAATATAAAGCCTTTACCACAAAAATACCATAGTATATATAGAGTAATGTAAATGCTAAAGGGTTAAAGGAATTTAGTCAATCATATCGATTCCTGTACTTATTTTATCATTTTTTTTTAATGAACTTCTACGTTATGGGACATAAACAAACAGTAAATACAAACACAGACAGAAATATGTGTGCAGAGGACTCACACAAATTGGAAAGGAACGAAGTATACATGCTCCAATAGATGTGTAATACATACGAACGGCAAAACATAAACAAACAAGGTGAGAAATTAGGAATAAGAGGGATCAGATGCTGTTTACTTAAGAGGAGATTACATTGGTATAGTCATGTGATGCGTATGAAAGACGACAGCTGTATAAAAAAGTGCAGGGTGATCAAAATTGATGGAAGTTATGGAATAGGTAGACCCAGAAAAACCTGGGACGACATGATAAAATCTGACCTTGCACACTCTAAGAGAATGTCACTGGATTGAGACCTTTGGCGCTACACAGTAATACAGAGCACCCGCCTTCCCTACGTACAAACTTAAACCTACAGTCAGTAGGCACCTCTTAACCCAATATACACCCCACACCCCACACCATCCTTTCTCTGTAAAGTTATGTTGGTACCACACAACATCCAGTCCACACTAAAGAGGTCATGTAGGTGTCACTACAAAAAGTACCCAGTCCACACTGTAAAGTGGTTGTGTAGGAGACACGGTAAAAAGGCTCCCAGTCCCCACTGTAAATGTGGTTGGCGTTAGGAAGGGCATGCAGCTGTAGAAAACCTGCCAGATACAGTCCTATATGAGTGAGACACAGTCACCCGATCAATCTTGCCTCAAGTGGGACAATTCCCGTCTAACCCATGCTAGCGTAGAAGGTAGATGGTAAACAATGATGATGATGATGATGATGATATATATGTGTGTGCATTCATGTCTGTGTTTGTATTTATTTTTTGTATATGATGGCTGCCCCCTCGTTATCGAGTATGGCCATTGCACGATACATCATTATTAATAATTATTAACTAATTCTATCATGCAATGTCTGTGTGTGAAGATTTTTTTAAAGTGAGGAAAGACTGTGCACTGAGCCAATCCCACTCTCTGAACAACAGTAGCTATAACCCGAAAAGAAGAAAAGATCAACTTTATATATATATATATATATATCTCGTTTCTGAATTTGTTTAGCAAGATTCTTTATCTGAAATCGTGTGTTGAAACCGATATTGTTATACTTTGGGAGGGTCATGTTGCCAATAAGAAACACATGCACCAGTTGCTTTCACTTCAATTTATTATTATAATAAATTTATAATAAATTTATTATAATAATACATTGAAGTGTAAGCAACTGGTGCGTGTGTTTCTTATTGGCAACATGATGCTCCCAAAGTATAACAATATATATATATCATCACCATTTTACATCCATTCTTCCACGCTAGCATGGGATGGACAGGTTGTCCTGTTGTGAGCAGTGCCAGGTCGGGTGACCTTGTCTTGCTCATGCGGGAACTGATATATATATATATATACATGTATATATATATATATATATTGAAAAATAATGAATACAAGCAGTAGTTAGGGGTTAACTTTGTGATGGACTGGTGTTCTGTCTAGAGGGAAGCCTTGTACTTTCAATCACTTAACTCTTAACATCCTGTATCACATCAAAACACAGCAGAAAGATATGAATATTAATAATTTAATTGATGAATTAATAATAGCTGATAAGAATATATTGCTTTTGAAAATAATTGTGTTGTATATGAAGGTTTGTTAATAATTGTTTCTACTTTTGGCACAAGGCCAGCAATTACCCAGTGCATTACTGGTACTTTATTTTATCAACCCCGTAAGGATGAAAGGCAAAGTTAACCTCGGCGGGATTTGAACTCAGATCATACAGGAATAATGGCATTCAATTTATTATTATCATTTTTTCTTTATATCATATATTTTGAGTGTACCTGTCTTTTAAAAATAAATAATAAATTAACAACAAAGGGACTTTCTCTATGAGCAAAGGGTAGATTGTATGATTCTTGTGTTAGAAGTGTGATGTTGCATGGCAATGAGTCACGGGTAGTAAATGCAGAGGATATATGGAGACTGGAGAGAAATGAAGCAAGCATGCTCTGTTGGATTTGCAATGCTAGTGCACATGAACAATGGAACTTGAATGAATTGAAATAAAAGCCAGGAATAATTGGAATCAGATGTAGTGTTCAAAAGAGAAGGCTGCTGTGTTGTTTTAGACTTGAGATGCATATGGATGAGGAACGCTGGGAAAAGTGCCAAGAGTGGAAGAAAGCTGCAATAGAGGAAGACTGAGAAAGACTAGGGCAGAAGTGGTTAGAGCTAGACCTCAGAGAAGAGATGGTGATGAGGGAATGCTGCATTAATTTCACGAGTAGGATGTCTGTTGATGTATGATGCATGTATGTCTGTTTGTGTGTGTGTCAATGTCTACATTCTCTTTGTCTCTGTGTCTGTGTTATGCCTTGTAACTTAACAATTCATCAAAAGGAGACTAATAGAATAAGTATCAAACTTGAAAAAAGAAAGTTCTGGGGTCAATATTGTTGACCAAATCCATTAAAAACAGTGTCCAAGCATGGTTACAGCCTAATAATTGGAATCAGTTAAAGAATAAAAGAATATAGAATAACCAGTCATAGGCCATTTTCTCTGCTAAAGTTAGGAGCTAGCCATGCAGGTTCCATGACAGAGGTTATATTAATCACAAGACCTTAAAAATATAACAGCATATAATTGCTAAATTCCATATAATTTTAAAATATTTTGAAATATTATGTCTAATATACAAAGGAAGATTATAAAGCAATCAATAAAGAAATGAGAACTTGGTCTAAAAAAGAAACATATATAACACAAACAAATTAGCTGTGGGATTTCAACTCACTTGCTTCTGTCTTCAGGTGTTTTGTGATGGATAGCAAATTTTAAAATGTGACAAGTGAACACACAGTTAAACAGTTTATTATTATTCTAAAAGCCAGTCTGTTGAGTACTTGCTGAAGAGGCCAATACACTTACCCTGAATGTCAATAAATTTCACAGAATTAAATTGGAACAAAGATTGCTAATGTGATCAGGTGTCCTCTATGTCCTGACTCACCTGTGCCAATAAATCTGTAGCAGGTGGTTTCGCTATGGTTTCTGTCTTTATTTGTTATATATATTTGAATTTTAAAAAAGATAAAAAAATAGCTGTTTTATTTTTTCTCTTGAAATCTTTAACTATGGAAGACAGATAAAATAATAAAGTGGGATATCAAAGTATGTTTTATTTTTATTATGTATTAATCTTTAGGGCAGTGGATTGACAGTACCGGTAGAGAGTCGGACGCCATGCTTTGCAATATAGAGTTACGGCTCTTTACAGTCTGAGATCAAACCCTACCAAGGTTAACTTTGCCTTTCATCCTTACAGGGTCGATAAAACAAAGCATCAGTAATGCACTGGGATAATTGCTGGCCTTGTGCCAAAAGAAGAAACAATTATGAATTATCCTTTCTGATACCAATCTTCCTGAAATCCCCTTTAGTTCTATAATACAAAGCTGCTTATATTTATCAAAAAACTTTACATCATAATTTTATAAACCTTTGTAAAGTTATGTCCCAAACACTACCTGAATAACGAAAAAGTTAGATATATTACTAAATCCCTTCAAATTCTTGATTATAAATGTGAGAATCTTAGGCAGTGTGTTTCATTAGAAATATGGCAAAATAATATAACTAACTTCCTCATCATTATTAAGCTGCTGTTTAGGATATAACAAAGATTCTTATATAAAAGTATGACTGAAGATTTTACATAAATATAAAGTTTTCTATCACAGAACCAGGGGCAGATTGAAGTGGTTTAGTATCAAAGCATTAAGTAGTAAGGTGTTAAATTATAATACTACAGCTTGTGGATTTAAACCATGCTACTGTTATGTAATCCTCACTTTAACCTCATTTTAACACCCCCTTCCCCCTCCTCCTCATCATCATTACCACCACCACCACCACCACCACCACCTGCCCCATCATCATCATCATCATCATCATTATCATCAATTTTGTTTGATGTGACTAGGACTACATCCAATGAGCGACTCTTTTCTTCAGGGCCAGAAAATACTTCAACCACTAATTACCCTCTAAAAAGCTGAGGTGGGATCTGCAATACAGTACTGCTCTCACATCTGGGTTGGTGCTACTGTTACTCACACTGACATTCTAGAGCACTTCTTCTTCACTCACTTATTCCTTGGACAGTTGTGGGAGCAGCGTCCTCAAGCATGCCTTCCAATGGGTCTTGTCAGAAGCAACATCTCCAATTGATCCGACTGGATCCCCAAGCGAGATCAACTAAGTTCATAGATGTTATCCAACCATGATGCTTAGAGTTTACCTCTGGGTCTCCTGCCAGTTGGCTTTGCCCTTAAAATCTGTCCAGCATTTCTTTCCCAAGACATTTTAAACACATATCTCTAATATCGGAGTAATAGAGAAGTAATAGCTCTACTTGGAGTGACTTTCTGATCTCTGAACTACGTACTCTATTGAATAACATTACTCCAAAGACCCTTTGGAGGAACCCATTTTGGCTGCTTGCATTTGTGATCGTATTCTTTCGGTCATTACCCCAGATATATGACCATAGGTAAGGGTTGGCATGAATCATAAATTGAAGATAGCAAGTTTGGCTTTTACACCAACCTTCATTCTTCTGATGACTGAATGCTGAAGCTGGTGCATTATTGCACCAGCTCCTGCAATTCTTGCACATAATTCAACCTTCTGCATTCCCTCATTCATGAACATGGCCCTGAGATTCTTGTAGTTCTCCACCTGCTTCAGTGGAACTCCACTAACATGTAGAGTGCACTGTCCAGGCTTCCTTATGAGTCTCTCACTCTTTGCAGTACTGATTTTCATTGAATGGTTTCGACTTAACACCAATTATCGAAACATAAATATAGAGACATCAAGGCAACAAGAAGTTGCCCAGTGATCCCATACTCCTGCAGAACTTTCCACAACAGGTCCTGTGGAATGCTGTCATGTACCTTTTTGAGGTCTATTGAAACAAGTATACACCTCTTGGCAATACTCCCACGGTTTTTCAAAGACCTGCCGTAGAGTGAATATTTGGTTTGCTGCATCTGGGGAGAAAACCACACTGTTAGTTAGCTTGGACTCAACAATATCCCTACATCTCTTTGCCAGACATTGAGGATAGACTGTATTGAGGATGCTTAACAAGGAGATTCCTTTATAATTGGAACAATCTCTCTTGCCTCCCTTTTTGAAAATTGGGATTATCACATCCAGAAAAAACATTGTAGATAATTGGTTTAAAGTCTCTTTTTCTGTAGCCTTGGGTTGATAAATGCCTTGTGAGTGGAATTTAGTAGACAGAAACTACAGAAGCCTGAATGGGGTCAATATGATTGATTAAATCATTGGGATACCACAGCATGGCCACAGTTTAATGTCTAAAACTAGTAAAATAATAACAGAGCCCATTTATTAAATGCTCGAATCAACATTTGGAAATTTTAATAGAGAAATTGCTCTCACTGCAGGATGTTCCTGGTAACACAAGGCACCTAGTTGGGATGTAGGAATAGAATGTGTGGTCAGTCAAATAGTCTAAATGTAACAAATTAGCAGAGTCATTAGAACATCAGATTGAAATCTTTGTGGTATTTGTTCCAGTTCTCTGCACCATGGGGTCAAATCCAATCAAGGTCAACTTAGCCATTTATCTTTTGGGGTCAATAAATTACTGGTGTAGGGACAGTGGAATGGCAGAATTGTTAGAGCATTGGACATGAACAGTTGAAAAATTTGGAAAGCTATAGTCTACTAGATAAAATTACTCAATTACAAATAACACTGAAAAATGAACATAGAAAGAGACTAAACTTGCTGATTCTGGAATTGAAAAAAAAAATCTTTTTTTTCAGCCATTATGATGAACCATAGTCAAAACTTGTCAATCTTATGCTTAATAATATATTTTTTTACATCTTCTTAGTTGTATGTTTATTTAACTTAATCAAGAAAACCAAGTGTTATTTTCAGGTTGACAGTTGTAAGGAACCAGCTTGAAATAACTGGTCCTATATTGACAATATTCTCAATTCCAAGTAGTTTCAAGTATGTCTTACATCCTTAGATATGTTCAAGTGTGTGCACATAGTAAATAGATATGTTATGTGGGCAAGAAATAAAATAGAGAATTTTTTGTTTCTTTTTTTCTATGGGTGAGGGAAAAAACATTTTGATTGTGTTCATGTATTTTAATTTAATATATATATATATATATATATGTATAACATAGTTTAACTAATGCCAAACCATCCATTGTTGGGAATACAAGTTTCACATCGTCTCCCTAAATTTAGTGACTTTTGTTTTATATATATACACATTGATTTGCAAAAATATTTGAAAATATTAAAGAATTTTAAGGGATTTAATAATACAACATTTTCATTATTAGGCTGGTCTTTGGAACATAACTTAAAGGTTCTTACATAAAATTATAATGGAAGATTTTAAAATAAATATAAACACCTTAAAACAGTTTTGTGTCATAGAACCAGGGTTTAGTGTCAAAAGAGTTAAGTAAGTTTATATAACCAAAGTAAATTAAAATGTTTGAAAAAGAATTTTTCTTTTTTCCCTAAGTTTTAACTCTTTTACCATATTTCTAATGAAAAATGCTGTCATGATTTTCAATTATTTTTTAATTTTTTAGGAAATCAAGAATTTCGAGGGATTTAGTAATATAACTAACTTTTTCATTATTTATCTAGTGTTTCAAACTTAACTTAAAAGATCTTACATAAAATTATGATGGAAAGTTTCTAAATAAGTACACTTTAAAACAAACAGCTTGCATTGTGAAACCAGAGGCAGTTTCAGGTGGGTTGGTATCAAATGACACTACCTAAAACTCACCAATAGACTCCACAATACCACACCCAGATGGACACACAGCACAAGTGCTTAAATAAGCACCAGCGCAGACAGGGCCATGTATACATACACACACACACACACCATCATATGACACCATAGAAAAACATGTACCTTTTGCCTGCCTACAAGCAGCCTCATATACACCAACCCAAGCTGTACTTCCCACACTTAACCCTTTAATATTTACATTTCTCTATATTTACTATTATATTTTCATGGTAAAGGCTTCACCTCACATAATATCGAATCTATGAGATTTTGATATTATTTTTCTTGAAAACAATACCTTAACATCAGTATGAGCAGCTGGTTACAGCTGGTTTGAACAGAAAGTGGTGATTGAATTCTGACCAGTTTAAATGCTGGAGGGTTAAGCTATTCAGGATAACTTCCAAATAGGTTGGTGCCACAGCACCAATCCAATAGCAAATAACAATACTCACCCAGGCACTCCATTACAAAAATAACAATAGCTAATCGTTTGCTCCCCTCCCTACTGAGTAAACCACGACAACCTTAGGCCCACTATATTGCATAACAAACAATCATCAGCATCATCTCTAAATATAAATTTCTGTGATTCTGTCACAACACGTAAAGAGAGAGTAGTAGTTTGACTACCTCATACTACTCCTCTCTCTTTACGTCTGCTGCCTGTGTGAATGTATGTGTGTGTAAAAGGAAGGAAGCGGGTGGTGAAAAAACTATAGCAAAAGAGCGGTTGGTGTTCCATTTGTTATGCTGTGTATGTGTTTGTATGAATGTGTGTTTGTGTGAATGTATGTCCGAGTGTGTATTTTTGGATGTCTGTGTTTGCACGTTTATATTTATATACTCATACATATAAATGTATACATATGCACATACACACATATACACATGCACATCAGCATGTTGAAAAAAATCATAATTCACAATAGATATAAAAAATATCACACTACCTCTCTCCCATAAACCACACTGGCACAAACCCACATACATACAAGCATATTAAGTGCCACACACACAGAAGCACCCACATCACACACACACACATTTTAACTCCATAATACTAGAATTCCCCTAAATTAAAATATCAGAATATAAAAATGTATACATACGCCTGTTAATTAAGGTAAATTAACCCGTTAGCATTTAAACTGGCCATATCCGGCCAGAATTCTCTCACCTCTTTCTGTTCAAACCAGTTGTAGCTGGCCACCCATACTTATGTTAAGGTATTGTTCTCAAAATAAATAATATCAAAATCTCATTGATTCAATATTATGTGAGATAATTATGTGTGGTAAAGCCTTTACCATGAAAATACAATAGTAAATATAGAGTAATGTAAATGGTAAAGGGTTAAGGGTTAGCACAACAACCAGCAACAAATAGAACAACAATACTTCTAACTAAAAAAACACACTCGAAAAACAACAACAATCATAACACCGACCAGCTGATCTGTGATGTTTTGAGAAAACTAAAAAATAGGTTCTTTTGTTGACAGACATATAAATTTGTACTTGCATTAACAGGTCAATTTTTGGATGGCACCAATTGCTGGCTGTGTGCTTGCAATTAAGCCGGCTAAGTTTTCTGACCACTCTAACCACAGAAATGGTGAATGTCATGCACACACACCCCAATAATTCAAGATGATAAATACATTCTATCTCCCCATGACAATTCTTCAACTTGGCCCAATTTTTCCAGCACAGCTACAACACCAGTTTTCCTTACTCATTCCCACATAAGTAATGTAACACAGACACACATTTGTGCAACCACACATAACCACTCTCAGAAATTATATATAAAAAATATAATCATCATCATCATCATTGTTTAACGTCCATCTTCCACGCTTGCATGGGTTTGGACGGGAGTTTTCCCACTTGAGGCAAGAGTGGTTGTCTTGCTCGCATAGGACTGTCTGGTGGGTTTTCTATGGCTGGATGCCCTTCCTAACACCAACCACGTTTACAGTGTGGACTGGAAGGTTTTTACTGTGTTACCTACACAGCCACATTACAGCGTGGACTGTGTGTTTTTTTGTCATGACTCCCTACACGACCTCATTTGTTTCGGACTGGATGTTGTGGTACCAACATAACTTTACATTGAAAGAGGTGATGTGGATGGGGTGGGGGTAGTGGGGTGTATTTGTGTTAGAGGTGCCTACTGACTGTAGGTTTCGCTTTGCACTTAGGCAAGGCGAGTCTTCTGTATTACTGCGTAGCGCCAAAGATCTCGGTCCAGTGACATTGTCTTGGAGAGGTGTAAGTGTGTGAGGTCGGAATTTATCCAGTCGTACCAGGTTTTTCTGGGTCTGCCTACTCTGTGGCTACCGTCTATTTTTATTGCTCTGCACTTTTTTATACAGCTGTCGTCTTTCATGCGCATCACGTGACCATACCAACGTAGTCTTCTCTCGAGTAAACAACATCTGATCCCTCTTATTTCTAATTTTTCCCTTAGTTCGTTTATGCTTTGCCGTTCACGTATATTACTATTACACATCCAGCGGAGCATGCAAGCTTCGTTCCTCTCCAGTCTGTGTATATCCTCTGCACACAATGCCCAGGTCTCACTGCCATGTAACATTGCTGTTCGTATGCAGGCATCATACAGCCTGCCTTTCATTTTTAGAGAGAACCCTTTAGCGGCTAATAGTGGTATAAGCTCTCTGAACTTTTTCCATCCAGTTCTGACTCTAGCTACTGTACTTTCAGAGCACCCTCCACCACTGCTGATTTTGTCACCCAAGTAACGGAAGGTGTCCACTATTTCTATAGAACCATCTGTGCAATGGAATGAGCTAGTATTCTGTGAGCACTTGCTGCTACTTATTGCACCAGAGCACCGGCCACATATAAAATCTATGTTCTTAGTTAGCTTACCTGTGATCCCACTACATCTTTTATGCACCCATACTTTGCATTTGGGACATAAAATGGAGTTCCTACCTACTCCTTTCCTACACACTGAGCATGGCCATTTCCCGGATGGAACCGGTGCCCTATTTTCCTTCCTACAAACTAGAACTTTAGTCTTAGACAGGTTAATTTTAAGGCCTTTTGATTCTAGGCCATGCTTCCATGTTTGGAATTTCTTCTCTAGTTCAGCCATTGATTCAGCTATGAGCGTTAGATCATCTGCGTATAGGAGTTCCCATGGGCAGCCGGTCTTGAACTCCACTGTTATAGCCTGAAGGGCAATAATAAATAGTAGGGGGCTAAGAACAGAGCCCTGATGAACACCAACTTTTATGCTAAACTCTTCACTATATTCGTTGTTAATTCTAACCTTGCTGACTGTTTCTTTATACATGGCTTGTATAGCTCTCACAAGCCATTCATCAACACCTAGTTTTCTAAGAGTCCACCAGATAATGGAATGGGGGACTCTGTCAAAGGCTTTCTCCAAGTCGACAAATGCTAAGTATAGGGGTTTACTTTTAGCTAGGTACTTCTCCTGTAGTTGTCGTACAATGAAAAGAGCGTCTGTGGTACTTTTACCTGACACAAACCCGAACTGCATTTCATCTAGATCAATTCGCTCTCTGATTAGTTGCGCTATTACTTTTTCTGTGACCTTCATGACCTGGTCGATTAATTTAATGCCTCTATAGTTACCCCTATCTAGGGCATATCCTTTACCCTTGTAGCAGTTAATGATGATGCTGCTACGCCAGTCCTTTGGAACAACTCCATTCTGTATGACTTGGTTTACTATCCGGGTGACCATGGTGTGTCCCACCGTTCCAGAACCTTTCAGCATTTCAGCAACTATTTCCGAAGGTCCAGCCGCCTTACCCGTCTTCATATCTTTGATTGCCTTACTTATTATACTACCTTCGACTAACACTGCTGGTCCCTCTATTGGATCGATGTGGGGGAGACTGTCTTTCTTCCATTTATTCTCCTCATTTAGTAGCCTTTTGTAGTGACACTTCCAAGCTACCTTCTTATCAGCGTCAGTGATGGCAAGTACACCATCATCATTAAGGAGACACTTCTCCCCGACAATATCAGTTTTCCTTGACACATTGCCTAGCAATCCTGAACACCTCACGTTTTTGGTCCTTGCGTTGCAGAACATGCTTGAACTTTCTTTCCTCTGCTTCCCTTCTTGCGAAGTACACTTGTCTCCTAGCCACTTGATAGTCTTCTCTACTTCCCCCCATACTTTCCAAGCCTGCTTTTTGGCCTTGACTCCTCCACCACCACCACGTTACTCTCCTCCTGCCTATAGGCCTGCTCCAGCCACAGACTTTGTCTGCCGCCATCAGCAGGTTTGCTTTCCGGAATTCCCACTGTTCCTCTATATTGTACGACTTTAATTGCTCTTCCTTACTGTCGAAAGCATCAAGTAATCATCATCATCATCATCATCATCATCATTTTACGTCCGCTCTTCCCTGCTTGCAAGGGTGGGACGGGTCTTATTCAGCACAGCATCTCTCCACTCGTCACGGTCCCTCGTCATCTCCACCGTGAGCTTCAATGATCTGAGGTCTGTTCTCACCACCTCCGCCCATGTTTTTCGTGGTCTACCTCTACCACGTCTTCCTTCAACTGGCATTTTCTGGCACTTCTTCACCCATCGGTCATCCTCCATGCGCATCACATGTCCATACCACCTCAGTCTCCTCTCCCGTACACTACATTCTATCCCTCTCAGACACAGTTTCTCTCTCAACACATTTATGCTGGGTCGTTCACGCACATTTACACTGCACATCCAACGGAGCATGCTTCTAAATTTATTACTGGCTGTGGGGTCCTTTAGCTTCCATATTTTTCTCCTGAGGATAGTCCCCTTCTGTTGTCGAGTACGTCTCCTCCTGACTATGAGGTCGCTAATTATCAGTCTATGTTGGGAGGTGCATTCTTCATGGGGAGGGATTTAGTGTTTACAACAGACACTCTGTCACGTCTTCTGGTAAAGATATAATCTACCTGGCTGGTATATTCCCCTGATCTGTAGGTGATCAAGTGATCAATTTATTCTAAAACTTTTCCTTAACATCCTGTAAAGAACCTTTATCCTCAGATGGATAACTTATACCCCTATATGGACACGCCATGCCCCTGAAGAAATGGGCAGTCGACTGTAAGTCTGTTTTATTAACAGTCTGTAATTAGCTGTTGAAATGGCAAGAGCTTAACCACTAGTCCTCAACTCTTTCTAATATATGTATAATGGCCTTCTCTTTTAAAACCACGTGATACAATACTACTGTACTACTACAGTGCTTGGCAGTATCTTAGTAACCAGATCAAAGTTAGATATAAATCGAATGAATGCCTGCTGGTGATGATGCAACCTGTTCTAATTACCTAATAATTGTTAGATGCTCTTACAGCTTGCACACTTGCCACTTGACTACACAACAGAAGCTGCATCAGAAACCGTTACGATCAAGGTAAGAAAAAAATCTTATCACTTAGGTATTTGTTGTTATATACTATAGCTGGCGTACACCCAATTGATATATTATTCATGGTGTTTCCCTCGACTATCTTAATAAGCTACTCCGATGGAGGGAATTAATTTCTCGCATCATTGAATGTATAGGGATTACTGCAGATAATTCGACTTGTGTTGCCAGGATACAACTATATCAATGTAAAACTTGAAATAATTATATATAGCTATGTAATATGACAGCTTCAGCTTGATTACGTTTGTCTTCCCTATTTGATGGCTGCTGCAGCCCATGGTTGGTTTATGAAATTGGGATTGCAGGTGGGGGAGGGGGGGGGGGGTTAGCGGAGGTGATAGGGTGCAGGTTTATGGATTAAGGCAATCTGCGAGTTTTGTTTATAGGTTAAGGCAATCAAAATTCTTATTTACACCAACACAAACATGTATGTATGTGTTTTTCTATATATCATCATCATCATCATCATCATCAACGTTTAACGTCCGTGTTCCATGCTTGCATGGGTTTGGACGGGGGTAGTCCCACTTGAGGCAAGAGTGATTGTCTTGCTCGCATAGGACTGTCTGGCAGGTTTTCTACAGTTGGATGCCCTTCCTAACACCAACCACATTTACAGTGTGGGTCTGGGAGGTTTTTACCGTGTTGCCTACACGGCCACATTTACAGCGTGGACTGTGTGTTTTTTTGTCGTGACACCTACACGATCTCATTTGTTTCGGCCTCGATGGCGCGGCACCAACATAACTTTACATAGAACGGGGTGGTGTGGATCGGGTGGGGGTGGTGGTGGTGGGACGGGGTGTATTTTGTTAGAGATGCCTACTGGCTGGAGTAGGTTTTACTATATATTTAGGTAAGGCGGGTCTTCTCTGTTACTGAGTACCGCCAAAGGTCTCGGTCCAGTGACATTGTCTTGGAGAGGTGTAAGTGTGTGATGTCGGAGTTTATCAGCTCGTCCCAGGTTTTTCTAGGTCTGCCTATTCCGTGACTACCGTCTATCTTTATTGCCCTGCACTTTGTTATACAGCTATCGACTTTCATGCGCATTACGTGTCCATACCAACGTAGCCTTCTCTCGAGTAAACAACATCTGATCCCTCTTATCTCTAATTTTTTCCTTAGTTCGTTTATGCTTTGCCGTTCACGTATATTACTGTTACACATCCAGCGGAGCATGCAAGCTTCGTTTCTCTCTAGTCTGCGTATATCCTCTGCACACAATGCCCAGGTCTCACTGCCATGCAGCATTGCTGTTCGTATGCAGGCATCGTACAACCTGCCTTTCATTTTTAGTGAGAACCCTTTAGCAGCTAATAGTGGTATAAGCTCTCTGAACTTTTTCCAACCAGTTCTGACTCTAGCTACAGTACTTTCAGAGCACCCTCCCCCACTGCTGATTTTATCGCCCAGGTAACGGAAGCTGTCCACTATTTCTATAGAACCCTCTGCGCAATTGAAAGAGCTAGTAGTTTGTGGGCACTTGCTGCTACTTATTGCACCAGAGCACCGGCCACATGTAAAATCTATGTTCTTAGTTAGCTTACCTGTGATCCCACTACATCTTTTATGCACCCATACTTTGCATTTAGGACATAAAATGGAGTTTCTACCTACGCCTTTCCTACACACCGAGCACGACCATTTCCCAGAAGGGACCGCCGCCTTGTTTTCTTTCCTACAAACTAGTACTTTGGTCTTAGCCAGGTTAATTTTAAGTCCTTTTGACTCTAGGCCGTGCTTCCATGTTTGGAATTTCTTCTCTAGCTCGGCCATTGATTCCGCTATGAGTGTCAGGTCGTCTGCGTATAGGAGTTCCCATGGGCAGCCTGTCTTGAACTCCTCTGTTATAGCCTGAAGGGCAATAATAAATAGTAGTGGACTGAGAACAGCGCCCTGATGGACGCCTATATAATCACAATTTAACGACCATTTTCCATGCTACAATGAGTTGTCCATGTCGAGAGACAAGTCTGTCTGGCCAGAATTGGCCACGCTGTGCCTTGCTCCGAGGGGACTGTATGGCCAAGGTTTTTACGACTGAATGTCCTTCTTAACACCAACCACATTTACAGAGTGGAACTGTATGGCACTGTTATGAGGAGGGACAGGCCAGTTGGCTATGCCAAATCCATCTCACAGCAGAACCATAGTTTTGGAGCCCGGAACTGGATGGCACCGCTATGAAGAGGTACAGGTCAGTTGGCTACGCCAAACCCTTCTCACAGCAGAATTGTAGTTTGGGAGCCTCAACCTCATTTACAGTATGGAACTGGGTGGCACCGCTATGAGGAGAGACAGGCCAGTTGGCTGTGCCAAACCCTTCACAGCAGAACCATAGTTTGGGAGTTACAACTGCATTTACAGTGTAGAACTGGATGGCACCATTATGAGGGGCAGGCCAGTTGATCGCGTTATACCCTGCTAACTGTGGAACCATAGTTTATGAGAGAGTTTGGGCCAGTTGGCTGTGTCAAGCCTTACTCATAAAGGGAGCCATGTTTCTGGGTGGGCCTGCTGTCGACTGTGTTTGCAGTGTGGGGTTGGGAGGCACCGTTACGAGTCGAGTCCGGGGTTGAGTTGTCGACAATATATATTGAGAATGACACAGGACCGAGTCCTCTGGCGTTACAACACACGACAAAAGACCCGTGTCCACAACTCAACCCCAGACTCAGGAGAAAGAGATAATCATCATCATCATCATCGTTTAACGTCTATCTTCCACGCTAGCATGGGTTTAGATAACGTATGTAATATTAATGTGTAAAGTGTTAAAGTGCATAAAATTTCTTTCATCCAACAGAAGTGGTAAAAATGGAAGATTGTTCTTTATGTTAAATATTGAACAACAAAGGACAGATCTTGAATATATGTTGTATAATTTTATTGTTGCTAAGTTTCCTTTATTGCTGAATAATGATAATCTGATAACCCTCCAGCAAATTTTGCTTTTGTTAATTTATCTGATTTGATCACCTTCTTTTATTAATACCATACTGTATAAAACCACACCTGGTTTAAAGTTGTTTTATTTTAAAGTATTTGGATTTATCTAAAAACCTTTTATCATAATTTTATGTAAGAACTTCTGTTAAGTTATGTTCCAAACACTAGATAAATGATTTCTAATTTTGGCACAAGACCAGCAATTTAGGGGAAGGAACTTGATGATATCGACCCCAGTATATGACTAGAACTTTATTTTATTGACCTCGGTAGGATTTAAACACAACACAGAAAGTCATAACTAAATACTGCAAACATTATATTAATAATAAAAGAGTTTTACTAAACCCCTCAAAATTCTTGATCATTTAAAAAATTAATTGATAACCACAGACAGTGATCTTCATTATAGAAACATGATAACGAAAGGGTTAAATTAAAGTGGTTTATTTAATTCATTTGAAACATTGGGAACCTTAAAATAACACCAACATTTCTGAAAGAAACCAATTCCTTTATTTAGGATATTTCTATGGCGCCTCACTCGGCACCATATCTGATAAGAAATGAAAAAATAGAAAAAATAAAGAATGTTTTTTTCAAAATAATGGATGATGTGCGGCACTTTAAACAAGGAATGATAATGAAGATGACCCTTCAATATCTTAGGCTGGGTTTTATCAAGCATCTTGCTGTATAAAAGGATTTGGAATAGCTTCCATTCCATCGGCTGGACAAATAGAGACAACGGAGGTTCCTCGACAAACCACTAAGCCAAGTGTCCGAGTATCTTCAGTTAATTTGTAGGGATCATCAGGATCTGGAAAACAAACAAATAATGAAAACATTAGAAACTAGTAACTATTGAAATAAGGTCACAGTAGAATGTCTATGAAACACCAATATATCAACCAGTAACTACTTACTTACTCAAGCAATATTTTATTGCAAATTTTCTATCCAGAGTATTGGATAAATAGAAAAGAGTGGAAAAAATATTAACATAAGATGAATTTCTTTATTATAATACCAAACTCCTGTGGGAGCCCCTGCATGGACATACTGGAAGAGGAAGACCGAGGTTAACATGTTGATGCCCTAAAGACAGACACTGGTCTGTTGGAGACGCAGGACACGGCAGCGATAATGAGGGACAGAGACTGCTAGAGAGAACTCGTCCATGGATCTCGGGAATTTTACCTGCCCTAGATAGATAGATAGAAACTGGCCATTTCTATGATACAATACTGTTTATTAATAACTATTTATATTTATTTAAAAACATCCATCATAATTTTATGTAAGAACCTTTAAGTTATGTTCCAAACTCCAGTTTAATGAGAATGTTATATTACTAAAACTCTCCAAATTCAAGATTGCTTTCAAAATGATTTGAAAATCATAGGCAGCGTCTTTCATTGGAAATAATGAAAGAGTTCTCTTACAAATAACACCATCTTGAAAAAAATATGGGTGACATAATTAATACTATGATAAAAATTAAAAGTGTAATCCTTCAACATATATCAAAATAAGTTAGTTTTCTAGCCCAAAAGGATTTTATGACTAATATAAAAAAATGTAAAAAATTAAAAACAAAGAATTGAAGAACTCCAAGCTTACCTCTGAGGTATTCAATTGTTCCATCTAACACAAGATTCAGTAAAGGATCATGACCCTTAAGGATACCACTTACTGAAACAGTATTAATAAGAATTTATATAAATTTGTTGATGTAGATTACATGTATAAGAAAATTTAAACAGGAAAAAAAAAACGTTTGGTGATGACGATGATGATGATCTATCTATCTTCATCATCGTTTAACGTCTATCTTCCACGTTATATATATATAGTGCAGATAATACGGGTGTTTATCTGTGGAGGTTATGTAATGCTGTGAGGATAAACTGACAAAGGTTGAAATATAGGGACTTCATATATAAATATATATAGACACATAATTACCCAGTAACTATATCCATAGTTACCGGCAGTGCATCCTCATGTATATACTGACACAATTTTCTTCATGTATATTTCTTGAATCAACGTGATATACATTCATGTACTGGGTAATTATGTGTCTATATATATTTATATATGAAGTCCCTATATTTCAACCTTTGTCAATGCACTATCTATAATATACTCCTTAGATCCCAATGTAAAAACCACGCAGAGTGCTATTCGCAAATCACCTCAATTCTCTTAATCTCTCTTAATATTTTTTTAATATTGTTAATAAATTCACTTCTTTATCACTACCCATTACCCACTTTTACTGTTAATATTATCCTTATGGATTGGCAGAATCGGTAAAGGATCGGATAACATGCTTTGCAACATAGAGTTACAGTCCTTTACGTTCTGGGTTCAAATCCCACCAAGGTTAGCTTTGCCTTTCATCAATATATTAACTCTCAGTTTATTCTATTTTCCATATACTTCCTCTCGATTCACTCTGTTATATATAACTGAATTTCCGTATATTACCCTTTAGTTTTTACTGTCGTACTTAATTTGAACTTTCCATACCTTATTAATCTGTAAGTCCAGTTTAGTTTAATTTAGCATAATATACATAATTATAATTTCACATATTCCTATTGTCTCCACCCCCATAACAGTATTAACTTCATTAATTTTATTTCTTCATCCTTACCTATTCCCTCCCTCTCTCTCTATAGTTCCTGAAAACTTCACATCAACATATACTAGGTTTCCTTACATAAGTAATATGAAACATCACATATATATCACACTGATGTTCTAGCCACATCTGAATAATAACTTTCTTTGTACTATTTTCTAATTACTTATTTGCTATACCTGTGTTCTATAAAGTTAGGTAATAGATAGATACCTTCTTAGGCTGTTCTCACACAGTCATTATAAGAGGTATTACACACATTTCGTGCACTAATTACCTAATGCTTCTACCTACTCCTGCTTAATCAATAAAAACATGTTTACACATAAGCAACTATTTTAAGTTCTAGGAAAGAATTTATAAATTTTTAATTACTAAGAACAGAGAACCTCAGTGGGTTGAGTTTAGAATATGCTGGACAAGTAGCTAAAGCAGAGATCCCTCAATAATTTTAAACAATTAGCTCCAGGCATGTACAAAAATAAATAAACAGACAGCAATTACTAATTATATATAAAACTTGTAGCTTGTCCACACTGTGAAGTGATCACACAGGTGCCACATCAAAAAGCACCAGTCCACCCTGTAAAATAATTGTATTGATGCCAAATCAAAAAGCAGCCAAACCACCGTGTAAGATGGTTATGCTGGTGACAAAAAAAAAAAAAAAAAATCACCCAGTCCACTCTGTAAAATGGTAGTGCTGGTGCCGCACAAAAGCATCCAGTACACCCTGCATGATTGTCATACTGGTGCCATGACAAAAAAGCACCCAGACCACCTTTTAAGGTGGCAGACCACCTTTTAAGGTGGTCATACTGGTGCTAGGACAAAAAAGCACCCACTCGACTCTCTAAGGTGGTTGGTATTAGGAAGGACATCTAACTGTAGAAAGTCAAGCCCAAAATGGAGCCTATGAGCAAGACATGGTCACCTGAACTATCTGGCCTCATAAACATAACAGCCTGTTTAACCCATGCAAGCAAGGAAAATAGATCTTAAATGATGATCTATATAATGATGATATATATATATCATCATTTAAGATCTATTTTCCTTGCTTGCATTATAAGCAAGTTCTATTTCATTGTATTATTTCATTTTCATTCAAGTTTTAGCCCATAAGTTCAACTGATATCCTGGGTAGTCCCATCAACCTCTGGGGGAGGGGGTGTTAATATTGGCCACGATGCATATAAAAATTATACAAAATCAATATTTAGTAAGAATTAAAATTGTTACCTTCTCTGCCACCACTGAATTTTACTCGAATTCCTTTGTCCAAGTATTTAGACAGATCTAGAATAGTTTCCTTTCTTTTCCGTTCCTTGTTCTTGTCAGTTATAGCCTGTTGGAATAGATTTAATAAACATTGTAACCTTTTTGTCACCGTATTTCTAATGAAAGATTACTACCTATGATTTTCAAATATGTTTGAAATAATCAATAATTGGGAGAGATTAAGTGAAATAACCTTCTCACTATTAAACTGGTGTTTGGAACATAAAGGTTCTTACATAGGAGGTTTTTAGATAAATATAAACACTTTAAACCTTTCATTAGCATATTTCTAATGAAAGGTACTGTCTATGATTTTCAAATCCTTTTGAAAATAATCAAGAATTTGGAGGGATTTAGTAATATAACTTTTTCATTATTAAGGTGGTGTTTGGAACATAACTTAAAGGTTTTTATATAGAATTACTGTGGAAGATTTTTAGGATAAATAGTTTAAAATAAACAGCCTTTCAAGGAATTTGGTAACAAAAGGTCTAAGGAAATTATCAAAGTTAGATATTCAGTTATCTAACTGCAGACATGCTGAGGCACCACTTTGAAAGATTTAGTCAATCATACAGACCCCCAGTACAAACTTTTTTCAAGTTTGGTACTTATTTAATTTTGTCGAACAATGTAGGAAAGAAATGAATGTAAAATAAATAAGAATATGAGCTGACTAGTGATTTGCTGTACTACAAAGGACCCACTCACCAGTATAAGCATTGCAACGCTAAAAGTAAATGTGGCAAAAGATAGGTGATGATGTAGAAAGGTCCTTTAGCTTGTAGTGGGTAAGATAACCTGTGTCAAAATGGAACACCCTTGGTACCTCTACCCCTGTAAAGACTGAGACATCATAGAAAAGTGGACTCCCTTGCCATCAAGTATCTGCCAACCTCTCTTGAGTTGGTGCCATGATAAAGTGATTGATAATTAGAAACAATATGGGGTAAAAAAGACTTTTCAATTTGGCTGAGCATATAACAATCTTCCTAATACTGGTGCCCTAATAAAGGCACCCAATACACTCCGTAAAGTGGTAGTGCTACTCTGATCAATTATCTTTTTATGTAAGCCAAATATAACTAAAGTGAATATGTGTCCCAAATGTGCAAAGCTTTATATATGACTAGTTACTGATTAAGAGAGGATCTCTCTTCAGCTGATGTCTCTTCATATATGATTATGGAGAGTACTTACAGTCTATTGTAGAGATTGTGAATGTGTGTGATGCAGTTGTCCAGCATACACAATTCCAGAAGGTGACTCAGTCTAGTTTTGTCTCCAGTGGTTTATATACCTAACTTGTTCGACTATTTTATAGTTAAATCTGCATTGTAGCAGCTTATAGTAAGCTAACATATTTTCAAAATTCAAATTTGCTCAATGCTTTGTAAAACCATTAACTCTTTGTGTGTGTGTGTATATTTATGAGATGGAGGGATGCTTCAGCGAGACTACTCACAGGCAAACATCATAGATACAAACTTTACTGGGAAGGAAATGATGATGGGTAGGTGGTGTAGGCATTGTGCTTGCTGAAAAATGGATAGATAAGGTGATAGAAGTAGTTAGAGCTTAGAACTGCTATATCAAATAAATGGTGAAAATTACATCTACCTATGCACCAAAGGCAAGACTGAAGAAAGAACAAAAGGACAGGTTCAATGAGGAACTTTTACTTCAACCTCAGCTATTAATGAAAGACACCCCATCATCTTGGCAGGTGACTTCAATGAACATGTTGGACAGTAAAAGGATGGAGGTCACGGTAGCTATGGTTATGGCTCAAGAAATGATGAGGTAGTGGAATTCTGTGATGCAACACAAATTTCAGGAAACTAGCCAGCCACTTTACATACCAATCAGGCGAATACATAACCCAGATTGATTTCTTACTTGTAAAATGAGATAAATGGACTGTAATAAATACTAAAGCCTTCTCTCAGGAAGAACGCTCCACTCAACACAAGTTGACATCAGAATAAACACAAGACAAAACAAAATACACATGGAGATGGAAAGTTTGGATGTTAAAGGACCGTTCGGTTAAATATAGGTTTACAAAGGCCCTATGGGATGCATTTGATGAGAGGGGTAATGAGCTAGATACATATAATGCAGAGGACAATTGGAAATTCTTGCGTAACAACCTTTTGTGAACTACTGATGAGACTTGTGGCTAGAGTAGAGCACCAGTCAGACAGAAGGTGATCAGGTGGTGGAACAGCACAGTGGATAGAGCCATTAAATCCAAGAGACAGGCATGGAAAGACTGGAAAAATGGGGGTAGCAGACACTGGTACAGGTAGCTAAGAGAGAAGCTAGATGACAGGTATACACAGCTTAGAGAGAGGTTGAAAAAAAGTTTAACAATGTCTTGAGACAGAGGGTCAGAGACATGAAGTGTTCTGCATTGCAAGGCAGTGTGACAGTGTGAATTGGGATGTTGTTGGGGAAAAGTGTGTTTGAAATGACACTAATGTACTTAGCCCCACTGATGCTCAAAAGAAAGAGGCCCGGAAATGGTACTTTGAGAGACTGGTGAATGCAGAGAAAGAATGGGAGAGACTACCCTTATCTTATTCAACAGAAGGACTAGCTATTGAAGTTGACAGCTATAGGGTCAAAAAAGCAATCAAAGAGATGAAAAATGGCAAAGCTGCGGGACCATCAGAGATAGTTGCTGAGATGCTACAAGCATTGAATGAAGTAGGAGTCAAACTAGTAACCTGCATAGTTAATCAGGTGATACAGGACAGAGTCATACCCAATGACTGGTGCAGCAGTACAATCATAAATTGCTACAAGAGCAAAGGTGATGCTCTAGAAAGGAGCAACTATAGAAAAATAAAACTAATGGACTAAGTTATGACAGTGACGGAAAGAGTTATAGTGCAGTTAAACAGGGAAAGAGTCACATTAGACAAAAATAAGCCACTGTATCTAGCTTTTCTTGATCTAGAAAAGGCTTTTAACAGCATACCTTGATCTATTATCTGGTAATCCTTAAAGAAATTAGGTGTAGAAGAATGGCTTCTGAGAGCAGTGCAAGCCAATGTACAGAGGAGCTGTCAGCAAAGTGAGGTAGGAAGTGAGTTTAGTGAGGAATTTAAGGTACAGCTAGTTCATCAAGGTTTGGTTTTCAAGCCATAACAAAAGAGTTCAAGACTGGCTGTCCACAGGAACTTCTCTTTGCAGATGATTTGGTCCTTATAGTAAACTTAGACAAAATTAAAGTGCTAGTAAGTAGGAAAGAAGATAGGATCCTGCTTCCCTCAGGGAAGTGGCCTTGCTAAATATGTAGAGTAGGCATAAACTCTATACGATGTACACAATGTAAATCTTGGATATATAAGACATGTAGTGGGATATCAGGTAGACTAACAGGAAAGGAAGACTTTGTGTGAAGAACATGCATAGGGGTAATTGTGGGGAAGAGCATTAGTGATATAAAGGTTTTCCAATTACAGAATGTCTCATGTAAATGTGGGAGAAACTGGATTTAAGAGGAATACGAAGTGGTGTGTAAGAGAGAAGACTGCGTTGGTATGGACATGGGATGTACATGGATGATGATCACTGGGTGAAGAAGAACCAAGAAATCACAGTGGAGGGAAGCCACAGTAGAGGTAGATTAAGGAATACCTGGGCACAATTAGTGAGCTGATCTTAAATCATTGAGACTTACAGATATGATGAAGGAACACAAGTAAAGAGAGGCTGTGCTGAAAAAGACCCGTACAAACATGGAAAAACGTACATAAAAACGATGATGATATGATAAAGTTATATCTGTATATATACAGAATACAAGTAACCGAGACTGCATAAATGTGTATATCAATTCACAGTTTTAGTATATTGGCATGTAAACATACCCTGTAAATTGAAAATATAAAACCTTTAACTGGTTTTAAAGCCTTGTTGGGCTTTCATCAGAAGGCATATATATCATCTAAACAACCACAGAGAAATACTTATATCAGGCATGTTTACATAGCTATAAACAAATTTAACTTCATGATATATTTCGGCTGTTTAGTGCACAAGTTTATACACACACACACATATATATACACACATCATGGCTGTGAGGTTAGGTTCTGCTGCGCGGCCCCACGGGCAAGTGTCTTCAACTATAACCGCGGGTTGACTAATGCCATGTGAGTGGAATCTGGTAGACGGAAACAGCAGAGGCCAGTCGCGCTCGCACACACACACACACATATATATATATATATATATATATACACGCCAACCCTTTTTGTCCCTCTTACAACACGCATGGATACGGTATACTTATTCTAAAAACTGGGATACACAAAGCATGATTTTCTTTTTGGCGGGGGGATACACGGCATCCCAGTATTTAGAATACATGTCTGTGTGGCGTAAGGGTCGACTAAGTGTTGGCATGAGAGGGAGCGTCCAGCTGTAAAACATTGCTTCAAAATATTCCGCCTAGCCCATGGAAATGTGGACGTAAAGAAATATGTTAAACATGTGCGTGTTAATGACTTGTCTTCCATAAAAACAACAAAAAAGGAGACTAGAAAAATAAAGTCTAAAGGCAAGGCTGATTTTAATTGATAATGACCTGCTGTTGTTGCTGCTGTGGTTGTTGTTGTTGTTGCTGTTGTGGCTGTTGTGAAGGTTGAAGTTCCACCGGAGCGGTTCGTTTTTGTTGTTGAAGCGACATTTTGAATTTGAAGGTCTCTTCTATCAATTAACAAAACCGCTTATAACACCACAAAAAAAGAACAAAAGAAAAAAGATTGTATACATGGTCAATACATTAAAACAAGACTGCCATTTAATTATTTAATCAAATATGTCAGTTATATATTTAAAATATTAGTTTGTATATGAATTTGGCACTACAACGCTATTAGCTGTCAGTCGAAAGCAGCCGATGAAAGCAAAACATCGTTTATTTCCGTATTACTACCACGCGTAAGTGGAGTTACTTGGTTTAGTAATACCGGAAATAAACGAATGCTTTCATCGGCTGCTTTCACGACTGACAGCTATATATCACGTGAACACAATCACATTATTCTTTCAAAAGGAAAAGTTTGGCGCCATTTTTCTCCAGGGATTATCGCATATGTCAACAAACGCAGGAGAACAGAATAAACAGGATTCTTTCATTGTTACAACTTCTACTTTAGGCACAAGGCCAGCAATTACCCAGTATATTACTGGTACTTTATTTTATCGACCCCGTAAGGATGAAAGGCAAAGTTAACCTCGGCGGGATTTGAACTCAGACCGTAAAGGGACGTAACTATGCTAGAAAGCATTGCGTCCGACTCTCTACCGATACTGCCAATTCCCGATACTGCCCATTAATGATGACAAATTGTAAAAGCAAAAGATAAGAACATGGTAAGTAATATCAAATAATTATTAAAAACGTTCCAGGAGTTGCATTACACGAATAATTAAGTTTCATACATACATATATATATATGTGTGTATGTATGTATATATATGTATTTTATCTTTTGAAAGCGCACCATAATTAGCCTTGGTGGCCCTTGAAATATGTTTAATAAAATAAATATGGTTTTATAAATATAGTTTCCATTTATTAATATATTGTATATATATATGTATTAGAATTGATGCTCTGAAATAGCTATATATATATATATGAATGTATATATAGTGTATTTTGCAATACACTGTATGCTTAATTAAAAGCATTTCGAAGACCTTATGCTATTGTTTTAGAGTAGTGACAGACTCACTTAATTTAATTTCAGCAAACAGGGGGAGAGATAAAGCTGAAATTAAAGTGAGTCTGTCACTACTCTAAAACACTTGTTAAGATATTAAGGAAGTTTTATGTTGTACACACTTTGTTATTATACACATTTTTTTATATAGGTTTTATATTTAATAAGATTACCTGTTATGTAGTTATGACTGTTATTATATATGTTTATTTGTCACGAACCTTAAGATAATCCTTATAAATAAGTGCAATCGAATTGTATGCATATACACATATATATATATACACAATTCCCACATATACATACATAGACGTACCCACACACATAGGTAGATATGCATCACATATATATATACATACAGATACATATACACACATAAATATATGTACATGCATATCAATACACACACACACACATATATATATATATATATATATCATCATCATCATCATCATCATCAGATTTAGCGTCCGTGTTCCACGCTTGCATGGGTTTGGACGGGGGTTTTCCCACTTGAGGCAAGAGTGGTTGTCTTGCTCGCATAGGACTGTCTGGCGGGTTTTCTACAGTTGGATGCCCTTCCTAACACCAACCACATTTACAGTGTGGGGCTGGGAGGTTTTTACCGTGTTGCCTACACGGCCACATTACAGCGTGGACTGTCTGGCGGGTTTTCTACAGCTGGATGCCCTTCCTAACACCAACCACATTTACAGTGTGGGGCTGGGAGGTTTTTACCGTGTTGCCTACACGGCCACATTTACAGCGTGGACAGTGTGTTTTTTTGTCGTGACACCTACACGATCTCATTTGTTTCGGCCTGGATGTTGTGGGACCAACATAACTTTACATTGAAAAGGGCGGTGTGGATGGGGTGGAGGTGGTGGGACGGGGGTGTGTTTTGATAGAGATGCCTACTGACTGTAGTAGGTTTTTACTTTGTATTTAGGTAAGGCGGGTCTTCTCTATTACTGAGTACCGCCAAAGGTCTCGGTCCAGTGACATTGTCTTGGAGAGGTGTAAGCGTGTGAGGTCGGAATTTATCAGCTCGTCCCATGTTTTTCTGGGTCTGCCTACTCCGTGGCTACCGTCTATCTTTATTGCCCTGCACTTTGTTATACAGCTGTCGTCTTTCATGCGCATCACGTGACCGTACCAACGTAGCCTTCTCTCGAGTAAACAACATCTGATCCCTCTTATTTCTAATTTTTTCCTTAGTTCGTTTATGCTTTGCCGTTCACGTATATTACTGTTACACATCCAGCGGAGCATGCAAGCTTCGTTCCTCTCTAGTCTGCGTATATCCTCTGCACACAATGCCCAGGTCTCACTGCCATGCAGCATTGCTGTTCGTATGCAGGCATCGTATAACCTGCCTTTCATTTTTAGGGAGAACCCTCTAGCGGCTAATAGTGGTATAAGCTCTCTGAACTTTTTCCATCCAGTTCTGACTCTAGCTACTGTACTTTCAGAGCACCCTCCACCACTGCTGATTTTGTCACCCAGGTAACGGAAGCTGTCCACTATTTCTATAGAACCCTCTGCGCAATTGAAAGGGTTAGTATTTTGTGGGCACTTGCTGCTACTTATTGCACCAGAGCACCGGCCACATGTAAAATCTATGTTCTTAGTTAGCTTACCTGTGATCCCACTACATCTTTTATGCACCCATACTTTGCATTTGGGACATAAAATGGAGTTTCTACCTACGCCTTTCCTACACACTGAGCATGGCCATTTCCCAGAAGGGACCGCCGCCTTATTTTCTTTCCTACAAACTAGAACTTTAGTCTTAGCCAGGTTAATTTTAAGGCCTTTTGATTCTAGGCCGTGCTTCCATGTTTGGAATTTCTTCTCTAGTTCGGTCATTGATTCAGCTATGAGCGTTAGATCATCTGCGTATAGGAGTTCCCATGGGCAGCCGGTCTTGAACTCCTCTGTTATAGCCTGAAGGGCAATAATAAATAGTAGGGGGCTAAGAACAGAGCCCTGATGGACACCAACTTTTACGCTAAACTCTTCACTATATTCGTTGTTAATTCTAACCTTACTGACTGTTTCTTTATACATGGCTTGTATAGCTCTCACAAGCCATTCGTCAACACCTAGTTTTCTAAGAGACCACCAGATAATGGAACGGGGGACTCTGTCGAAGGCTTTCTCCAAGTCGACGAAAGCTAAGTATAGGGGTTTACTTTTAGCTAGGTACTTCTCCTGTAGTTGTCGTACAATGAAAAGAGCGTCTGTGGTACTTTTGCCTGACACAAACCCGAACTGCATTTCATCTAGATCAATTCTCTCTCTGATTAGTTGCGCTATTACTTTTTCCGTGACCTTCATGACCTGGTCGATTAATTTAATGCCTCTATAGTTACTCCTATCTAGGGCATCTCCTTTTCCCTTATAGCAGTTAACGATGATGCTGCTACGCCAGTCCTTCGGAACAACCCCATTCTGTACGACTTGGTTAACTATCCGGGTGACCATGGTGTGTCCCACCGAACCAGATGCCTTCAGCATCTCAGCAACTATTTCCGAAGGACCAGCCGCCTTACCCGTCTTCATATCTTTGATTGCCTTGCTTATTGTACTACCCTGGACTAACACTGCTGGTCCCTCTATTGGGTCGATGTGGGGGAGACTGTCTTTCTCCCATTTGTTCTCCTCATTTAGAAGCCTTTCGTAGTGACACTTCCAAGCTACCTTCTTATCAGCGTCGGTG
This sequence comes from Eledone cirrhosa, assembly GCA_964016885.1. Taxonomy (NCBI): domain Eukaryota; kingdom Metazoa; phylum Mollusca; class Cephalopoda; order Octopoda; family Eledonidae; genus Eledone; species Eledone cirrhosa. Next base: position 160,780,801 of record OZ024741.1, on the reverse strand, counting down.
ATGGCAAGTATGCCATCATCGTTAAGTACACACTTTTCCCCGACAATATCACGGTTTTCCTTGACATATTGCCTGGCAATCCTGAACACCTCACGTTTTTGGTCCTCACGTTGTAGAACATGCTTGAACTTTCTTTCCTCTGCTTCCCTTCTTGCGAAGTACACTTGTCTCCTAGCTTCCCTCCTGGCCACTTGATAGTCTTCTCTACTTCCCCCATCCCGCCATACTTTCCAAGCCTGCTTTTTGGCCTTAATTGACTCCTCCACCTTACTGTTCCACCACCATGTTACTCTCCTCCCACCTACAGGCCTGCTCCAGCCACAGACTTCGTCTGCCGCCGTCAGCAGGTTTGCTCTCAGGAATTCCCACTGTTCCTCTATATTATACGACTCTAATTGCTCTTCCTTACTGTCGAAAGCGTCAAGTAATATGCTTTGAAATTTATTTCTGGCTATGGGGTCCTTTAGCTTCCATATTTTTCTCCTGAAGATAGTCCTCTTCCGCTGTCTAGTACGTCTCGTCCTGACTATGAGGTCGCTAATTATATATATATATATATATATACACACACATATAGATATATTTCTTTATTTATCATAAAGGCATAAAAAGAAGGGACAAATACAAAGGGGGAGTTTACATACAATCGAGTAAAAAGGGTATAAAATGAAAATAATCGAAAACAACCTCAAAAGGGAGGGGACGTGATGGGGGTTGCACACACCCCCGAAAAAGTGTGCAATCCTTTGCCCGGGGAGCACATGGAGCAGGTGCCCCCCTCTCCTTCACTTCTTTACCTACAGGATGGTATACAGAGAAGGCCCATTTACACGAGCCATTCTCGCCACTATCACCCACCTTTCATAAAACTGGCTGTGGCCAAGCACCTCTCTCTCCATTCTTATCCTTCTTCCGAAGTGATATCGGAAGAAGTAGACCAGACTATGGCCAGAGAGGAAGTTGCCTGACCTCAGACCTTTCAATCGTGTCCACCAAACAACCTCTTTCAACATGGCTATTACGCACAGAAAAACCGCCTTTGCTTCCTTTGTGAAGAGGGGAGGCGGTTTGATTGTCTTCACGGACTCGGCGGTCAATCGAATCGGCGCCACCCGCGACAGCAGTCGTTCGGCGTAGCCCCACAGATCAGCCACGCCCGGACATTGCACCAATGCGTGCGCAACAGTTTCTTCGTGACGCACGCATCTAGGGCAAATCTTTTTCGAGGGATCCCTGCCCGGGCGCCCGTGTCTGTAGAGCCTCTCTCGAACGGGTAGAGCCCCCCGGTAGCACTGCCAGGCTAGTGACTTCTGGAAGTTGTCCATTGGTCCCGGGCCGAAAGTCCTACCGAACAGGCTGGCCAGTTCGTCCTCTTCCATGTCCAGCGACTCTCCAAGGGTGTCATCGCTCCTGCTAGCCACCAGCCCTCTATAGAATGATGAGGTGGATTCTCCACCGATGGCCTGGCCCGCTTGCCAGAGAGCCCTGAGCGCCTGAGCACACTCAGTGTGCCAGTCTCCCAGTTTTCCGGATCTTTGCTTGACCCAGGACTGCAGCTCGGTGAGCGAGACGAGTCTCGGAAAGGCTCGTTTCACGAACGGAGCCCACACCGGTTGACCAGTGAGGAATACCTGTAGGTGCCGTAGCCTTAATGCGTGCCTACGCATCATCAACCACGGCATCCCCAGCCCTCCTTTCGAAGGTTGTTGGCAGCAGATGGATATTCTCACCATAGGAGGGCGCTTCTTCCAAAGAAATTGGAAGAGCATGCGTTCCATGGTGGTGAGTGTTTCCTTAGGGCAAGGCACGACAGTCAGGCGGTAGTAAGTGACGGACGCTATGTAAATGTTCGCCACCTCCGCCCGGCCTTTTAGGGACAGCTTACACTTGGCCCATTTCTGGGTTAGTGCAAACACCTTGTTCGTAACCTCGTCCCAGTTCTTTTCCACCTGGAGGTCCGGTCCAAACCAGACCCCAAGCAACTTTACCGGGCCCTCCGTCCAGTGTCCGACGACACCGTCGGGAGGCATCGGTCTGCCTCTCCACGTTCCGAGTTGCAGCCCGATGGATTTTTCCCGGTTCAGTTTCGCTCCTGACAATCTTTCGTAATCCTCCAGTAAGGTACCGATCGCCTCGATCTCCGAGTCGGTCGATACCATTACTGTTACGTCATCGGCGTAGGCCGACACCGCTTTGCTCAATCCTGGTTCCAGGGGGATACCCTGCAACAACTCCAACTTCCTCAGTAAAGGCTCGAGAGTCAATACGTACAGAAGGGAGGAGAGAGGGCACCCCTGTCGAATGGATCGTGTGATTTCGAACGGCTTCGAAAGGTAGCCGTTCACCTTGATCCTAGAACAGATGTGGTTGCTATGTAAGGCAGTGATCCAGCCTCTGAAAACAGGACCGAACCCAGCCGCCGCTAGCACCGCATCCAGGTAACCATGGTCGACCCTATCGAAGGCCTTAGACTGATCCAAGTTGATCAGGGCCCCACCAAAGCCGGGTTTGTTGCCAACCCTCTCTATGATGTATCGCATGAGGTGGAGGTTATCGTGAATGGACCTGGATGGGATAGCACATGTCTGCGCATCTCCCACCAGGCTACCCACGACAAGCGCCAACCTCTTTGCTAACACCTTGGCCAACATCTTTAACTCTGTGTTTAGCAGGGTTATGGGCCGAAAACTATTTATACTATCCCCCTTGTTCTCGTCCTTCCTCACCAGCGAGACTACGCCTTTGACTACAGAACAAGGAATTCTCCCGTTCTGCTGCCAATTGCAGTAGACCGCTTCGAGGAGTTCGGAGAAGAAGACCGGCATTGCTAAATAAAGTTCGTAAGGTATACCATCGAGACCTGGAGATTTGCGTCTGCTGCATTGGCTCAGCGCATCCCCGATCTCATCAGCCGAGATTGGCCCCTCGCAGGACTCTGCCTCTTCGCTCGAGAGACGCGGCAGGCCGTCGAGGTATGGACCGAAATCCACGTCCCCGCCCGGACCCTCGCCTCCCCCGAATAATCGGGCAAAGTGCCTTTGAAAGGCCTCGCACATCTGCTTAGGCTCCCGGATCACCCGTCCATCCTCGTCTGCAACGACCGGATGGTGGATCGATTTCCACTCTTAGTTTCTGTCACGCGGGCCCAGCCAACGGCTTTGGCCCCCTCATTACCTAGAGCACGTATTTTACTTCGAATGACGCAGCCTTCGTGCTTTGCATCGAAAAACTGATTCAAGGCCGTCCTCGATGCCAGCACTCTGGCCACATCTTCGCTCTTGATTGCCTCTTCTAATTTACCTGTTAATTCTTTCTCGTTTCTATTCCTATCGGCAGCTAACATCTTGCTATAACTTATTGATTCTGTTCTAATCTCTCTTTTGAGAGATGCCCACCATCGGTTGTTGACGATTGCACCCGTCAACCTCTCCTTAACTAATCTGCTAATCCGGTTTCTGTAAGTCTCTTTTGCCGGTAAAGATAAATTAAGTTTCCAGTAACCGGGACCCTGTTTATGTGTTTTCTCGAGATTGACTACGCAGGTCACTAATTTGTGATCCGTATAGCCAACCTTGCGCATTTCTGGACAGCTTAATATGTCCCTATCCTTACTTCTAACTAAGAATCTATCTAAGTACGATCTAGATTGACCACTGTGGTTCGTCCAAGTCCAGGTAGGCACAGTTGGAAAATCTAGTCGATATCTATCGACCAAGTTAAAACGGTCGAGTAACCCCTTGAGGCTGTTACACCCCCCTCTATTAGGACATGCTCCTGCATAGTCCCAACGTGCATCTAGGATGTCATTCCAATCCCCCGCTAGAAGCAGGGAACGCGACGTTCCCAGAAAAGTCTCCAAACGCTGGAAGAAGTCGGGCCGTTCAGCTCCGAAAGGGGAGTAGACGGCGACCAGTCTCAAGGCCGCACCTTCACTACTGCCAACGTCTAGCACCAACAAACGACCCTCCGGGTCCGAGTGAACAACCTGTACGGCAAGACCCAGGTGTTTTTGCAGCAGTACGACAACCCCACCCTCACCTCCAGGTTGACAGAGAGATGCATGCACCTCAAAGTCATCGAAGGTAGGGGCCAGCTGCCGCACGACGCTGATCCGAGTCTCACAGATAACCATTACATTTATACCACATGACCTGAGGTCATTTAGAAGCTTTGCTTGCTTCCAAGTTGAGCCCAGGCCACGTGCATTCAAACATCCTACTATTAACACATCCATGTGGGCGGCAGAGCCAAAGGAGAGTGTAGAGACCTACCTTTCTGCTTCCCGGGGTTCGGGTCGCACGACTTCCATGGGGTCGGGGGTGTTGGGTGAAGGGGTGTCTTGTGGTGGTGTGGGGTCGTCAGTGTGTGGTTGGGTTGGGGTGTTTGGAGTTGTTGGGGAGGGGAAGGGGAGGAGGAAAGCTTTTTAGTAGGACGCGGTTTATGGGTTTGACAGAGGGTGGTCCTACGTCCTCCTTAAAATCCTTTTTTAGTTTTTGGTAGAGGTTCATTGGGATCTTTATTAATTTTAAATGGGGGTAGTTTTCTGAAGAAACAAAGCTTACACCTTCGGTTTGTACCGAAGGATTATTGTTTATGAGTTCATTTAATTTATTATTGTTTCTGTTGATGTAAGTATAGTGTAATGTCTTTTTTTCGGATGGTGTGAGTGTTTCGAAGAGGGGAGGGGCAGGTTTGGTTTTGTTTGTTGCTGGAGGGGTGTTTTGTGTTTTGTTGGATTGTGTTGACATTTGGGTGGGGGTTGTTTGGCCTTGTGTGTTTTGCACATGTTTTCTTTTTTTCCTTTTAATCTTTCTGAAGGACTCCATTCTTCCTCCGAATTCGTTGGGTTATCTTCAGTGTTGGAGGGAAGAGGTATGTTTGCTGGTAATGTTTCCGTGTTGGTTTTCTTTGTGGGGGAGATGGATGTCACTATGTTAGACTGTGTTGTGTGTTGTGGCTGCGGTGGTTGTGTTGTTTTATTGAGTGAGGGGTTGGGTGGGCCTGTATTTTGTTTTGGGGTAATGTGTTGTGACTGTTTGTGTTGTGGTGGTGGTGTAGTTTTACTGAGGGACGGGTTGGGTGGGACTGAGTTTTGTTGTTTGTTTATCTGTTGTTGTGGTGGTGGTGGTGGAGCTGGTGTTGGTAGCAGGGTTTTCTTTTTGTTGAGTTGGGGACAAGCCGCCTTCAGGTGCCCTCTGCCTGCACAGATATGACAGGACGGCCTTCTCCCCTCCACGCTAATGTTTATATACCCGTGGCCCTCTAATAGGATTCTGTCGGGTATTTGGGCGATGCGTTCAGGCTTCATTTGCACTACAAGTTCTATACCTGTTTCACTGAACGCATTGCCTGTGGTTTTCCCAATGGAAATCACGTTGTCATTCGCTGGATCGATGAAGCCAGCTATGAGCCAGCAGTAGTCCACATCTGGCATCATTGCATCCAGTCATATGCGTTGAGTTCTTTAACCCATATAAGATGGATAAAAGGTAAACTTTTTCGAACGAATCGGTGACAAAGCACATTTTTTTGCCGCCGATTCGTTCTTCATAATAATCGCTAGGCTTCCATACAGTCTGTCTTTTC
>OZ024741.1:160767715-160770215 GCA_964016885.1 Eledone cirrhosa | reverse complement strand
AGTATAAATAAATAAGTAAACTAAATTAAATAAAATAAGATAAATAAATACATACACAAGCACATAAACACACACTAGTCACCCAGCAGACACAACACTATACACACTAGTCACACATCACACATAACACTATACACACACGCAAACGCATGCGCAAAGAAGACAAAATAAAATAAGATAAACAAACAAGCAAATAAATAAATAAATATATAGACAGACTGAACAAAAAAAATGGCGTAGACATACAACACAACAGGAGGAACAATGAATATAACACCACTGACGATGTTGCAGATGTGCAACGAAAGATTTATGTAAATTATGTAAACTATATATATATGTGTTTGTCTATATTGTATCTGTATTATTTTTGACCGCCGGTCAGTCAATGGCAACATTGAGGACCGAGTAAGTTAGATCGCAGATATATATATATAAAAGACAGCGAGAAGCGAAAACCAACCAAACAGTGAGTGTGTTCTGTTATTAATTCTGGCAATATTACGCAAATATGACCCTCCCCAAATATAACAATATATATATATATATATGTATATATATATGTATATATATATATATGTATATATATATATGTATATATATATATGTATATATATATGTATATATATATATATGTATATATATATATGTATGTATATATATATGTATATATATATATGTATGTATATATATATGTATACATGTATATATATGTATATATGTATATATCTATATTATATATATATATATGTATATATATATGTATATATATTATATGTATAATATATATGTATATGTATATATGTATATATGTATTATATATATATATATATGTATATGTATATATATATATATATATATGTATATGTAATATATATATATATGTATATATATGTATGTATATATATGTATGTATATTTATATGTATATATATGTATGTATATATATGTATGTATATTTATATATATATATATATATGTATATATATGTATATGTATATATATATATATATATGATTCTATATGTATATATATATGTATATATATATATATATATGTATATATATATATATATGTATATATATGTATGTATATATATATGTATATATATATATATATATATATATATATATATATATATATATATATATATATATGTATATATATATATATATATATGTATATATATATATATATATATGTATATATATATATATATGTATATGTATATATATGATATGTATATATATATATATATGTATATATATATATATATATATATATGTATATATATATATATATGTATATATATATGTATATATATATATTATATATATTATGTATATATATATGTATATATATATATATATATATGTATATATATATGTATATATATATATTATGTATATATATATGTATATATATATGTATATATATATATATGTAAATATGATAATAATGTAGCTGCGGCGTTGCAAATGGGTTACATATGAAAAAGTAAGTCCTTCATCAGTGACCCTCCAACCGTCCCTAGGCATTTCATCGCTTTAAGGGTCCATATACCTCAGGATACCTCAAGTTGGTGCGAACAACGGCTAAAAAAAGTCGTTGGGACACGTAAATAGAGAGAACGTTAGGGTGAACAAACAAAATGGTTTAAGCAACAGAAAGTGAGAAGAAAGAGACAAGTCCCAGATTTCTATGAATATAAACTCGGTGAAATCGTGAACGAGAGAATAAAGACCATCAAACCTGGTTGAAATGTGAGCAAGGAAGGAATTTCGCACAGGTCTAACGGGGAGAAGAAGAAGGGGTCTGGTCTGCGAATTCGGTAAACATAAGTTCATGTATATATATATATATATATATATGTATATATATATATATATATGATATGTATATATGTATGTATATATATATGTATATATATATATATATATGTATGTATATATATATATATATATATGTATATTGTATGTATATATATATATATGTATATATATATATATATATATATATATGTATATATGTATGTATATATATATGTATGTATATATGTATGTATATATATATGTATGTATATATATATATATGTATATATATATATATGTATATATATATATGTATATATGTATATATATATGAGATGACCCCTTAGTCTTTGTCAAGGCAGAATTCTAGGAGAAGGAAAACTCTGATATAACACCTGCAACCCTGATGGTATCCAATGATGTTGACTTGTTCTTCTTTTGGTAAATATCATCTTGGTTAAGAGAGTGGGACTGGCTTTGTGCAGTGCCTTTGCTCACTATAAAAGCTTCACAGCACAGGCATTGCTTTATATCTGGAGATCTCTCTGCACTTGTCATCACATGGTACCATGGCCCTGCACTATGTGTCAATAATGGTCACAAGTGTAGTCTTTGTACCAGAGTTTTCAAGTCGCTGGCTGGACTAAAAGTCACATTCGTTCAGCGCATCGGTAGGGGTTCTCCTACATG
>OZ024741.1:160675215-160742715 GCA_964016885.1 Eledone cirrhosa | reverse complement strand
TGCTCTGACACTCACTTCTGTCAAGGACCTCAACATCACTCACATGCATCTGCCACTTGTTACTGAGCATCTTTCTGAGACACTGCTGATGAAATCGTTCCAGTCTTTTGATATGCTCTTTGTAGGCAACCCACATCTCACACACATACAGCAAAGCTGACACTACATATGCGGCATACATTTTCACCTTGGTCTTCATTGTGATTCCTCGCCTGCACCAAAGATGGTTACTGAGCCTTCCAAATGACTCACTTGCTTTACTAACACGCAGACCAACTTCTGCATCCAGAGAGCAGGTCACACTCAGAGTACTCTCCAAATACACAATCTTTATCAGGAGCAGGTGGGTACATGACAACAGTCTTCTTCAGACTGATTGTCAGTCCCAAAGCACTGCACACTTTGGAAAAAGAATCCATAAGGTATTGCATGTCACTCTGAGAGTGTGCAAAGAGATCACAATCATCTGCATACAGAAATTCTCTGATCATGGTACTCAATACCTTAGTGTTGGCAGTGAGATGCCTGAGGTTGAACAGCTTGCTGGAAGTGCGATATCTCAGATAGATACTGTATTGACAATTCTTGAAGGCCATGAAGAACACTGTTGTGAAATACAAAGCAAACAAAGTTGGTGCAGGTATATTACCTTGCTCGACACCATTTTTAACTGAGATTGGCTCAGACAATTTACCTCCAATGTTTATCCATGCCTGCACGTCATCGAGGAAGAGCTTGAGTATGTTCACAAACTTTTCAGGACAGCCCAATCTCTCCAAAATAACCCACAAAGCCCTCTGATTTACAGTGTCAAATGCCTTGGTCAGATAGACAAAAATTGGTATAAGTCCATGCATTGCTCAATACATTTCTTGAAGTTCTTTGGCCGAGAAGACCATGTCAACAGTGCCTCTGCCATTCCTAAAGCGACATTGGGAATCAGAGAGTACTTCAACAGCAATGTGCTGTATCAATATGTCCAACAATATCCTGCACAAGATCTTCCCAGCCACAGATAGCAGTGAAATACCTCTGCAGTTGCCATAATCATCTTTGGCTCCCATTTCTTTGTAAAGTACCACCATCAATGCATCTTTCCAAACATTCACAAAGAGATCAGTGAGGCAGTTCAAAAAGTTATCACCAGCACACTTGAAGACCTCAGCACAGCATTCCAGGTGACTTGTCGCTGTTTAATTTGGCAATGGCCTTCGCCACCTCATCAAATGAAGGAGGATCAGCTATTGCCAGCTTTGTAGGTCTGGATCGAATCGACTGGATGAACTCATCATCGATTTCTGATGGTCTGTTGAGGAGCTCATCAAAGTAGTCATGTTACCTGATCAGGATTTCTGAGTAATTCCTTGTCGTCTTTGGAGTGAAGTGGTGATATTTGTGGACCGGTTGGCCCATACACCTCTCCGAGCAGATTGTATAAGAGCTATGTCTATCTGAGGCTTTCTGGATTTCATCAGCGTTTTTTCTCCACCAGGTATCTGGCTCTCAATTGATGTTGCACACGTGCCTTGATCTGCTTAAAGGTCTGGTCACCCTTGTCAGAACGTGTTTCACACAAAAATGATGTCAGCACTTTTTGTTTCTCTTCAAGCAATGTCTGGATCTCTGCATCATTTTCATCGAACCAGTCCTTATGCTTTCTATTGGTATGATCTAAAACTCCATCACTGACATCACAGACGGTTTTCTTCAAAGATTCTCAACATCTATAACAATAGCAGCATCAAAACAATAAAAAGTCAAACATTAACTGCCATCACCACCAATCAGTCAAAACGATCAATGAACACTAACATCTACAACAACAACAAAAATAACATCAAAACGAACACCAGCACCAATATTTACAACAACAACAACGGCATCAAAACCAACAACACCAACATCTACAACAACAACAGTAGCATCAAAATGATAAAAAGCCAAACAACATCAACTGCCACCACCACCATCAGTCAGTCAACGATCAAACCTTATGAAAACAAAAACAACAAATAAATTTAAACAGCAACACACTAACAGCTTCAATTACAAATTTAGTTAAGAATTCTAGCTGAATTTGAAATTGAGTCGAGTTTAAAGAATATGTTCGAGCTCCAAGGATCCAGGGGTGGGTTTTCGGTCTATTTTAAAACCGATGCACAATTTCCTTCGACACCGGTCAACATGAAAGCTGTGTTTGGGCGGCTGTCTGTTAATTCGGACGAAGGAACATCGAAGTATGTTCTTAAGACCGATGTGAGTTATTTTCTTTGGAATCAGTTATTATTATTTTAATTATTATTGTTTCTTTTTTCTGTCAAAGAGATGGAGTGTTCCCAATGTTCCGATCAATATTTAAAACATTGCAACAGTTAGTTCTTCAAAGCGTCATATCGATTATATTCAGTCATCACATATACACATATATCACTATATCCCAAGAGAGTGTTTCTTGGTTATTTGTGTGTATATATGTACACACACACACGCATATATATGAGAGGAACAAACGAGATCAATTGTCAATTATACCCGAAACATTGCAATCACATTGTAAATTTAATCCATTTGTGAAAGAAGACTCATAGCCATTTGTGTTTATCGTCAAGTTGTAGATAGACATTGTATAATATATACTATCACAACTTATATTTTAGATAGTATTGTATGTATTATAAAAGTTAATATAACGGTATATACGTGTTTTAACACTTTCATTATTATATTTTTAATTGTCTAATTCGAAAATAATACGAAATTTGGTGGGATTTAATAATATAAATGTCTGATTATGAAACTAGTCTGCAACATAACTTAACGAAGCTTCTTACATAAAATTATGATAGGAGGCTTATGTATAAATATAAACACTTTAAAACAGTTTTGTAACATAGGACCAGGGATGATTTGGTATCAAAAGGGAAGGGTTATTTGCGACACTTCCTTGATTAGTTTCATCACACGATCTGAGATCCATGTAACTATAATAAGTAATAATTGTCTTTGAACTTGTAGCGGTGGAGACTCCTTGTATTCTTTGTCCTCGTACAACTTCCCTACCCACTACTATCGGGACAGAGTTGGCCCCCCGCAGGGGTGAGCCCCCCACCCAGTTGGAATGTCTATTTCAACGTATCTCCTTCGTTAACTTCCGTGGTATCACTTTCTCCATTCTGTCAGCTGGGACCACAAAGCAGCTTGCGCCTGATGTTCTGCACACTAGAGAGCATTCTCCGACACTGCCCGGGTCCATATCACTAGGGGTATCAATGGTATAGGTTGCTGATATCTACGCTTTTATTAACTATTTAAAATATGTATGACAATTGAAATAAAACGAGAAAATAATTGTTTACTGCAAAAAGACAAAACAAAAAAAGGGGGCGTATCTCAGTTGACGAATTTAGGATGTTATCTCACTATTCTTTTACCGGTTTAATTTATTTGACTGCGGTCGCCCTGATGTAGTCGATCATATTGACCCCAAATTCTTCTTCTACAATTTGGTACTTATTTTATAAATCTCTTTTTGTCGAACACTCTACTTTACGACACAAACATAAACACCCATGCACGACGGGTTTCTGGTATTTCCGTCGACCACTCACACTGTATTGGTCAACTTGAGCCTATAGGATCATTCTTATATTGTACAAATAATTGTTTCTACCTTTTAGCACAAGGCCAGCAATTATTTCAGTGCATTACTGGTACTTTATTTTATCGACTCCGTAAGGATGAAAGGCAAAGTTAACCTCGATAGGATTTGAACTCAGACCGCAAAGGGACGTAACTCTATGCGGCAAAGCATGGCGTTCGACCCTCTACCGATACTTGTTTCTACTTTAGGCACAATTACCCAGTGCATTACTGGTACTTTATTTTATCGACCCCGTAAGGATGAAAGGCAAAGTCAACCTCGGCGGGATTTGAACTCAGATCGTAAAGGGACGTAACTATGCTTGAAAGCATGGCGTCCGACCCTCTACCGATACTACCAATCCAATAATGTCGTCAGAATGAATAAAAAATATAGTGTGTTTATTAAATATGGATTTGAAAACAAATCCATATTTAATAAAAACACCATATTTTTTATTCATTCTGACGACCGAAAACAGATACAACATCTGCTTTCAAGAAACCACTGGTAAATGAAATAATTATCTTATGTTGTTTATTACATAACTATATATATGTGGTATACATATAGGTATTAACTCTATATGTGTGTATATATAATAACTATGCCATGCATCCTTATAAATGTATGTATAGGCGTGTATTATATATATACAATACACGCCTAACCCTACTCCATATATTTTACTCCATATATTTAGTTAACACCTATATATACACATATATGGTTATTATATGTACATACCTATATAGTTAATACTTATATATATATAGTGAAAAATTAAAGAATAACATTGTCAGCTGTACAAAAAGGGTTTTATTTACAATATTAACAATTGTTTCATTGATTAGGTATGTCTAAAGGCCGCTAATCACTCGAAGTTGTGTCTTCAAGTGATTTACGGCCTTTAGACATACCTAATCGATGAAACAATTGTTAATACTGTAAATAAAACCCTTTTTGTACAGCTGACCGTATTATTCTTCAATTTTTCACTATTTAATCTGCATAGGAATTCTCGCGATCTCGCTGCCTAACTGTGAAACCTCTTGTTGAGTCAAACAACGCCGTACGTTGAAACTATCCATAGTACAGAGTACTCACAAACTCTAACTGGATTACCTATAACAATAATTTGTTATCCCATATATATATATAATTCACTGAATTCTATCTTGAGCTGTTTTAGAGACAAGACATCTGTTTGATTTTGTATCATTCATGACACCCTTCACTTTGAAAGTAATAATAATAATATGTCTGCTCCTTATTTGGTGAGCTATTTATTGTTGAGAGGTTGGACTGCTATTTCTAGTGGACTTGAAACCCTTTACGTTGTTGCGAGTGCTAAAATTCATGTGTTGATACCATGTGCGTTTAGTCACTTTCAACTCTGCATTGAGTGAGATTAGATGATTTTAAAATTCCCTCACCGATGATCCGTTTCTAATTTCGCCGTTATTTGGTGAAATGTATTCTGATTTTGTGGAGAATACATATGAGGGAAATATATTGAACATTATCAGGTATTTAAAAAAAAAATTTTTAAATTAAATTTAATAAGATACTCAACGAATTATGTAACCTTACTTTCAGTGTAGATTGTCTCTAGTTGTAAGTTTTGATATGTCTTAATGCATACTTACGTGTTTATGAATATATTTCAATCACTTTCTTATATTGATTAAGGCTCGATTTTATTCTCTGAATTCTATCTTGAGCTGTTTTTAGAGACAAGACATTTGTTTGATTTTGTATCATTCATGACGCCTTTTACTTTGAAAGTAATAATTGTTTCTACTTTAGGCACAAGGCCAGCAATTACCCAGTGCATTACTGGTACTTTATTTTATCGACCCCATAAGGATGAAAGGCAAAGTCAACCTCGGCGGGATTTGAACTCAGATCGTAAAGGGACGTAACTATGCTGGAAAGCATGGTGTCCGACCCTCCACCGATACTGCCAATCCACCATTATTACTTTGAAAGTAATAATAATATATATATATATATATTGATATGCGACATACCACAGTGATTTATTTCACCAACTCTCAACGTTTTTATACCACAAATAATATGATAAACTTGGAGAAGAAGAGGACATAGAGCAAGGTAGAAATATAGAAGGGGAATTGAGATGGAAGATGCAAAGAAAAAGAAAGGAAATAAATAAATAAATAAATGAAGAAAAGAAGAAAAAGAGATGTAGAGAGAGAAGGGGAATAAAAACAGAAGAAAGAAGATGCAGGGAGAAAAAAGAAGGGAATAGAGAAAAACGAAGAAGAGGAAAAGGAAATGATAAAATAGAGGGGAGGATAAAAAAACCGCTGTATTCTGTTTTTATTCCCTTTCTCTCTCTACATCTTTTTCTTCTTTTATTTATTTATATTCCATCTTTTTCTTTGCATCTTCCATCTCAACTCCCCTTCTATATTTCTACCTTGCTCTATGTCCTCTTCTCTGTGGATTGGCAGTATCGGTAGAGGGTCGGACGCCATGCTTTGAAGCATAGAGTTACCTCCCTTTATGATCTGAGTTCAAATTCATCCGAGGTTAACTTTCCCTTTCATCTTTACAGGGTCTATAAAATAAAGTACCAGTAATACACTGGGATAATTGCTGGCCTTGTGCCAAAAGTAGAAACAATTATTTGTGGTATAAAAACGTTGAGGGTTGGTGAAATAAATCACTGCCAGTATTGGAATTGAATAATCAAAAACGTTGATCTAGATGAAATGCAGTTCGGGTTTGTGTCACGTAAAAATACCACAGACGCTCTTTTCATTGTACGGCAACTACAGGAGAAGTACCTAGCTAAAAGTACACCCCCTCTACTTAGCTTTTGTAAACCTGGAGAAAGCCTTTGACAGAGTCCCCCGCTCCATTATCTGGTGGGCTCTTAGAAAACTAAGGTGTAGATGAATGGCTTGTGAGAGCTATACAAGCCATGTATAAAGAAACAGTCAGCAAGGTTAGAATTAACAACGAATATAGTGAAGAGTTTAGCGTAAAAGTTGGTGTTCATTAGGGCTCCGTCCTTAGCCCCCTCTTATTTATTATTGCCCTCCAAGCTATAACGGAGGAGGGAGTTCAAGACCGGCTGCCCATGGGAACTTCTATATGCAGATGATCTAACGCTCATAGCCGAATCAGTGGCTGAGCTAGAGAAGAAATTCCAAACTTGGAAGCATGGCCTAGAATCAAAAGGCCTTAAAGTTAACTTGTCTAAGACTAAAGTCCTAATATGTAGGAAGGAGAATAGGGCACTGGTCCCATCTGGGAAATGGCCATGCTCAGTGTGTAGGAAAGGAGTAGGCAGAAACTCCATTTTATGTCCAAAATGCAAAGTATGGGTGCATAAAAGATGTAGTGGGATCACAGGTAAGCTAACTAAGAATATAGATTTTATATGTGGCCGGTGCTCTGGTGCAATAAGTAGCAGCAAATGCCCACAGAATACTAGCTCATTCCATTGCCCAGATGGTTCTATAGAAATAGTGGACACCTTCCGTTACCTGGGTGACAAAATCAGCAGTGGTGGAGGGTGCTCCGAAAGTACTGTAGCTAGAGTCCGAATGGAATGGAAAAAGTTCAGAGAGCTTATACCACTATTGGCCGCTAAAGGTTTCTCTCTAAAAATAAAAGGCAGGCTGTATGATGCCTGCATACGAACAGCAATGTTACATGGCAGTGAGACATGGGCCTTGTGTGCAGAGGATCTACGCAGACTGGAGAGGAACGAAGCTTGCATGCTCCGTTGGATGTGTAATAGTAATATGCCCGAACGGCAAAGCATAAATGAACTAAGTGAGAAATTAGGAATAAGAGGGATCAGATACTGTTTACTTGAGAGAAGACTACGTTGGTATGGTCATGTGATGTGCATGAAAGATGACAGCTGTATAAAAAAGTGCAGGACGATCAAAATAGACAGTAGCTACGGAGTAGGCAGACCCAGAAAAACCTGGGACGACTTGATAAAATCCGACCTCACACACTTACACCTCTCCAAGACGATGTCACTGGACCAAGATCTTTGGCGCTACACAGTAATACAAAAGACCCGCCTTGCCTAAGTACAAAGCGAAACCTACAGTCAGTAGGCACCTCTTAACCAAAATACATCCCCATCCACTAACCCTACCCTCACCGCCATCTACACCACCCCTTTCGATGTAAAGTTATGTTGGTACCACAACATCCAGTCCGAAATAAATGAGGTCGTGTAGGTGTCACGACAAAAAAAACACAGTCCACGCTGTAATGTGGCCGTGTAGGTAACATGGTAAAAACCTCCCAGTCCACTGTAAACGTGGTTGGTGTTAGGAAGAGCATCCAGCCGTAGAAAACCCGCCAGACAGTCCTGAGCAAGACAACCAATCTTGCCTCAAGTGGGACAATTCCCGTCCAAACCCATGCTAGCGTGGAAAATGGATGTTAAACGATGATGATGATGATGATGATGATGTAGCGGTATGTCGCATATCCAATCTCTTATATATTTTATCTGATGAAAACGTACTTAAACACCATTGTACCTTTGAAATATGTATAATAAAATATATATTTTGATTATGAGTATATTTTGAATAATATATATATATATATATAAATGAAAGGTATAGAAAACATTGTAGCAAAAAGCCAAGTATATATAGGTGTTAACTGTGTATATATAGATGTTAACTATATATATATATATATATATAGTTAACATCTATATATACACAGTTAACACCTATATATACACATATATGGTTATTATATATACACATATAGAATTAATACCTATATGTATACCACACATATAGTTAACAGAGGTACTCATTTGAAAAAAAACTTTTCTTTTCAAATTACGTCCCTTACATTGGTTCGTTATTCTATACGTTTACCTTTTTTAAAAATCTCTCTATATATAAAACGGTAGTATATTATAAAATAGTTGAATAAGTTTGATAAATAATCCCTGAAGATGGAAAAAGTGGACTTAAACCCTGCATCTGGACAATTTTTCCGTCTTCAGGGGTTATTTAATTAACTTATTCAACTATTTTATAGTTAACCTGCATTGTGGCAGCTTTACAAAAAGCAGACATACTTTCAAATTTTTCCAATGCTCCATAAAACGATTAAATGTTTGTTTTATATTTAGGTACCTGTTCCATTAGCTGGCAAAAACGAAGTTGTAGTGAAAGTCAAGGCCTCTGCTCTCAGTCATGTTAATCAGAAGGTAACTCTTTCATTATTGTTTCATTGATTTTTGTTTTATTAAGACTTGTGAGAGTGAACGGCATAGTTAACTTCAGCAGGATTTGATCTCAAAATGAGAAGAGATGCAACTAAATACTACAAGGCAATTTTGAGGTCTGCTACTCTTCTGATTCTGCCATCCATTGCCCTCTCATGGAATAGTAGTAGTAGTAGTAGTAGTAATTGTTTCTGATTTAGCCAGAAAGCCAACAAGTTTAGGGGAGGAGAAAGTCGATTAAATTGACCCTAGTGCATTATGGGTGCTTTATTTTATTAACCCCTTAAGGATGACAGGCAAAGTTAAGCAAGTATGTCCGACGCTCTAATGATACTGTCAATCCACCACCTTCATAGTAGTAGTAATAATTGTTTCTACTTTTGGCACAAGGCCAGCAATTACCCAGTACATTACTGGTACTTTATTTTATCGACCCCGTAAGGATGAAAGGTAAAGTTAACCTAATAGTAGTAGTAATAATAATAATTGTTTCTACTTTTGGCACAAGGCCAGCAATTACCCAGTACATTACTGGTACTTTATTTTATCGACCCCGTAAGGATGAAAGGCAAAGTTAACCTAATAGTAGTAGTAATAATAATAATTGTTTCTACTTTTAGCACAAGGCCAGCAATTACCCCAGTGCATTACTGGTACCTTATTTTATCGACCCCGTAAGGATGAAAGGCAAAGTTAACTTTGGTGGGATTTGAACTCAGAACGTAAAGGGTCATAACTATGCTGCAAAGCATAGTGTCTGACACGCTACTGATACTGCCAAACCACCGCCCTAATAATAATAATAATAATTTCTAATATAAGTACAATGCCACACATTTTGGAGGACGATTCTGTCAATTAAATCACCCCACCATGCTTGACTGGTACTTTGTTTTATCAATACCAGAAAAATGAAAAGCTAAGTTGACTT
This sequence comes from Eledone cirrhosa, assembly GCA_964016885.1. Lineage (NCBI taxonomy): Eukaryota > Metazoa > Mollusca > Cephalopoda > Octopoda > Eledonidae > Eledone > Eledone cirrhosa. The sequence goes on along the minus strand of OZ024741.1, from coordinate 160,732,890 downwards.
TGGCAGGATTTGAACTCAGAACATAAAGAGATGTGACTAAATGTTGCAAAGCATTTTATCCAGCACTAATGATTCTACCAATCTACTGCCCTGAACAATAATGGTTTCTAAATTTGGCACGAGGCCAGCAATGTAGAGGAGAGGGTAAAGTCAATCATATCAACTCCAATACTTCATTGGTATTTTATTTCATTGATCCCAGAAGGATGAAAGACAAATTTGACCCTGGCAAGATTTGAACTCAGATTATAAAGGGCCATAACTAAATGCTGCAAGACATTTTGTCTAATCTACTACTTCATTGCCCTAAATGATAATTCTTTTTAATATTAGTACAAAGCCAGCAATTTGGAAGAAGGAGAAAGTTGATTACTTTATTTTATCGACTCCAAAAAGTTGAAAGGCAAAGTTGATGTTGGCAGGATTTGATCTCAGAATATAACCAGAATATAACCCATAACCAGATGCTGTGAAGCATTTTGTGCAACACTTTAAGGATTCTACCAACCCCATTAATACAACAATACAACAACCATTTAACCCATTAGCATTTAAACTGGCTGTATCTGGCCAGAATTCTCTCACCCCTTTCTGTTCAAACTGGCTGTAATCAGCTGCTCCTCATATTGATTCAATGTTATGTGAGATATTATGTGAGGTAAAGCCTTTATCGTGAAAATATAATAGTTTATATAAAGTAAATGCTAAAGGGTTAAGGCTATTCTCCATGTTAAAGCTGGGGTTAACCATACAGGCCTCATGACAAGCATCTCCATTTTACTCTAGTGTCTGCTCTTTTCACACTAACCCAGTAGCTTTTATTTTCTCCTCCATCATTGTTAGCCTTGTCTTTTTTGGTCTTCCTTTTCCTCCCTTCATATTCATTTCTAATAATAAGGATTTCTAATTTAGGCATAAGGCCAGCAGTTGTTGGGGAGAGGAGAGTCGCTTATATCAACACCAGCCCTTTACTTACTTTATTTTATCGACCGACCTTCTAAGTATGAAAGGAAAAATTGATCTCAGCAGGATTTGAACTCAGAACATCAGGGCTATAACTAAATGCTGCATTTTATCCAATTCTCTAATGATTTTGTCAATCCACTGCTTTTGTTTTCTTTCTAACATTGGCTCAAAGCCAGCAATTTGGGGAAGAGGAAAGTTGATTATATTGACCTCGGAATTTAACTGGTACTTTATTTTATTGACCTTGGAAGTATGAAAGGCAAAGTTGATCTCAGTGAGATGTGAAATCAGAATGTAGAATGCTGTAACGAAAATTTGCATTGCATTTCATCCAACACGCTAACGATTTGGCCAATAATCATAATATAATAAAGGGAGGAGTGCAGGACTGTGTCCTGAATATATTTTTTTATCCTGTTAGTAAAATAAGTTGTGTTACTTTGAATAAATAATGAATGAATATTACATAATTTATGTACTAAATTTTGTAACTCTTGATTAAATATAAATAATTTTATTGCTTATTTCAAGATTCACTTCTTTTGAAATTTTCTAAATGTCAATACTTCCGGTTATGATATAATGGACTCTATAATATATTGCTTATATAAATGTTCATATATCTGCATCATTATATAACGTTCATATTTCCGTCGCTAATTTTTTCCTTTTTCGTTTTCATAAAATTTCACAGTAATGCAGTTTATATATAATATCGTCTTTTTTAAATGTATCATGGATTACTTTACTGATTACAGAAGACACTGTAACACAGTCTCTCTTCAATTTCTGTGCATATTGTCAATTACGATTTTATTTGATGTATCATATCTACATGCATATATATTTACATATAATATCAATATGCACACTACACATGCTAGCAGAAAACTACCTGAAGGCTGGTTTTTCTGCTAGTAATAATAATAACATTAATAAACAACTCCTTTCAAACCATACAACGTGGCTGTTGGTTAGCCTTTTTACACTGATTTATACTTGATAGATTCTTGATGAAATATTCCGGAAAAATCCTCTTCAGAAACATTATGCTGTGGGCCGTGATGTAGCTGGGGTGATCACTGAAGTAGGAGAAGGTGTGATGATTTTCGAAGAAGGGGATGCTGTTGTAGGTAAGTAACTTTCAATATGGATGGCTGTGGGGTTAAGGAGTTCACTTGACAACCACATGGATTTGGGTTCACACTCACTGTGTAACACCATGGCTAAATCTCTTCTACTATAGCCTTCAGTTGACCAATGCCTTGTCAGTGAAATTTGTTTCATGGAAACTGCTGAAGATGGCTGTAGATATAATATATCATCATTATCATCGTCATCACCATTTAGCATCTATTTTCCACAGTTGTATGGGTTAGATGAGTTGTCGCATTGTGAGACAAGTCAAATCAGGTGATTGTGTCTTGTTCATAAACTGGATGCTTTTTACTACACCCACACCCTAACAACCTTCCCTCGTCCATGTCCCTCCCACTCATGCACCTCCCAGGTCCTAAAACTCCACCTATGCCTGAACAACCTGCCCCCTCACACAAGCTCCTAAATCTACCTCCCCAATACCCAATAAAGTAGTCAGGATGGTGACACAGCACCTAGCCCACACTGTAAAGTGGTCATGTAGGTGACACAACAAATAAAGCCCAGCCCACATGGTAAAGTGGTCGTGTAGGTGTCATGACAAAAAACACCCAGCACACACTGGAGATGTGTATCCAGCTTAGAAACCAATCCAAAACCAGTCCCGTATGAGCAAGTCATTGTCATCAGACCTAGTTTATCTCACAACAGGGCAACCTGTCTAACCCATGCTTGGAAAATGGACGTTAAATGATGATGATGATGATATATATATATCATTATCATCATCATTTTATGTCTGCTTTTCCATGTTTGCAAGGGTGGGACGGCTCCTATTCAGCACAGCATCTCTCCATTTGCCACGATTCTTTGTCATCTCCTCTGCCCATGATTTTTGTGGTCTTCCTTCCACTGGGATTTCTTGGCACTTATTTACCCAGTGGTCATCCTCCATGCGCATCATGTCCATACCAACGCATTCTTCTCTCCTGTACACTACAATTTATCCCTCTTATACACAGTTTCTCTCTCAACTCGTCTATTTTGGTCATTCACGCACATTGATATTTCACATTCAGTGGAGCATGCTTGCTTCATTTCTCTCCAGCCATTGCATATCCGCAGTTACTGCCCGTGTCTCACTACCATGCAGCATTGTGCATCTCACACAGGCATCATATAACCAGTCTTTAGTTTGTAGAGGGAAACCCTTCTTTGTCAACAGAGGAAGCAGCTCCCTAAACTTCTTCCAACCCATCCTTATTCTAGATACTAATGGCCTCGGAGCACCCTCCTCCCTTGCTAATCATATCACCTAGGTATCGGAAGCTATCAACCACCTCTATAGATCCTACCTGAGTTTGAAAAATGTGTCTATCACTGCGACTTCTACTGTCAAATTTCCCTGTACATTTACTGCATATGTAGTTTTCCCTACTTGTTAGTTTGCCTGTTATCCCACTACACCTCTTGTGTACCCAAGATCTGCATTGTGTGCATTCTATAGAATTTATGCCAACTCCTTTTCTACATATTGAACATGGCCATTTCCCTGATGGAATCAGAGTTTTGTCCTCTTTTCTACTTGTCAACACTTTAGTCTTAGCTAGGCTCACTCTCAGTCCTCTTGATTCCAACTGCTGTTTCCATAGCCAGAATTTATTCACTAGCTCCTCTACTGATTCTGCATATATATATGTATATAAATATCTAGCCCAATTGCACCTCTCAAAAGTGATGACACAGGACCAAGATCTCTGGTGTTACACAGTAATACAGAAGACCTGAATTCCCATGGGCAGAGGCCATATCTGAAGTATATATAGTATGCACCACCCCCACCCACTCCCATAGATCTCCCATGAGGACAAGTTGAAGTTATATCCAGTGAAGCCTCCAGCCCACACTCTAAAGTGGTTATGTAGGTGTCATAGCAAAAAGCACCCAGTCCACACTGTAAAATGGTGGTGTAAGTATCATGGTAAAAAGCACCCAGTCCACACTGTAAAGTGGTCTTGTAGGTGTTATGGCAAAAAGCAACCAGTCAACACTGTAAAGTGGTGGTATAAGCATCACGGTAAAAAGCACCTATAAGGTGGTCGTGTAGGTGTCACGGCGAAAAGACCCAGCCCACACTGTAAAGTGGTTGTGTAAGCATTACGACAAAAAGCACCCAGTACTCAGTATAAATGAGGTTGGTGCTAGGAAGGGCATCCAGCTGTAGAAGCCAAGCCTAAATCAGTTCTGTTTGAGCATGACATGGTCACCTGACCATGGCATTGCTCACAACAGGGTAACTCATCTAACCCATGCCAGCGTGGAAAAGTAGATGTTAAACTGTGATGATATATATATATATATATGCAAAAGGTAAACAGAAATAACAAAGCAAACTGCACAGAACAATGAAGAAATATATTAGTTTTATAGTATATTAGCAGTGGTACCCGGCGTTGAACGGGATAAGGTATTTTGGAACGCGGGCCGCCAACCTAATTGTGGAAAAACTGCATGCCTGGACAATATGTAAAGAAAATAAACCGAATACTCTGATGGCTGGATAATCTTTAAGATTTTCCTCGATGAAGCAGGAAAATGCAGGTTTTCACCTAATGCGGTCCCTAGGGGATCAAGAAAATGAATTTTTTTTATGTGCATAATATGCCTTGAAATTTCGGGAAAATCGGCTGGATGTAACGACTCAAAAAAGCCCTAAAAAGCTGAAAAAATGAAGTTTTTCCACCTAATCAAAAAATTGGTTGGGTACTTCTCGAGTTTTAGGGATTCAAACTCACAGACACACACACACAGACAGACATCCTCAGTTTTATATATATAGATATGCATAACTACTGTTAGTGTCCCTATCTGACTTTTGTTTTTTCATAAATTTTTTAATAATAAGTATTTTGCAGAGATACATTTTTGAAGGTGTAGATTCCTATTACATTTATAAAATTGCTTTACTGAAAGATTTTTTTTGTATCTTATTTCTAGGTGTCATTGCTCTTTCCAGCACAAATTCTGGCTGTGCTGAATATTGTGTATTTCATGAATATGACATTGGTAAGTAGTGAAGTAAGTTCCTACTTGTTATTTGTTGTAAAGTGCAAAGTGAATGCAAGGAACAACATCATCCGCAAGCTCACTGGCACAACCTGGGGTGCAAACCCAGACTCTGAAGTCAACTGCACTAGCACTCAGCTACTCAGCTGCCCAGTGTGCATGCCCAGTATGGGAGCGAGCTGTCTGTCCAGAAGCTAGATCCCGCTCTCAATGCTAGCTGCCGCCTCATCACAGGCTGTTTGAAATTTACACCTACGGACCGTGTGCATATCCTGGCTGGCATAGCCCCACCAGAGATACGATGAAGTGTAGCAAGCAAGAAAGATTGTGAACAACAGACTACAGATCAAAAACATCCTGTCTTCGGCCATGTGCCAGCCAAAAGCCACCTTAAATCCAGGAGAAGTTTCCTAAAGAGCATCACACCCCTTGGAACATCAAGCATAAGTAGTGAAAGAGTCACTCGCTGGGAAGGAAAACTTAGCAACATCCCATCTGTAACAACAATGGAGCTAAAGGTGAGCAAGACACTGCCCCGCCAGAGTAGATACAAACTATGCTGTGTGGAAATGCCTCAACAGACTAAGATCTAAGATCTGGTGTTGGTCGTTCAAAAGCCAATCTGGCAAAATGGGGATATTTAAAGGATGGGGACGTTGTGTGTGACTGCGGCATCGAACCACAAACTATGCAGTACCTCTTGATATGCCCCCTGCTGGAACACCTCTGCACAGCATTGGACTTGGCAGAGTTTAATGAGAAAGGACAGCAATGTGTTAAGCTGTGGCAGAACCACATCTAGCCAAGCTTTGTAACTGACACTCTTGTGGACACGATAAGAAAGAAAGATTTGTTGCTGTTATTGTTGAACACAACATCAGCACAAGTCCAGCAGACCTATGGATCAAAGACATTCCAGCAGTGACCACACTGTCTTTTATATATATATGTATGCATGTTTGTGTGTTTGTGTCTGTGTCTGTGTGTGTTGGACCTCTGTTGGTTCCGACAAGTTCCCCAGTTGTTTGACTATGGAACAGATTTTTCATGAAATTAACATCTGAGTGCCTGATCATTCAACAGACGTGTACTCTTACTATAGTTCTCAGGGTGATTCAGCATGACATATTGAACAAGAAGGTTGACCTTGTGAATTAAAGGCATGACTCATATTTGTCAGCTGAGTGGACTGAAGCAACATGGAATAAAGTGTTTTGCTCAAGGATATGGGAATTGAACCATGACCTTATGATTGTGGGTTGAGCACCTCTGACCACAAAGCCATGCACACCTTCACACACACACACAAACACATATATATATCTTCAGTCACATCAATGACAAGATAACCTCTTTAGTGCTGGTGTCATGATAAAATTAATCAAATACTAATCTGGTCCATAGCAACCCATCTGACATAAACAGGTGTAAAATGATGATGATGATTATGACTATATATGATGGGCATCCAGTTGTAGAAACCATGCTAAAAATGGAACGTATGCATGAGACATGGTCTCTTACCAGTCTATGATGGCAGTAATCCAGACCATATTAACCTGTCCAACTCAGGGCAACATAGAAAAATAGTTGTTCAATATTAATGATGGTGAAGACATTCACCAGTGTATTTCTTTACATTTTTATGATAGAAAGGGTATTTGGCTGCTATTTCTAGCAACCTATCACGTGTTTAACCAATAAAAGCTACTAGTATGGAAAAATGGATGTAAAATGATGATAGTGATGGACTCTCTCATAAGCACAAGTTCTTCACATATGAACAAATGCAAAACCTTTTTGTATTCTGGAGTCACTGGCTGTTGTGTTTTAGGTCTTACAAAATATACACCTTCATCTAAGTGACTCAACTGAAGTTGATGAAACCTCAGCTTGTGTCCAAGTGACTTACATATTACTGACTGCCATCAGTTACTTCTCTACAGTCATAGTCATCTAGATAACCTCTCTGTTGCTTCTATGTTATTTTTGATGTCACTCCTCCTGCTCATTCCTATAATGCCCAGAGTTTCGTAGGATTTATTAAAGAAACAACCTGTTAACCCTCCACAGCCAACTTTCAGGAGCATAGACCTGGTCCTCCACCTGCTCCTGTGCCAGACTCCACTTCCCCAGAAATATGTCCCTCAAGTTCTTCACTCATCAACGGATACAAAACACCTTGGACACATGTGTTTTATCCTGGAGTCACTGTTTTGAATCTTACATACACCCTCATTCAGGTGACACAACCTAGGTTGATCAAGCTTCAGTTGGTCATTCCTCTTTAACCATAGCTATCTCTGCTGCTTCTATATTTTTTATGACTCTTCAGTAACAAAATCATTATTTAACATCTGTTTTCCTTGTTGGACCTCCATTGGTTCTAACGACAAGTGTTCAAATAACCAAACAGCCTGCTCATGAAATGAATGTGCAAGTGACTGAGCACTCCACAGACAAGTGTACCCTTAATATAGTTCTCAAGAAGATACAGAGTGACACAACTGTGATTAGACTGGTTTTTTAAATCACAGATACATTTTTGCCAGCTGAATGGACTGAAGCATTGTGAAATAAAATGCATTGCTCAAGGACACAACACACTGCTGGGAATTTAACTCACAATCTTATGATTGTGAGCCAAATATCTTAAACTATTAAGTCACGGGCCTTCACATAAAATTAATATAATTTATATAAATAAATTATGTTAAATTATGATGGCTGATAGACACCCTTGTGTAGTAAGAGACCACACCTAAATTTATAGGTTAGCTTACACATATAATGACTGATACACTGTTCACTTTCCTGACATTTGTACATTATTCTATGTACTATACATGCACCTTTGATGAGTTGTAGTGCACCTGAGCATTGTAAACAATAATTTCATTATTTATTATTATTATTACATTATGGCTCTTGTGTTATCACTGTCTCTCTCTGGTTTTTGCTATGAGCAAGGCTGGCCACAGACCAGTAACTGTGCAGGCAGACATGTTTGTTTGAATTTTTTAAAATTATTTCACCTTTGATTTTATGTTTTTGTGGTATTTTATTTTATGTTGGTGATGGAACGGAGACAATATAGGGTAGAGAGGACTCTTCAATATAGGGTATAGAGGACTCTTCAGTCTTGTTGAGGACATGGTAACCTCTCTAGTGCTGGTGCTACAATTAACAACACCCAATACTCACTGTAAAGTGGTTGATAAACGAATGGACGCAATGTGGTGTAGAGAGGACACTTCAGTCTTGTTGAGTACATGACAACCTTTCTAGTGTTTGTGCCATAATAAAATGCACCCAGTAAACTTTGTAAAGTAGTAGTGCTAGTACCATAATCAAATATACCCAATACACTCTGCTAAGTGGTTGCTGTTAGAAAGAGCTTCCAGCTATACAAACCATACCAAAGTATGGACCATATGAGCAAGGTGTGGTTCTCTGGCCCATCTAGTCTTAGACAATAACGAACTACCCAACCCATGCCAGTATGACAAAACAAACATAAAATGATGATGATATTATTTTAGTTCATCTTATTTTGTTCCATTGCCATTTCTCATTTTCTTGAAATTGTTACTTTTTTTACTTAATAGTAAAAAAACCCGAGATGTTGAGTTTCGAAGATGCTGCTTGTGGCATTGGCGAATGTATACGTGCTTACACGGCCCTTCACTACCTGTGTCGACTCTGTGCTGGGGATACAATACTTGTAATGGATGGCGCTTCTACTTTTGGCAGTGTTACCATCCAGCTAGCACTGAATTGGGGAGCAAAGGTAAAAATAATTCACTTCTAATTTCAATTAGATAAATATTTACTTTATTGATCATTATTACATTTGTGATGTGTGTATGTATTCTCTCTCTCTCTCTCTCTCTCTCTCTCTCTCTCTCTCTCTCAGTGTGAATGATTGTTGAGTGATGATGATGTGTGTGTGCAAGTTGAATTAGCGTGTATCTTTGATTAAGAATTAAATTCACTCCATTATCTTCCCTACATCATATTTTTTTTTTGTTCAAGTATTTTACACTTTGTATTTCTCATACTTGTATCTTACTGAAATACCTTTAACTTCCAGGACTACCACATAACGGAGTATACAAGGTGCATTTTATCATGGCACCAGCACTAATTTACAGAATGTAGTGAGTGTATTTTGTTATGGCAGCAGCACTACCACTTTACAGAATGTACTTGGTGTATTTTATCATGACACCAGCACGAGAGTACTTGTCTTGTCTCTAGCATGATTGAAGAGTCCTTGTTATTTGAAATGTGCGTAAATGACAGTAATAATAGTCAATCACTATAAATAATAGTTGAAAAAATTGCGTAAAGTACCCCTGGAGATGGATAAAAGTGAACAGTCTATTAAAAAGTGATCAACTATTATTAATGTCATTTGCTTTTGAATGCAGACATTTCAAATTTGAAAATTTCCCTATGCTTCTTATGTCAATTACTATATATATATATATATATACATACACACACATTACACCCCCGCCCAAGAGCTGAGAGGGCTCTACGGTTGAGCCTATGACCATCAATCTGTCTAGTGCTGATGATATGCATGATAAACGTACCCAGTACATGCAGTAAAGTGGTTGGTGTTAGGAAGGACTGCCAGTCGTAGAAAGCGTGCTAAAGAAGGGGTTAGGAGGACCATTTAGTTTGTGTAAAAAAACATGACAATTTGTTCTTTGTACTTAATATGACCGTATGTAAGCAGGATACAGACCCCCTGGCCTCTCTGGAAGCTCAGTAACCCTGACTTGGTCTATGTAGACTCTTCCCTAACTTTTACTAGCAGGGAAAATGGACATTAAAAGATCATGATGATACATACATTTATATATATATATAAATAATTAGGATTTAGCTTCGGGCATAACTGTATACAGATATGTATTGGAATTTCGTATTTCTAAAGAAATATGGTATGTTTAGAGATAAACATTTAGACATTTAGAAAGCCGTAGCTATGCAAAAACACTGGAGGCTATCGCCCCCTGGTCGTGCCCAGCAGAAGCAAGGGGGACAATCGTAGACTGGTTCTCATCATTTTCTTTAGAAATACGAAATTCCAATACATATCTGTATATATATATAAATAAATAAATATGCTGTAATTATATGAGACAAGGAGAGAAAGTGTAATACAAAATAGACTGAAATATATAGTTTACATAGTCTCCAAGACTGGTAATGTCAGTACTGAGTCTCATCAAATGCACACTAATATTTTTCATGAAACTAAAGAAGTTAATCTTTTTTTCTATTTTTGTCAATGTTTGCAGGTTTTAACAACAGTGGCTTCCACAGAAGAAAAGAACTTTCTAAAATCTTCGATACCTTCATTAGGTAAAGAACATAAATTATCTAATTTCTCTTTTTATTTATTTTGACTTCATTTTCTTTCTATTTTTTTTCTATTTCTTTCTATTTTCTTTCTATTTCTTTCTATTTTTATATCAATTTTATTATGACTACTCCACAAAAAAAAAAGAAAGAACACTTCCGTTAACACGCCAACAACATAACATGTATTTTGACCCTTCTGATATGAAACTGCTTGAAACTGCCCCTAGTTCTACCATATTTTAAAAGTAAGGACCTTTATTTAGTTATGTTCCAAACACCAGCTTAACACTGAGAAAGTTAGTTATATTACTAAATCTGTTCAAATTTTTTTAAAAAATCATAGTGTCTTTTATTGAAAATACAACAATGAAAGTGTTAGAACCATTTTCTTCGTTAGCAGTGGTTAGCCGTAACAGATTTTAGGCTCGTCATGGGGTCCTTTTGTGGCAATGTATTATGACCAAATGCTCTTCCTAGCGCTGACTCTGCAGAAAGAAGTAGAGGAAGGGAAAGACATAGCTAAAGAGTATAGAGGAATAAATGAAGGTGAGTTGATGAGGAAGGGATGCAGATGATAGGGAAAAATGGGGAACTTGTAAGGGGGCACCTACACTAGCAGGGTAATGGCCTGAAATGTTTGTTGTTATTTAGTGTTTTTATAATTTACTTTCCTTCAGCACAAATAATTGATGTGAGAAACCATGGCAGTATGCTGCAGAGCAGTGTGATGGAAGAGACTGGTGGTCTGGGAGTTGACTGCATTATTGACAATGGAGGTAAGTTTACATTACAATGTAGTTATATCAATGTTCATTCCGGTGCATTAAAGGCTCTAATAGTTTTAGCTGTGGATGCACTCTGAGGGAAGGTATGCAGTACCAGCTCTTATTGTTTTTTTCCCTTTGGCTATGGTTTTAAAGATCAGACACACTTTCATATATACAGCCTGGTTGATGGAGTACACATCAGGCCATTCATTGACTAGGGCTTTATCAAGCTCCTCTTTTGAAGGCATTTGAGAGCCCTCTCCATTTGTTGAAAAAAAGTGGTATGTTACTTTTCTTACCCTCTCTTGACTAAATTCCTGATGTAAAGAGGTACTCTGTTATGTTGCATATTTCTTCCATGCTGGAGTTACCCATGTTTATTATTTTTTTTGTTTTGGTTAACAACACTAGCAAAAGATGAGTTACCATTGTTTTTATTGTTGTTATTGGTGGTGGTGCTTTTGTTACTACTATTTAAACTTTAAATTTGACTACATTTTACCTTTTGTGCTTCTCAAATTGTAACTGTTTATATTTATAACTGTGTCTGTTTAATTGTCATTGTTTTCAGTTATTTTTTTAATTATTTTTTCAAATCTTTGTGCCTACAAAAATTTTGGAGGTATGTTCATTACTACCACCATTAAAATTGGCACCTCCTTCTGCTACTATAGTGGTGTCCATATTGAACTGCTAATAAACAAAACAAAATGGATGTTTACAAAAATATATGCACACAACCACAAGCATGATAGACTTCATACACTTCATAGAGTTCTTTTGAAGCAATGTTTTGCAGCCAGATGCCTTTCTGTCACTAATTCTTTTAGCCACTTCTTACAACATATAAAATATACAGTGTACCTATTCTAAACCAGATGGACACAGAAATTTAAAAAATACACCCCCGTCCCACCACCCCCACCCCATCCACACCGCCCCTTTCAATGTAAAGTTATGTTGGTGCCACAACATCCAGGCCGAAACAAATGAGATTGTGTAGGTGTCACGACAAAAAAACACACAGTCCATGCTGTAATGTGGCCATGTAGGCAACACGGTAAAAACCTCCCAGTCCCACACTGTAAATGTGGTTGGTGTTAGGAAGGGCATCCAGCTGTAGGAAACCCGCAAGACAACCACTCTTGCCTCAAGTGGGAAAACTCCCGTCCAAACCCATGCAAGCGTGGAACATGGACGTTAAACGATGATGATGATGATGATGATGTGTGTACTATAAAATGTCTCAGGATAAACCCTTTTTTAACCCAAGTAATTGATTGTATGTTTAAATATTCCAAAGCCCTTTGTTGGTAAAGTACAATATTTGGGTAGAGAGGAAGCTCTATCATAAACATTTGTTCATGTTAAAGAATCATAATCTTAATATGATTTAGCAAAAAAACTGCCTGAAAATGAGATTGTTAATTCAAATGTTTCTAATACTAGTGGGCAGATTGTTGTAAAAATTTACAGTATTAGAATAAAGACTTTAATTTTTAATGTATGCAGTCATAGTATTATTCTGTAGTTTTCAAGAATGTCTTGCTAATGTAGCTTCATGTTTAACAAAGAGTTAAATGCTTCTTTTCTTCTCTGGTTGCAGTACGAATGTTTACAGAAACTAATGATATTGCCTTCACAAAGGAGAATTTTTCTCGTCCAGTACCACATAAATATGACTTACTTTCTTGTCTTGGGTCATTTGGTCGTTGGGTTACTTTGCAACCTGATATACAGGTAATATTATCTGCTTTACTGTCTTTTTAGCGATGTGAAGGCATGTAGCTTAGTGGTTAGGGTGCTGTAATTCAAAAGGCCACCCTTGTCATGTACGTTGTCATGCTGACTCTCAGTGAGATATAGGCAGTGAATGCAGAGGTTATGTGAAGGCTGGAGAGAAATGAAGCGAGCATGCTTTAATGGATGTGTAATGTTAAAATGCATAAATACTGAAGCATGGATGAGCTGAAAGAAAAACTAGTAAAAGAAAAATCATGTAGTGTGCAAGAGAGAAAACTGGGTTGGTATGGACATGTGATTCATATGAAGGATGATCACTGGGTAAAGAAATGTCAAGAAATCCCAGTGGAAGGAAGGTAGTATAGAAGAAGATGAAGGAAGACCTAGACTGAGATAGTGAAAGTTAATCTCAAATTGCTGAAGCTCACAGACAAAATGATTAAGGACTGCAATAAGTGGAGGGATGCTGTGTTGGAAAAGACCTGTCTAACTCATGGAAAAGCAGACATAAAATGGTGATGATGATGTTTCCTCTTTTATAGTATTTTTATATGCTTGTTTTTTTTGTACCATTCATATGCTGTGTCATTTTCGCCTCTCTTTCCAAGGACCAATTTACTTTTCAAACAAGTAATTATTTAATATTCACTGTGAAACATAGGGTAAAAGTTGAAATCCTGTTAAAGAATAGCTACTCTCTATGGTATATATATAAGGTAGTGAATTAGTTAGGGGCATCAGATTAAAAATGTCTGTGTTGAGCACAGTTCTGACTCACTGTGCTCAACTTTGCCTCTTATTTTTTCAAGGTCGATAAATAAAGTACCATTCCACTATTGGCATCGATCTAACCACCATAGTGCTTCTTCTCACCCGTTATAATCAAAGACAGATCATACATCTGAAGAAGTTTCTTTATTCACTCTCTGACGATAGCTTATCTAACTTTAATAGAAAGTGCTCCTAGTCCAGTTAGCACCCTCTTTCAAGTGGCACCCATGGCACGTGCCATACCCTAGATACACCTCTGTGCTTATAATATATATACTTTCATTAACTGATATATATGAATAAAAATATATATATATAAGTATCTTTTTTCAGCTGGATCCACCTGATTCTCGTGAATTATTCCTGCGTGGTGGCAGTCTCTCCTTTCTTTTTGATTCTATCTGGACAATGTCATACTCCCAACATGGACGTTATAAACATATCCTTTTTGGCTGTTAACAAGTTATTGGGGGTGTTGTTGATGCTATTATTGTTGTTGGTGGTAGTGGGGGTGTTGTTGTTTGTGGTGTTGGTATTTGTGGTGGTGATTGTAGTGAATATACTCAGCTGCTTTTGTTTCTTATACAAACCAGATTCTGTTAGAAACATTTGTACTGAATCTCAAGCTCCCCCGCCTTACCTCTCTCTCTCCAGTCATAAAAAACCTGCAATGTGTCATGGCTACTACTTTTTCCTTCTGTAATCTAGCCACTGGACAAATCGTTTATTTCAAGATAACAATACCATGAATGGTTGGTCAAGGCTGACCCTTTCATAGCCATATTTCTAATGAAAGACTAAGATTTTCCAATAATTTTTAAAAATGAAAAATTTGGAGGATTTAGTAAAAGTACAAAATTTGTCATAATTAAGCTAGTGTTTGGAACATAACTTGACAAAGGTTCTTGCATAAAATTATAATGGAAGGATTTTACATAAATGGTGCCATGATAAAATGCCATGATAAACCCTGTAGAGGGTAGGAATGTATGTAAGTGAGATGCAGGTCCTCAGCCTGTTTGAGAGGTCAGTAGCTCTTCTTGAGTGCTGACTTGGTCTGTGACGACCTGTCCAGCCCTTGCTAGCTGAGAAAATGGACGTTAAATGCTGCGACTGATGATGATGATAATGTACACTTTAAAATAAACAACTTTGTATCATAGAATGATGGGTAGTTTTAGGTAGTTTTGTAGTAAAAGGGTTAAACAACAGCAACTACAAAGATTTTTGACAACCCTGTCCACCCTGTGTGGTGTTAGTACTGGTATCACATCAGAAAAACGCCCAGTCAACCCTGTAAGGTGGTCATGCTGATGCCATAAAAAAAAGTACCTAGTCCACCTTGCAAGGTGATAGTACCACTCACAATATAATACATGCCATAAAGTGGTTGGTGTTAGGAAGGGCATCCAGCTGCAGAAAACAAGCTAAAAACAGTGCATAGGAGCAAGATGAGGTCACCTGACTAGTTTAGCCTCAGTTCGTGACAACTCATGTAAACCATGCAAGCATGGGAAATAGATGTTAAATGGTGATGATGATGATGATGAACCTGACCCTTATAATGTATTTAATAATAATAATGAAATTGTTGTGTACAGTGCTCAGGTGCACTACAACTCATCAAAGGTGCATGTATAGTACATAGAATAATGTACAAATGTCAGGAAAGTGAACAGTGTATGAGTCATGATAAACATGGGTGCATGTTTATGGAGGGAGGATATCATGTGTAATGTTGGTGAATTTTAGGAAGCATGGAGGTTTTAAAGGATGCAGTGTCTTGGCAGCTAACATCTGATGCAGGTAGTTTGTCCCATGCTTCAGTAACTCTGAGTGTGAAAAAATGCTTCTGAAAGTCATGGGAACTGTGCTGTTTTCTGATTTTGTAGGCATGCCCACATGTGTTAGACACATAGAATTCACAAAGGTACTCAGGGTTGTTGTTGGCAAGATGGTTAATAATTTTGTGGGTGTTTACCAAGTCAGTTTCCAGACATTGGAGCTTCAATGTATCCATGCCCAGGGGAGCAAGACATTCAGAGTATGGTAGATGCCTGTTGGAGGGTATTTGCTTGGTTGCATGTCTCTGAACAGTTTCCAGGGGGTCAATGTTCTGAGCAAGATAGGGGTTCCAGACTGGTGATGCAAATTCTAAGTTTGGTCACACCATAGCTATATACATCTTTAAATAGATAGCTGGAGAGCAGCTGACAAAGTTCTTCCTGAGTGAAGCCAAGACACCCTCGGCCTTCTTGACAATTTTAGAGATGTGCTTTGTCCAAAGCAAATCACTGCTGATAGTAATGCCCATGCCACGTTCACAAAAAGACTTCTTGATATTAGTGTTGTGGAGGTAGTATGTGGACGCTGGGTTTTCCTCCCAAAATGCATGGTGGTACACTTGTCCACATCCAGCTTGAGTTGCGAGTCTGTGATCCATTGTTGCAATGTGTCCAGGTCAGATTACAGGAAAGATCTATAGTGTTCAGGATCTGTCCTTTTTATCTCAAAGTACAGATTGATGTCATCTGCATATTTCAGTACTGTGGCATTCTTTAAGTTATCATCTATGTCATTAATATATGCAACAAACAAAAGGGGACCAAGAACAGATCCTGCGGTACACCAGATCACATCTCATACTGTGAAGAATGCTGTCCTAGAACCGTGACTACCTCTCTTCGACTGAGAATGAAGGACTTCAACCAGTTAAAAAGATCATCCTTCACACCCATTGCAGAGAGTTTTACCATAAGTCTTTTGTGTGGCACAGAATTAAAAGCTTTAGCAAAGTCAAGGTAAACAACATCCACTCATGAGTCGCCATCAGTGATCCGGGTGATGTCTTCATGAAACTCGATAAATTTGATAAATCTGTCTTCTTTTGATGTATTTTGTATCTGTTTATTTCTTAACAATCCTTACACATCTTAGTTGATGCTGTTGACAAACTGGATCGAGGATTACTCAAGTAGGTTCATTCTTTTTACTTTAGTGTATTGAATGTTTCAAAGACAGCGAATTAGTGGAGTTGTTAGGATGTTGAATATAATCCTTTGTGGTATTTGTTCTGACTCTCTGCACTTAATTCTTGCTGAGGTCAACTTTGCCTTTCAACCTTTCAAGGTAGCAAAATGTTGCAGTCCAGTGCTGGGGTCAATTCCGCCTCTGTATCTCTCCCACACATTCTCTCTCACTCTTTCGAAGAAATTGGCTGTGTTCAGACTTGGAGAGGAGTTGGGTTTTACCAGTTTTAAAGTGTCTAAGACATACTGTATGTCATTGCAGTACTCCTATGACTCCACCAAGAGTTACATTCTCCACTACATATATAACTTGAATGTTTGCTTATTATTTCTAGTGTTGAATGGTTCGAGTTCAGGAGTGAAAGAAGTGTTTAAACATTACTTTTGCTACTGGCACATGTTTTTCTTTAAGGTTTAGTGAAGGCACATGGCCTAATGGGGTAGGGTGTTAGATTTAGGAGCATAAGATTGTGGGTTCAATACCTGGAGCAGGTGGTGTGTTATGTTCTCAAGTAAAATACTTTATTTCATGTTCCTTTTTCTGCCAGGAGTTGTGACCGGCTGATAATGTCAACAATGGAAATATTGTTTTGTGGTTCATTTTGAAAACATGAAGTCTCAAGTTCAATTCCACTGCATGGCATCTTGAATGTCTTTCATATCGCCTCTAGTTGATCCAAACTTTGTGAGTGAAATCAGGTAGATGTACATTGTGTGGAAGCCCATCAGATTCATTGTACCTGTAATGCAAAGATTGAGCCTTGTCATGTATTGTGTCATGCTGATTCTGCCTAAGAATCACTTTAACCCTTTAGCATTTACATTACTTTATATTTACTATTATATTTTCATGGTGAACACTTTATTTCACATAATATCAGATTTTGAGTGGCCAGTTACAGCTGGTTTGAACAGAAAGAGGTGAGAGAATTCTGGCCGGATATGGCTGGTTTAAATGCTATTGGTTTAAGGATACACATGTCTGAGGAACACTTGCATATTAATTCCTGAGTCAGATACCCACGTGATTAAATGACTGAATGTTTATTGTTGAAACCACCAGAGGCTCTATTATCAATATCATTAATTTAAAAAAATTGCTTCAATGACATACTCAAATAACTAAATTTTCAGCTCTATACATCAATTGACACATAATGAAATTGCAATATTGATTTTTATCCAAACCTAACATGGTGGATTGGCAGAATCATTAGAATTGCGACATTTGTTTTTTAGGCTCTCATTTGTTTCTGTCATTAGACTGTGATCATGCTGGGGCATCACCGTTATCATCATCATCACTAACACCACTATTATTACAGTATTACCACCACTGTCATTAAACCCATACCACCATTACCATCATTATAGTTTCACCACCATCACTGTCATTACCCTATCACTATCACTATCACCACCATCACTAACACTACCATCAACACCACAACCACCACCACCATCGCTGCCATCATCACCACTACCACCACCACCATCACCATCACCACAACCACCATCATCCCCATCACCACCACGTCTTCACAAATTTCATAGACCACAACTACAAGTACTGACAAGTTCTACAACACCACATGCCGCCTATGCAGGGACCCATCATGACCCTCCTTACCCCCCTAACTCACTATCAGTGATTGAATTGTTTGTTCTAGTGTAATATTATCAGTTTCCCTCTCCAGATAATTCAATCTGTGACCTTGTTGATATGTTAATTCAGCAAAGTCTGGAAATTTTGGCATCTGCTCTTTTCCTTTTCTTCACTATGTGGGTTGTTTATGACACTCTTTCTTTTTCTTTCTTCCTTTCTTCCTTTCTTTCTTTCTTTCTCCTCCCCTCCTTGTCCCCCCCCCTCTTCTTCAAGTAAAGCAGTCATTGGACAGGTATCTGTATACCGACGCCACATTGGCGATGTTCTGTATGACCTGACTATAGGATGGTTCTTCATGGTTAAACTTGCCATTCCTGTCCATCTCATTGTGCCATGTTATTGTCATTGTCCCAGTATGACCAGATTGTATCTGGTCATTTCTTTAATGACTGGCCAGCTTTCCACTTTGATATAAAGTTTGGACATTCTAGGTAGTGATGTTTGTGGTTTGTTGGCATAGAAAACTTGGGTAGTCAGCATTCGGATGTCTTTTTTTCTTTGATCTGAATCTGTCATATTCAATCCATGTTGAATTGGTTCCTTGATCCTATGCCAGTTTTTTTCAAGATTTGGAAAATTCATAGTGGCTTCTGTGGACACGCTATGGTAGAAGTTTTGAATCAATATGGAAATCAAAGCTATGGCAGAGTATTGCAATCAATATAGCAATCAAAGAAGCTCATATCATAAACAAAATTGAGGTTATTCTGGTCAATTGTTATCTCGACCACAACCTATGTTGCTGACACTTGGAAGAGTACAGACAGAACTGAAAATCAGATTGATATTTTCCAATAAAGATGCGTCTGAAAGATCTTGGGCATTAGATGGCAAGACATGATCACAATTGAAGATATGCTTTGAAGAGTCAATGCCACATGCCTGAGTCTTGTCATCAACAGCAGAAGAATGCAGCTGGCAGGGCATGTCCTACAAATGAGGGTCAGTATATCAGCAAGAACTACAATGTCATGGTTAACAGCTGGTGGGAAAAGACTAAAAGGTAGGTCAAAGAAGACCTGGAGATCCACCCTAAAAGATGACCTGCACATGTGTGGCACAAACTGGTTCCAAGGACCAACCCGTGACAGAGAAAGATAGAAGAGTATAGTGGCCCATTATCATGAGGCTGGAGGAACCAGATGACCAGAATCAGCTCTACTACAACTCTTTTAGCAACTTTCATGACCTATAATTTTCTCTATCCAGTGCATTTCCTTTGCTCTTGTAGCACTTGACAATGATGCTGCTACACCAGTCATTGGGTATGACTCAATCCTTTAATACCTGATTTACTATCTATGTGACAAGCATGTGGCCCTCCATTCCAGATGTTTTGACCATTTTCATATCCTTGATTGCTTTAGTTACCATACTGTTGCTAACCTGAATGGCCAGCCCTTCAGTTGGATCCTCTTCGGTAGCTCCTCCTTCTCCCATGCATTCTCTTCATTCAACTGTCTCTCATAGTGGCACTTCCACACTTCTTTCTTTTTAGCATTGGTAAAGGCAAGTGTACCACTGTCTTTACAGATACACTTCTCCCCAACAATATTTTGATTGTCCATAGCACACTGCCTTGCAATCCAGAAGACACATTTTTGGTCTTAAGATCCATGTAAACTTCTTACTTTCTGCTTCACTTTTGGCTAGGTGAACCTGGTGCCTAGCTTCTTTCCTTGTTTCTTGGTATAGCTCTATTTTCTTCCTATGAGAAGTAATGATGCTAAGGAAGACAAAAGTATTCATATTGGAGTTGCATACATTTCATATATATACATTGGTTTTTGGTGAGCTTGGTGAATGTGTCAGTCATTAGCAGGCAACCAACATGTAAGGTGCTGTAGTTCTTATTGCATTTTCATTTTGCCCATGATGATGGAATCTGTGAAGCAACGATCTTGCATCAAGTTTTCTTGAGAGCTTGGAGATACTCAAGTGGAAACAAGTTGTAAAATTCAAAAGGCTTTTGGTGACAGTGCCATAGGTGCTACCCAAATAAAAGAATGTCACTATAGGTTCAAAGACAGCTGCACATATGTATTTATATATATTTATATATATGAATATATGTATGTGTGTCTATGTTCCAAAAAGAGATTGATAAAATAAGTACTCGGCATGAAAAACAAAGTATTAGGGGTGATACAATCTTATAATCTACTAAATTCCTTTAACCCTTTAGCATTTAAACCGGCCATATATGGCCAGAATTCTCTCACCCCTTTCTGTTCAAATTGGCTGTAACTGGCTGCTCATATTGATGTTAAGGTATTGTTCTCAAAATAAATAACATTAAAATCTTGTAGATTTGATATTATGTGAGATAATTATGAGATAAAGCCTTTACCATGAAAATATAATACTATGTATAGAATAATGTAAATGCTAAAGGGTTTATGTGATGCTCCAGCATGAGCACAGTCTAATGACTGAAACCAGTGTAAGAATAAAAGAATACATTTTTATAATATTTTTTTCTTTTCTTCTTCCAGAGTGTGTATTTCGAAAATGATCCACATTGATGAAGCTGTGAGTAATTTGCTCACTATATCTGACCAAATTATTGGCAAGACCATTGTCCAATTCTGAAAGACCAAACTTTCATTGTTGATTTGTAAATAAATTCATCTAACACTGCTATTACTATTGTTGCTATTGTTAATCATCATTGCCATCAAGCAGAGGTTAACTTTGCTTTTTACCCTTTCAAAGCTGGTAAATTAAGTTCAATACTAGAGTTGATTCTCTCTCTATATCCCTTTCTCACTACTTTCTTGTTCTCTTTCTTTCTCCCTTCACCTCTCTTAAAATACTAGCATGAATTGGAAGGGTCATCACAGAAGTTTAAGTAAATTCTTATTCAGGATTTCTGCTCTCTAGATAGATTGTGAGACTATGTCGCATTTGTATGTTCCAAATTTTGCCATGGTTTCTACAGCCAGATACTCTTCCTAACATCAACTATTTTACAGAGTGTACTGGGTGCATTTTGTCACAGCATCAACACTAGAGAGGTTGTCATGTCCTTGGAAAGACTGAGGAAAATAGTGATGTTGATGGCATACTTGCATTCACTGATGCTGAACAGAAGGTAGCATGGAAATTCCACACGAAAGACTACTAAATGAGGAGAATGCATGGGAAAAAGATAGTCTGCCTTAAGTAGACCCAACAGAGGGACCAAGTGAGCAGTACTACTGTACAAGTGAGCAGTAGTATAGTAAGGCAATTGTTTCTACTTTTTGGCACAAGGCCAGCAATTATCCCAGTACATTACTGGTACTTTATGTTATCGACCCCGTAAGGATGAAAGGCAAAGTTAACCTCGGCGGGATTTGAACTCAGAATGACAAGGGCCGTAACTCTTTGCTGTAAAGCTTGGTGTCCAACCCTCTACCGATACTGCCAAACATCGCCACTTACCAGTATAGTAAGTAAGGCAATGAAGAATATGAAGACAAGCAAAGCAGCTGGACATTCACAGATAGTTACTGAGATGCTGAAAGCATCTAGGATAGTGGGTTACACCTTAACCACTTGTATTGTAAACCATGTGAAACAAAATGGTGTTATACTCAATGACTGGCATAGCAGCAGCATCGTTATCTACTAGACTGAGAAAACTACAGAGGCATCAAGTTGATGGATCAGGCCATGAAGGTAAGGTCACAGAAAAAAGTATAGCACAGCTGATTAGGGTCCGAGTTAACCTAGATGAGATTCAGTTTGGATTTGTGTCAGGTAAAAGTAACTGCAGGAGAAATATCTAGCTAAAAGTAAACCCCTCTACCTGGCATTTGTTGACCTGGAAAAAGCTTTTGATGGAGTCCCTCATTCCATTATCTTAGAAAACTAGGAGTAGATGAGTGTCTTGTGAGATCAGTGCAAACGATTATAGAGGAACAGTCAGCAAAGTTAGAATTAACAATGACTACAGTGATGAATTTAGCATGCAGGTATGAGTCCATCAGGGCTCTGTTCTTAGCCCTCTCCTGTTTATTATAGTCCTGGCTGTAGCAGAATTTAAGACTGGTTGTCCATGGGAACTTCTATATGCAGATGATCTAACCCTTGTAACTGAATCTATGGCAGAATTAGAGAAGAAATTCCAAACCTGAATGATAGCCTAGAGTCAAAAAGTTTATGAGGGAGGTTTGGCCAGTTGGCTGTGTGAAGCCTTATTCATAAGTTACTAGGTGGGCCTGCCATCAACTGTGTTTGCAGTGTGGAGCTGGGTGGTGCCGTTATGAGCTGAGTGTGAGGTTGAGTTGTCAACACGGGTCTTTTGTCATGTTGTAGCGCCAGAAGACTCAGTCCTGTGTCTTCCACATTGGGAGGTTCAATTGAGCCAGGTCCACCCCATTGCTTCATACCACGTCTTCCCGGATCTCCTTCTTTTGGGGTATCCTGCAACCTTTAAGCCTGACACCTCTTTAAACAGCTGTCATCCTTCATGTGCATCATGTGACCATACCACCGCAGTCCCCTCTCCTTCACACAATATTTGATCCTGCCTACGTTCAGTTTCGCCCTATATATATATATATATACATATCAAATTTTTTAAAAGCACCAGAGAATTGCACCAATGCTGTCGAATCTTCAGGAGACCCCTCATTATGTGGTCTGTATCCTGACCCAAACTAAGAAAGTGAATATTTCTCTGGAGGGAGAATTCATAATGTGGTATAGGTCGCAGAAGGGAGGCAAAGACTGGACATTTAGCAAGTAACCCCATCTGCTAGAAAAAGCAGCTAGTACCCACCAAATTAACTCTACCAAAGAGGGAGTTGAGACAATAAAGTAATATGATACACACAGCGATGACACAGGACCGTGACCTCTGGCGTCACGCAGTAATACGGAAGACCCGACTTCCCACAGGAACAAGCTGAAGCTGAAGCATATAGACAATATGCCCCCACCCCCTTCCACTGCAAAGTGGTCGTGGAGGTGTCACGACAGAAAGCATCCAGTTCACATTGTAAAGTGGTCATGTAGACGCCACAAATAAAAAGCACCCAGCTCTCACTGTAAATGAGATTGGTTGTTAGGAAGGGCATCTAGCTGTAGAAATCAAGCTAAAATCAGTTCCTGTATGAGCAAGACAAGGTCACCCGACTTAACATCGCCCACAACAGGACAACCCGTCTAACCCATGCTAGTGTGGAAGAATGGACGCAATACGGTGATGATGATGACACAGATTCATAGATATATGCGTGTGTGAAGTCCAGCCTTGACCAGTTTTACTCAATGACCGAACGAGTTAAAATAATCAGAAGAATTAAAATAATCATTTAATCAGAGCTATTTATCAAATTATAAATGCGAGGAAAAAATGACCAAAGAATTACCTACTTTTTCTTCAAAGTCTCTACTGCAGTTTCATCAACCATTTTGCACTTAATGAGAGGTCTCCTGAAGATTTAACAGCCTTACAGTGTTGGTGCAATTCTCTGGTGCAACGATGTTGCAAAACGGTTGATGAAACTGCAGTAAGGACTTTGAAGAAAAAAATAGGTAATTCTTTGTCTATTCCTTGCATTTATAATTTGATAAATAACTCTGATTAAATGATTATTTTAATTTGTTTGGTCATTGAGTGAAACTGGTCAAGGCGGGACTTCATACATGCATATATTTATGTATATTAGTGTGTATCATATTACTATATATATAAATATTTGCTCTACGGTTTTTATATATATCTATATATATATTATTCTTATCTAGCCCTCTTTGGATTTTAGTCTTCACATTTATTATTATTATTATTATTATTATTATTGTTATTACTCCTTGAGTCATTGATGTTAGTTAACCGGAAAGTCCGTTGGAATGAATATCAAGCCACTACCTGCAGCCTCAGATATTCAGGACGTATCAGAGGGTTCTTGCTGTTCCCAGCAAGCATGCCTTTTGAAGCGTTCCAAAAAGCGTGAAGGGGCCGATTTTCTTTAACCATCCCTGGAAACTTTTGGAGATAGTCCCCAGTGCGCCTATGACAATCGGGATCACTTTGACTTCATGGCAGTTCCAAATCCTTTTTACCTCCCACTTTAAGTCCTGGTACCGGTTAATTTTCTCCCTCTCCTTCTTTTGCACTCTCGTGTCGAATGGGCAGGCCACATCCACAATCAGACACAATCTTTTTTCTTTGTCCACAACCACCAGGTCAGGTCTATTGTGTTCCAGTTTCTTGTCCATCTGTATCCTAAAATCCCACAGCACCTTCACCTGATCGTTCTCCATCACCGCCTCTGGCCTATGCTCATACCATTTCTCAGAATGTGGTAAATTGTTTACTTTGCACAGGTGCCAGTGGATCACCCTGCCCATCACATCATGTCTCCAGCCCTTATAGTGGGTCTGGGCTAGGTGTTTACACTCGGATACAATGTGAGCCACAGTCTCCTCTCTCTCTCCACAGATCCTGCACAGTGGGCTAGCCTCCTCCTTGTAAATATGGTGTTTTAACCACTTCGTTTTGAGGGCCTGCTCCTGCGCAGCCATTAACATTCCTTCTGTAGCCTTTTTAAGGTCTCCTCTTCTCAACCAGTTCCATGTCTGTGGATCTCTAAATTCAGTTTTCTCAAAGAAGGTACTATGAAGGGATTTTTCCTGAAGGCTGCTCTTTCTCCTTGATGTTATTTCCTCCTTGGACATCCCCTGGCCTATTGTCCCCTCCTTCAGTACAGTTCTGAGCATTGGCTCCTTACTATCAGTCACCTATTTGTGTAGGTTGTTTTTCTCCATCTGAACACAGTCCTCTATGCTGATAAGACCTCTTCCACCCTCAGATCTCCTTAGGTAGAGTCTATCGACATCACTCCTCTTGTGGAACATGTTGTAGATAGTCAATAGCTTCCTAGTCTTCCTATCCATTTATTTTTGTTCAGCAACATTCCATCTCAGAATTCCCGCACTGTACCTAATAATAGACACAGCTTGGGAATTTACTGCGCTTATGGCATTTCTGCTGTTCAGATGTGACTTCAATACGCTCCTTACTCTCCGAATGTATTCAGTTCTTAACAATTCCTTCATTTTTTTGTTCTTTATGCCATCAGCCTCCAGAACGCCCAAATACTTGTATCCTTCCTCAGAGTCAATTTCCTTTATCATCTCACCTGTTGGTATCTGGATTCCATTACTTCTGCTCAACCTACCCCTCCTCATCACAATGACTCCACACTTACTAATACCAAACTGCATACATATATCACTGCTGAAAATACGGACAGTGTCAACAAGCACATCCAACTCCTTCTCACTCTTCCCGAAGAGCTTAAGATCGTCCATGAAGAGGAGGTGATTGATGGTAAGCCCTCCCTTTCCCAACCTGTATCCTGCTCTCACTTTTCGCAGTACACTGGTCAGGGGCATCAGGGCAAGGACAAACAACAGAGGGGACAGGCTATCTCCCTGGAAGATACATCTCTTGATCTTCACGCTTCCCAAGGATTCTCCAGTTGATGTCAACTCTGTTTCCCAGGACCTCATACTTTTGCCAACAACTGTCTGATGTTATCTGCCACCTTGAAGATCTCCAGGCTTTTGGTGATCCAAGAATGAGGCACCATGTCAAATGCCTTTCTGTACTCTATCCATCTCATGGCAAGATCAGTGTGTCTCCTCCTGCAATTCCCCATTACCATCTTATCAATAAGTAACTGGTCCTTTGTACCACGTGACTTCTTTCGGCATCCTTTCTGTTCATCCGGTAACAAGTTGTTTGTGTGGAGGTGATGGTAGATTTCCTCAGACACAATGCTCGTCAACAGTTTCCACATTACGGACAGACATGTGATAGGTCTATAGTTGGTAACATCATTACCCTTGATTCGGTCTTTCATTATCAGAACTGTGGTACCTTTTGTCAACCACTCTGGTACCTCACTTGACATCAAGCAGTCATTGAACATGGTTGTCAGTTTCGGGTGGAGGGATGTTATATTTTTAATCCAATACCCCTGCACACCATCTGGGCCTGGTGATTTCCAGTTGGTTAGTTTTTTGGCCTGCCCCTTAAGAGTTTCAACTGTGATACTCAAATCAGTTTGTTGGTGTGCCTGTTCACCGATCTCCTGTACTGTCTCAATCCACACTGCCTGGTCATTATGTCTAACATCCTGCTCCCATATTCCTCTCCAGAATGTTTTAGTTTGTTCCGCCTCAGGGATCAAGTCATTGCCTCTTTCTTTCCCCTCAAGCTGTCCAAACAGCATCTTCTGGTTGTTGTCGAACATGCGGTTCTGTCTATACTGACTGATTCTGTTCTCGTATCGCCTGATTTTTGCACTCTTTGCTACAATGCGTTGCTTCAGTTCCTCTATGATAATATTTAGCTTTTTCCTCCTAGTTTTGTACTTTATTTCCAGTCTATTTTTAGTGTCTATGTTTTTTAGTGTCCCATTCAGTAGTGACTCAAGCTTTCCAATGTCATTTCTCATTTCCCTGATTTGACCACTCAGTCGTTTCTTCCACCAAGGCTCTGCTCTTTCTTGTCTGTTGTTTCCTCTCGCTTTTATACCAAGTAGTTTCCTCACCGTATTTGCTGTTGCTTTGAGGATATTGTTGCACTGGTGAAGGCTCCTCGCCTCAAGGTATGGGATGACTTTGTTTACCTTAGCTGTTGTTTCTTTTTCCTGTCTACAAATCTTAGGTTCATAAGTCTCCCACTATCATTGTTCAATTCATCTACCACTAAATTTAGGATGTCAACCAAATCTTGTCCTAGCCCGTCAGCATTCATCTCCTCAGTGGCCGTATCTCTGTTCCAGGTATTATTTATCTCAGTATTCAGATCATTGTCTGCTTCGGGTGGTTATTATTATTATTATTATTATTATTATTATCGCGTGTAGGACGGATCCAGCTATCAGCTGAGTCCATCGTGAGGATTGCCCCGCCCTCTTTCTTTAGCCAGGAAGGGCAGGCAGTTTTTATCTGCCATGGCGAAAGAGATAGTATGGTGGACACGTTTGAAAGGGCTGAAGACGAGCACTTACCTCTTCGGTGATGCCCTGATTAACTTTTTCAAATTTCATTTGAAAAGGAAAATCAGGGTAGAGAGGGAAGTGCTCTCTTCCCAGCATTTTGTTGAAAGATGGGTGAGAGAGGCAAGAATGGCCCGAGTGAATGGGCCTACTCTGAGTATGTGTCTGTAAATTAAAGGTGGAAAACTGGGAGAGGGCACTTGCCCTGGTGGTCAGGGTCACTGTGGCTTTTTAATGGGCTTTCTCCACGAATGTCCCTCGGAAGTCTCCCCCGTATTGGGGAATTTTTCATTGTTATTTTTTTTGTTACATCCTCTGTTTTTGTTTTTTACATGCAGAAATGCCCATTTATACCGTCCTGTATTGTCCTGTACTGTCCTTAATGTCTACTTTATGTAAACCCTTGTGGTTAATAAAGAAAACATTATTATTATTATTATTATTATTATTATTATTATTATTATTATTATTTCTATATATATATATATATATATATATACAGGTAAAATTCGGTTATAATGAATACCATTATAATGAATTTTTCACTATAACAACATTTTTTTCAATCTCCGGCCAAGGGTATTAAAACAACGGCATAAAAAAATTGTGGCAAATATTTATGATTCTGTGAATATGCAGTGGTTTTTATTATTTAGGTTCTAATGAAACTTCTGCAAATAACCAGGGCTGCAAATGTTGGTGGTTCACTGTGTATATATATATAAATGACGAAAAAGAAGACGATTTAGAGACGTATGACATAGATAATAACTGGAATTTCTTACGTGACAACTTACTGCAGGCTACTGATGAAACATGTAGCTGGAGCAGAGCTCCACAGAGAGTGACCTGGTGGTCGAACAGCACAGTAGATAAGTCCATTAGAGACAAAAGACTAGCATGGAAGGCTTGGAAAAAGGGTGGGAGTAGGGAAGGATATACAGCCGCTAAGAGAGAAGCTAGACGTCAGGTGTACTTAGCACGCAGGGAGGCTGAGAGTAGGAGGTTTGCCAATGTTCTGCAACGGGAAGATCAGAGGCGTGCGATGTTCCACATTGCAAGAGAGTGTGTCAATGCAAATCAAGATGTTGTTGGAGATCAATGTGTCCGGGATGATGCCGGTGTACTTAGTGTCATGAATGATCAGAAAAAGGAGGCCTGGAAATGTCATTATGAGAGACTGATGAATGTGGAGAACGAATGGGAGAGAGAGAAATTACCCTCAGTAGATCCGACAGAGGGACCAGCTATTGAGATTGACGAATATAGGGTCCAAGAGGCGATTAAGGAAATGAAAAATGGTAAGGCTGCTGGACCATCGGGGATAGTTGCTGATATGCTGAAGGCATCAGGGGACGTAGGCACTAAACTGGTTGCACGCATCATCAATCAGGCTATATATGGTGGTGTCATACCCAAAGACTGGTGCAGCAGTATTCTCATAAATTGCTACAAAGGTAAAGGGGATGCTCTGGAGAGGAGCAATTATAGGGGTATAAAACTGATGGATCAGGTTATGAAAGTGGCAGAAAGGATATTAGCACAACTAATTAGAGAAAGGGTCAAACTAGATGAGATGCAGTTTGGTTTTGTGCCTGGGAAGAGTACAACAGATGCCCTATTCTTAGTGAGACAATTGCAAGAGAGGTTCTTAGAGAAAAATAAGCCACTATATTTAGCCTTTGTTGACCTAGAGAAGGCCTTTGATAAGGTACCCCGATCTGTCATCTGGTGGTCCCTAAGGAAACTAGGTGTTGAGGAATGGCTTTTGAGGACAGTGCAAACTTTGTACAGAGGTACTGTCAGTAAAGTCAGGGTAGGAATTGAGTTTAGTGATGAATTCCAGATACAAGTAGGAGTACATCAAGGTTCGGTTCTCAGCCCGCTCTTGTTTATTATAGTCCTCCAAGCAATAACAGAGGAGTTTAAGACTGGCTGTCCATGGGAACTTTTCTATGCTGACGATCTGGTTCTTATAGCAGAATCAGTTGAGGAGCTAGAGAATAAATTCTGGCTATGGAAACAGCAGTTGGAAGCAAGAGGACTGAGAGTGAACCTAGCTAAGACAAAATTGTTGATGAGTAGAAAAGAGGACAAAACTCTGATTCCGTCAGGGAAATGGCCATGTTCGATATGCAGAAAAGGAACTGGCATAAATTCTATAAAATGCACACAATGCAGATCCTGGTTTCACAAGAGATGTAGCGGGATAGCAGTCAAACTAACAGGTAGGGAGAAATACGTATGCAGTAGATGTACAGGGAAATTAGACAGTAAAAGTCGCATTGATAGACACATTTTTCAAATGCAGGCGGGTGCTATAGAAGTGGTGGGTAGATTCCGGTACCTAGGAGATCAGATTAGCATGGGAGGGGGTGTTCCGAGGGCATAGTATCTAGAATAAGGTCGAGTTGGAAGAAGTTTAGGGAGCTGCTTCCTCTGCTGATGAAGAAGGGTTTCTCCCTGCGTACGAAAGGCTGGTTATATGATGCCTGTGTGAGGAGCGCGATGCTGCATGGTAGTGAGACATGGGCAGCAACTGCAGAGGATATGCGACGGCTGGAGAGAAATGAGGCAAGCATGTTCCGTTGGATGTGCAGTGTAAATGTGCGTGAACGATCCAGCATGAATGTGTTGAGAGAGAAACTGTCTCTGAGAGGGATAGAATGTAGTGTGCGATAGAGGAGACTGAGGTGGTATGGACCTGTGATGCGCATGGAAGATGACCGATGGGTGAAGAAGTGCCAGGAAATGCCAGTTGAAGGAAGACGTGGTAGAGGTAGACCACGAAAAACATGGGCGGAGGTGGTGAGAACAGACCTCAGATCGCTGAAGCTCACGGTGGAGATGACGAAGGACTGTGACGAGTGGAGAGATGCTGTGCTGAATAAGACCCGTCCCACCCTTGCAAGCAGGGAAGAGCGGACGTAAAATGATGATGATGATATATCAATAAAAAAGTCTGAGGCCATATTCATTTGGTTTTGGTTTACTAAAATCCATAATGTGCATTTCGCTGTGCGGTATCGCATCGGTCTAGGTTGGGCAGCTTTCAACAGGAACAAGGAAGTACTAACATCAAAACGAGTTTCCTCTCATTTGAAGGCTAAGATATTTGATACTTACATCTTACCAGTTGTGTTATATAGTCTTGGTTGTGTTAATTGGACGACAAGGTCACTTCAGAAGCTTTCTACATTCCAGAACCACATCATGAGACTTATGACTGGCAAGCGGCTCAGCGACCATATCTATATCAGTGAGCTGCTCAACATCACCAGGCTTAGACCAATCATATCAGTTGTCAGATCAAGAGTGCTTAAACTGTACGGTCATATCAAAAGATCAACTCGTGGTGTGAGTAAGTTATGCCTAGAAGGAAAGTTGGCAGGTAAGAGAAGCAAAACGATAGCTTGATAATGTCAACTTATGTACTGGACTTGACCTTTACTCTTTAAACTCTGCTGTTGGTGATCGAACTTTGTGGAGAAAAATATCTCATGTTGATGCGCAGTTTGCAACTGGCAGAGTTTAGCGTCTGGAGATAGACATTTCACTCCTTCCAGAGGGTCCTGTCTGAAGCAACCGTCTCTATCTGATCTGACTGGATCCCCAAGTGAGACCAACCGTACTCATGGATGTTATCCAACCATCTTGCTTAGGGTTTGCTGTTACAATAACACCGAATTGGCAGGCCATCCCTGAATCAAACTTGTCCTCTGTTTGAGTTCACTGGGATCCTGTTATCTTATATAACTAATTCTGCAATCAACATCTGATATATATATATATATATATATATATATATATATATATATATATATATATATATATATATATATATATATATATATATAATTTTTCTTATCTCTCTCCAGCCTATCGGTTCATTCATTCATATTGTTCTAAATAATCTTCTCTTTGCTATCGGTCCATTCATTCATATATCCGTATATCGCCCAAAATCCAATCTTTGCTCTCTCTCTCAATGCTATTCTATAATTCTGTCTGGTTGTTTCTAAATAATCTTCTTGTATTTTTAACTACCCCACTTTGCTAACTACCCCATACCCCTCACTACCGCCCCCACTCTCCACCTTATTATTTAGACCAATCACAAGTCAACAGCCTATGCTAACACTTCTGGCTGCTTTTCGATATGATGGATGGACTAAGGAATTTCTGGAGAGTCTGAAGAATCTGGACACTCGATGACAATGCCAAAGATAACGACAAATTCACCTCATGCTGCCGGACGAAAGGGCAAGTCCCCCTCCTCTTTGTTTCGGCCGCGGATGGCCAACATAACCTCAACCCCATCCCCCTCACCCATCCCTGTGCCCCATCCTCCAAACACAATCCAAAACTTCAGAGTTGGTACCATAAATGTAGGCACCTTAAAAGGCCGCTCTAACGAGGTTGTAGAAATGCTTGAACGTAAGGAGGTTGATGTTTGCTGTATCCAAGAGACCAGGTGGAGGGGCGGGTCTGCTAGATTCATTGTGGGTAAAAAACGTTGCTATAAGCTCTTCTGGGTGGGAAATGACAATGGGATAGGTGGGGTAGGAATCATGTTAGCAGAAAAATGGGTGGATAAGATAATAGATGTAAATAGAGTAAATGACAGAATAATTAAAATAAGACTTGTTCTAAATAGAACTACTGTGACTGTAATATCGGCACACGCGCCCCAATCCGGACTGCCTGGCGCTATAAAAGACAGATTCTATGAGACACTGATGCTCACTACCTCCCAAATAACCGACAGTGACTATATAATTATTGCTGGCGACCTAAATGGCCACGTTGGTCAACATTGTGACGGCTATGACGGAATCCACGGAGGCTATGGGTTTGGTACTAGAAATGAGGAAGGCTCCAGAATCCTGGAATTCTGTGATGCAAATAACCTAACTATCTGTAACACTAACTTCAAAAAACGAGACAATCACTTGATCACCTACAGATCGGGGGAACATACCAGCCAGGTAGATTATATCCTTACCAGAAGACGTGACAGAGTGTCTGTTGTAAACACTAAATCCCTCCCCCATGAAGAATGCACCTCCCAACATAGACTGCTAATTAGCGACCTCATAGTCAGGACGAGACGTACTAGACAGCAGAAGAGGACTATCCTCAGGAGAAAAATATGGAAGCTAAAGGACCCCACAGCCAGAAATAAATTTCAAAGCATGTTACTTGATGCTTTCGACAGTAAGGAAGAGCAATTAGAGTCAGATAATATAGAGGAACAGTGGGAATTCCTGAAAGCAAACCTGCTGACGGCGGCAGACGAAGTCTGTGGCTGGAGCAGGCCTGTAGGTAGAAGGAAAGTAACATGGTGGTGTAACAGTAAGGTGGAGGAGTCAATTAAGGCCAAAAAGCAGGCTTGGAAAGTATGGCGGGATGGGGGAAGTAGAGAAGACTATCAAGTGGCCAGGAGGGAAGCTAGGAGACAAGTGTACTTCGCAAGAAGGGAAGCCGAGGAAAGAAAGTTCAAGCATGTTCTACAACGCGAGGACCAAAAACGTGAGGTGTTCAGGATTGCTAGGCAATGTGTCAAGGAAAACCGTGATATTGTCGGGGAGAAGTGTGTACTTAATGATGATGGTGTACTTGCCATCACTGACGCTGATAAGAAGGTTGCTTGGAAGTGTCACTACGAAAGGCTTCTAAATGAGGAGAATAAATGGGAGAAAGACGGTCTCCCCCACATCGACCCAATAGAGGGGCCGGCAGTGTTAGTCGAAGGTAGTATAATAAGTAAGGCAATCAAAGATATGAAGATGGGTAAGGTGGCTGGGCCTTCGGAAATAGTTGCTGAGATGCTGAAAGCCTCTGGAACGGTGGGACACATCATGGTCACCCGGATAGTAAACCAAGTCATACAGAATGGGGTTGTTCCGAAGGACTGGCGTAGCAGCATCATCATTAACTGTTACAAGGGTAAAGAAGATGCCCTAGATAGGAGTAACTATAGAGTCATTAAATTAATCGACCAGGTCATGAAGGTCACGGAAAAAGTTATAGCGCAACTAATCAGAGAGAGAATTGATCTAGATGAAATGCAGTTCGGTTTTGTGTCAGGCAAAAGTACCACAGACGCTCTTTTCATTGTACGACAACTACAGGAGAAGTACCTAGCTAAAAGTAAACCCCTATACTTAGCTTTCGTCGACTTGGAGAAAGCCTTCGACAGAGTCCCCCGTTCCATTATCTGGTGGGCTCTTAGAAAACTAGGTGTTGACGAATGGCTTGTGAGAGCTATACAAGCCATGTATAAAGAAACAGCCAGCAAGGTTAGAATTAACAACGAATATAGTGAAGAGTTTAGTGTAAAAGTTGGTGTTCATCAGGGCTCTGTTCTTAGCCCCCTACTATTTATTATTGCCCTTCAGGCTATAACAGTGGAGTTCAAGACCGGCTGCCCATGGGAACTCCTATACGCAGATGATCTAACGCCCATAGCTGAATCAATGGCCGAGCTAGAGAAGAAATTCCAAACATGGAAGCACGGCCTAGAATCAAAAGGCCTTAAAATTAACCTGGCTAAGACTAAAGTTCTAGTTTGTAGGAAAGAAAATAAGGCGACGGTCCCTTCCGCGAAATGGCCATGCTCAGTGTGTAGGAAAGACGTAGGTAGAAACTCCATTTTATGTCCCAAATGCAAAGTATGGGTGCATAAAAGATGTAGTGGGATCACAAGTAAGCTAACTAAGAACATAGATTTTACATGTGGCCGGTGCTCTGGTGCAATAAATAGCAGCAAGTGCCCACAAAATACTAGCTCTTTCAATTGCGCAGAGGGTTCTATAGAAATAGTGGACAGCTTCCGTTACCTGGGTGACAAAATCAGCAGTGGGGGAGGGTGCTCTGAAAGTACAGTAGCTAGAGTCAGAACTGGATGGAAAAAGTTCAGAGAGCTTATACCACTATTAGCCACTAAAGGGTTCTCCCTAAAAATGAAAGGCAGGTTGTATGATGCCTGCATACGAACAGCAATGTTGCATGGCAGTGAGACCTGGGCATTGTGTGCAGAGGATATACGCAGACTAGAGAGGAACGAAGCTTGCATGCTCCGCTGGATGTGTAATAGTAACATACGTGAACGGCAAAGCATAAGAAATAAGAGGGATCAGATGTTGTTTACTCGAGAGAAGGCTACGTTGGTATGGTCACGTGATGCGCATGAAAGACGACATCTGTATAACAAAGTGCAGGGCAATAAAGATAGACGGTAGCTACGGAGTAGGCAGACCCAGAAAAACCTGGGACGAGCTGATAAATTCCGACCTCACACACTTACACCTCTCCAAGACAATGTCACTGGACCGAGACCTTTGGCGGTACTCAGTAATAGAGAAGACCCGCCTTACCTAAATACAAAGTAAAACCTACTACAGTCAGTAGGCATCTCTAACAAAATACACCCCGTCCCACCACCCCCACCCCATCCGCACCGCCCCTTTCAATGTAAAGTTATGTTGGTCCCACAACATCCAGGCCGAAACAAATGAGATCGTGTAGGTGTCACGACAAAAAAACACACAGTCCACGCTGTAATGTGGCCGTGTAGGCAACACGGTAAAAACCTCCCAGCCCCACACTGTAAATGTGGTTGGTGTTAGGAAGGGCATCCAGCTGTAGAAAACCCGCCAGACAGTCCTATGCGAGCAAGACAATCACTCTTGCCTCAAGTGGGAAAACCTCCGTCCAAACCCATGCAAGCGTGGAACACGGACGTTAAACGTTGATGATGATGATGATGATATATATACAGACACAAATGCACTCACATCTAATATATTCTTACAAATATACACATACATGGGCATACACATCTTTCCCATGTATATATATATATATATATATATCATCATCATCATCATCATCATCATCATCATCATCATCATCATTTTACGTCCGCTCTTCCCTGCTTGCAAGGGTGGGACGGGTCTTATTCAGCACAGCATCTCTCCACTCGTCACCGTCCTTCGTCATCTCCACCGCGAGCTTCAACGATCTGAGGTCTGTCTCAGCACCTCCGCCCAGGGTTTTCGTGGTCTACCTCTACCACGTCTTCCTTGAACTGGTATTTCCTGGCACTTCTTCAGCCATCGGTCATCCTCCATGCGCATCACATGTCCATACCACCTATATATATATATATATATATATATATATATTTCGTTTCTGAATTTGTTTAGCAAGATTCTTTATCTGAAAACGTGTGTTAAAACCGATATTGTCATGCTCTGGGAGGGTCATGTTGCCAATAAGAAACACACGCACCAGTTGCTTTCACTTCAATTTATTATAAATTAAATTTATAAATTTAGGAATTTATAAATTTCCGGTTGGTTGGTTGGTTCCACAACCAGACGATTGTTCATATATTGTCAAAGTTCTTTCGTCACACATTCTGTGACCTCTTCAGTGACTGGGGATTCTTTTCTTTGTTTTTGTGCCTCTTCTTTGTTCTGTCCTACGCCATCTTGTTTTTGTTGTGCGCTTAGTTTGCACATGTGTTACATCCGGGTGTCTGTGTGTGTTTATATTTGTCACTGGACCGAGATCTTTGGCGCTACGCAGTAATACAGAAGACCCGCCTTGCCTAAGTACAAAGCGAAGCCTACAGACAGTAGGCACCTCTTAACCAAAATACATCCCCGTTCCACTACCCATACCCACCGCCATCTACACCACCCCTTTCGATGTAAAGCTATGTTGGTACCACAACATCCAGTCCTAAATAAATGAGGTCGTGTAGGTGTCACGACAAAAAAACACACAGTCCACGCTGTAATGTGGCCATGTAGGTAACACGGTAAAAACCTCCCAGTCCACACTGTAAACGTGGTTGGTGTTAGGAAGGGCATCCAGCCGTAGAAAACCTGCCAGAGAGTCCTATACAAGTGGGACAATTCCCGTCTAAACCCATGCTAGCGCGGAAGATGGACGTTAAACGATGATGATGATGATGATGATGATGATATATGTATGTATGTAAAAGATAAACAGAAATAACAACACAATCGGTACAGTATATGGAAGGTATATATTAGGTTAACGCTTGATATAGCAGGAAGAGCGTCTTAACGTTTAGGACGCTAGTCCTTCATCAGAAGAAAAAATGAGAAAAAAATAGATTAAGGGGATGGGCGGGATGGAATTTGAAAAAAATGTCTTTAGATAAAAATAATAGGTCCATTCATGTTGACATCTCGTGCAAAACTGTTGGTGCTGGCGTTTTGTGTATGATATGTTTTTTTAGAAAAGTGGATGATGACGCGCGTCTACCTGAAATGGAAAAAAAACGTTTTGTAAAAAGATATATATATATATATATATATATATATATATATATATATATATATATATATATATATATAATCTACTGAATAAGGCACTAACTTACGCATTTAAACATACAGACATAACTAGCAATGAAATGCACATTATATTATCGGCACGGAAAACATTAATAGAATTTAATAATCAACTCTGGACTAGGGCAGATAGAAATAATAATTTCGACATAACTATGGGATCTTCCGATTCCGCTCAGGTAACGGATCTTGTGGGCCTATTTATAATTAATTCTCTACATAGAAAAATACCTGAGATAACTGGAGGTTTATATCGTGACGACATGCTTTTACTTATAGAAAATAATAACTGTGAACTAAATAGAAAAAGAAAACAAATTATACAATTTTTTAATTACCTTAATCTAAAAGTAGAAATAGAGAATAACCATAAAATAGTCATTTTTCTAGATGTAACACTAAACCTTAACACATGTCTTCATTATCCATTTCACAAACTAAATGAGAACTTAAATTACGTCAATTTTAACTCTAATCACCCCAGATCCATTAAAAATACTATAGTGAACTCTGTACAAGAACGAATTTCGAGAATTTCAGCTAATAAGAATATATTTGATGAAAAAGCACATTATTACAACGAAGCGTAAGGTAGAGCTGGGTATAGAAATAAAATTAAATACATCGATAATAATAATAACTAACCATAATCGTAACAATTTTAACTATGGTAACAATTTTAACAACTATAATAGAAAACCTTACATTAATTCCGAAAACCGAAAAAGAAATAGAACTAGGAACATATTATGGTTCGCTCCTCCTTTCTCATTAAATATTAAAACCCCTATTGCTAAACTATTTTTTAAAGCTCTTGACAAATGCTTCCCTAGAACACATAGATATTACTCAATTTTTAATAGACATACTATAAAATTAACTTATTCTTCCACCAAAAATTTAGCGCAAAATATTAATAGAATTAATAATAGAAATTTAAAACCTAACCAAAATACCAATAATAACCCAAGCAATATTCAGTCTGATAAATGTAACTGTAGAAATAAATCTAACTGTCCGTTAAATAACAATTGCTTAGCTAAAAATGTAGTATATAATTGTAATGTAAAAACTAATTTAAATTCATTTAATTATGTGGGATCTACTTCCACAGAGTTTAAATCCCACTTCAATAATCATAAAAATTCTTTTACAGATCCAAACAAAAAATCTTCAACTTCTCTATCTAGCCTATTATGGGACCTAAAACTAAAGAACGTTGAATATTCGTTGATTTGGAATATTATTTCAGAAGCTACTCCTTTTAACTCCTCTTCAGAAAATTGCGAT
Source organism: Eledone cirrhosa (assembly GCA_964016885.1). Classification (NCBI taxonomy): domain Eukaryota; kingdom Metazoa; phylum Mollusca; class Cephalopoda; order Octopoda; family Eledonidae; genus Eledone; species Eledone cirrhosa. Next base: position 160,694,718 of record OZ024741.1, on the reverse strand, counting down.
CTTTGTATAGAGGAAATATTCTTTATATTAAAGACCAAAAATTCCCTGAACTTAAGGAATAATTTATTCAGTTGCTGCAGACATAGATTAAACTCAACGTTTAAATATAAATATAAATTTAAAATGTAGTATATAATTAATTAATTAATTTTATTAATATATGAAACCTGTCGATAAATCATTAGATTCCTTCATCTTTTTTGACACGGTCACCCGACCAGCCTTGCATCAAATTGGGACAACTCCCGTCTAACCCATGTTAGCGTGGAAGATGATGATGATGATAATGATGATGATATATATATATATATATATATATATATATGTAGATATATGTATATATATGTATATATTTATACTAGCTGAGGTACCTGGCTTCACTCGGGAGAACGGTTAAGAGAAGACGGATAAAAGAGAAAACTACTGTATTGGATGTGTTGTCTGGTATGAGGTGAGACAGTAATGTGTGTGTGATAGCGACATAAAAAAAAAACAATCATAAAACTTCCTTATTAGGCTGAGGGAGTAAACTGCCGATTAAATGGTAGCATTGGCCTTGGATTTTAAATGTTGTGAAATAACCATAATCAGTATGATCTTTTTCAGCTCCAAAGGACGTCATCTGAAACACAGTAATATACCGCACAACATTGCTGCTGAAGTGTTACTTCTTTAGTACGGTCTGTAAGTAGTATACGGATAAAAGCTGGGAGATAGATTATTTTCAAATAGTATCAATTTTCTTTTGTTCTGTAAAATCAAAGACTGTAAAACTACTTTATAAAAGCTAATGCAATATTGTTAAATCTTCAACTGATATTTTTGTGGGACGTCACTCTCTCTCTCTGAATATCTAACACTTTAATTGTATCTCTCTCTGTATAACGGCCTATCTCTCTCTTTCTGCCTCTCTCTGTGTGTCTCTCTCTTTTTAGATGTGTGTGTATGTATTTGTCTGTGTAGTTTTTGTGTTATTCAACCAACCAACCAATAAACATCTTTCTTTTATATTATATATACATGAGGTACACTCAAGAAGTTTCTTTTCAGTTGACTTACGTAACTATTACTCTAATACATCCTTGATATGTTCATAATAAGCTAACATGACGTCTTTTTTTCCAGGTTGAAGGTTTGGGCCGCTACAGCTCACTGATGTCAATCTCACTGAATTCTACTTCACTCTCACTGATCATCTCCATGCATTTTTCCACAGCAAAATCTACATCATTGGATGTCCCTATACCCATCCATCGACATACATTTTGCTGTGGAAAAGTGTGTGGAGATGATCAGCAAGAGTGAAGTAGAAAGTGACCCAGAAAGTGATGGTCTCCAACAGGTTCAAATACCCAAGATTTCATCAGAATGTAAGTGCTTCCCATGGATGTATGATTAAATATGTCTGTGTGTATGATAAAAAATAATATAAAAATGTTGTTTTTATTAATCACTGAAATCAAATCCTGATATGATTATATATCATTATCTTTCTGGTTGATATTCTCAATGGTGACATAACATGATAACAGGAAAAATCATTTTTAATGGGAATTTAACATAAGGTACTGATATAGTTATGTATATGAGGCTAAAGCAACAACTTATTGGACAGATCCCATCTAGGTTGCAAATCAATAGGTAAGACTTTGATTTTATTTCTTTCATAATTTTTATTGAATGTATTGTGAATTGGTAGAGTTGGAAACAAATGCCTCGGTATTTGTTTCATGTGATTTCAAATCATGTCAAGGTTTACTTTACCTTTCATCCTTTCATAGGCATATTTGTAGAATTGTTAAAAAGTTGAACAGGATAGTTTGTGGTGTCTTGCTTTGTGCATTTCAAGTTGAAATCCCAGTCTCTGTCACTGGTGGTGATGTTTCTGTCAGGAGTCCTGACTGGCAGATGGATTTCAGTAATAAAATGAGGATTGTCTTCTTTCTTTTCGTTTCATATCATGCTAAGGTCTATGATTTCTTAGATTTGATTCTTAAAAAAATGGGCCAAATGGTGTGATTAGCATTATTAAATGTATGTATGGAACTCATAATTGATATAATTATTGTATTATATTGTATAGAACTTGTAATGGGAATTTCCAACATGATGTACTGAAATAATACATTTTTTAAAACTGATGACGTCTACCCCCATACCAGTAAATAGTGCAGGTTGGCAGTTATTTTGCCAGGAAGGTTGGGATATGGTTTTGAAGGATGTATTTGGTTTTTACTTTCCGTTGTGTGATATGGGTCTGGTGAGTGGGGTCGAATGTAAGTTTATGGATTGCGGTTTTTTGAATTCATGGATAGTATAAGATTGTTGTAGACTTATTTATGTTCAAGTTATATTTAAGTATGTCATACTTTGATACCATACGGAGTGAGTTCTCTGTTGACTATTATTTAATTTGCTTGAGTTCATGGTTATCATTGGATTGGGGCAGATTTATTTAAGTTCAAGTTAGGCAATTAATGGTCACAATTATATAAAGTGAATAATGTACAAGGAAAAACTAGGCAAAATCCATTGAAAATTGAAGAATGGTTTATTGCATAATATGGTCTCTGGCATGTGTTTCAATACTGTCACATGATTGCCTGTGAGAGCTGAAAGAATAGGTTACATGATTCACTTTCTCACTCTCATGTTACACAACACCACAGACCAGGTTAAACATAATTAACAAGTAAACTGCTTCTTCCCTTTTTTGTTTTGCATATTCATTTATACTAACGTGAATTAGCATAAATAAACACACACACGCACACAGAAACACACACACACATAAAAAAATATCTATATCTCTATATATATATACATATATATATACTAGCTGCAGTACCCGGTAATACCTAGGAAAGGTGGGGTTATTCGCAGTTACCAGAGTACGCCTGAAAATGACCCTGGGTGTCCATACTGGATTTTCAATAGCAATCTTTGCTAGGTGTGTTTATAGCAGATCAATTTTTTATGTGGAACTATGAATAGCTGTTTAAGTCATAAGTCCTTCTTCCATCCAGCTTTATTCTTTCAGAGTGAATAAGCCGAGGTAGTTTGAGCTTGGTGTGACTCTCTATCTGCAGTAAGGCGAATGTCTTTCTCTGCAGCCATCTCAGCTCGCCTTGCTCTTTCATAAGCGCACACTACATGTTGCTTTGTGTAATGCTAAATTAGTAAGTTCAAAACTTGGAGTTTAAGTGTTAAGAAACGGAATTGCTTAGATATAGTACTCTAACATAAAGGCATTAAACATAGGTTTTATTGAAAATCTAATGTGGGCTTGCCGAGTAGTGTTGAGGTTGCAAGTAAAAAGACTGTTGTTTAAGTGAAAACGAATGAAGTTACTTATGTTTAAAAGGACAATTCGTGTAATGTAACTTCAATAGGGAATGCACGCATTTATATACCAAGAACAATCTTCCCACGATCCGACAACTCAAAATATCAACAAAATAAACTCATTTCTAATAAGTTGTTGCCTCGTTTTGGAGGACTAAGTTGTGGGAGGAGGAAGAGGAGTAGTGGGAGGGAGGGTTTAACATACAGTAGTAGTATCTCCTCTTACCCCTCTCTCACTGAAACGTCTTCTCTTTCCTCGTCCATTATAAAGATGTCCCCAGGGGTACCGTTATTGATTTTTATTGAAATCCAATTAGCCAGTCCTGTTTCTGAATATAAGCTTAACATGTGTGTAAAGTTTCATCAGGATTGGATTACTGGTGTATGCACCAACTGGTTATACACAGTACACAAATACACAGATACACAGACAGACAGAAATTGCCATTTATATAGTAGATGAGGCTGATAATTGGCAAGGTCATTAGAATGTCAGGTAGAATGCTATGCAGTGCTTGTTCCATCTCTCAGCACTCGGAGTTCAAATCACACTAAAGTCAACTTTACCATTTATCCTTTTGAGGTTGATAAATAAAGTACCACTTCAGTACTGGGGTGAATTATTTCTCACTGCTTTTTGCTGTCTTTTTTTTTAGAAGAAATCGACAATCTTCAGACTTGGTCCTAAGGGCCCATGCCTGCATGTATATATATATATATATATATTATATATATATATATATATATTATATATATATATATATATATATATATATATAAACATGTGTATATGTGTGGGTGTATGTGTCTATATGTGTGTGTGTGTGAGTGTACATGAAAGCATAAGTTCTTAATTTTTGATGGAGTCGTAGGAGCACTGTAGTGATATATAGCATGTCTTTAGCATTTTTTAAAACCTTGGCAGAGTTCACCCTTTTCTAGGTCTGAACACAGCCAATTTTAAATCTTTGGCCCTATGTACCTCCTTCTCTTCCTTCTCCTCCCCCACTTTCATTAATCCCACATATATCTTTCCTAGCAGAAACAGAAAACCATGAAGCTTGTACTTTTCCTGTTGGCTCTTGTGCCATTGGTGCTGTGTGCCAGTTTCCAAAATGGTGATGACATAGACAAGAAATTCTCAAGTAAGTGTTCCAAGTATACAATCTTTCAAAAACATAGGAGGTGATTTGGCAGTTTCATTAGAGTGTCAAATTAAATGTCTTGGTATTTCTTCCAGCTCTCTGTACTCTGCTGAGGTCAACATTGCCTTTCATCTTTCTGACTACCAGTCAAACACAGGGGTTGATATAATCAACTGACCCCTCTCATCTCATTATTGCAAGGAATTGGCTGAGTTGTCAGATCATAAAATTATATACTTCACTATTTGTTCTAGCACTTAGTGCTCTGAGTTCCAATCCTGTCAAGGTCAACTTTGTCTTGATAGAATCAAGTACCAATCCTGATATGGTAGATTTAGCAGAATCGTTAAAGAGTCAAATGAGATGCTTTGCAGTATCTGTTGTGGTTCTGTGGGTTCTGAGTTCAAATTCCATCCCACCTGTCACCAAAACCATGGTGACACTACCTCTTCCCCAGCAGGATGACCTCTTATGGGAAGTAATTGGCCTAAAAAAATAGATCATGAACATTCTCAAATAGCAAGTGAAATATGTTCAAGACATTTTGTACATTATTGCAAGTGGAAATCCTTCAAATGTACATTCTGTAAAGTGGTTGGCTGAAGGGCATCCGGCCATAGAAACCATGCCAAACAAAGGGTTATGAGGACACTTGTCAGATCAAGGACTAACTAGTGTTAGTACCAAAGTTCAAAGTGGTTGACGTTACAAAGGGTGTTTAGCCATAAAAACCCTGTGAAACAAAGATGTGAGAAAACTTTTCAGTCATTTTAACTTTGAACCCTTTATACACACACACACACACAACACTATTTTTGTTCCTAATCTCTTTCAGTTGATGATTTGATTTTACGTCTCCAACAACTGGATTTATCTGGTGGTTGTGTAGCAGCTTGCAAAGACAATGTTGATGGTTTCTGGCAGTTTATGTGCTCATCTGCATGTCAAATGTAAGTTGTCATTGTTTCTTAAATTTTAGTTATTCATTCATTATGCTAGATGATAGGAGGGAGGGGTGAGGGAAGAAGGCTCAATGTTTATGAGATTAAGCTGCTGAAAAAAGTCTTTGATAGTTAAACTTTATTAACCCTTTTAATACAAGCCCACCAAAAAGTGTCTTTGGCTTTATGGAATAAAACCACACATTTAAAAGGGTTCCTATTTAAATAAAACATTTTCCACATCCTTTTATATAAGAATCATATGTTAAGTTATTATCTTAGTAACTAAATCTTTAATAATTTTAGTAATTCCCTTAAAATGTTTCCTTATTTAATTGAAATGGAGAGTATTTTATTAGAAATATGGCTGCGAAAGTGTTAGTATGACTTACTTAATCAATATCATGTTTAAGTCTTGGCAGACAAAATGTCAAATAGGTTTGCCAAGATCAGCAGTTCCCAAACTGTGCACCTTAGCCTGCAGGTGCATTCGCTGAATTTAAAAATTAGGTGCACCTCAGCAACACTAGTGCACTGTGAGATGTAATTAAGTGCATCTTGGAATACTGGTGTATTGATAGATGTACCTCGAGTGTTGTCAGATCTAATCAGGATTTCTTCTTGTATTTGATCTATTACTTATAAATACATCATGTACACTATATACAGAAAAGAATCACATGATCCACATGACAGGTGCAATGTGTCCGAACATGGCAGAGCCAAACTAAATAGGTGCACTGCAAAAGAGCAAATTCTATTTCAAAATGAGAAAAATACAAATTGAAATTCGTAATAAAGCTCATATATAACTGTCAAAGAAGAAAATCATTGTCTAAAAAGCACCAAGTGTATGATTATCATTGATAACTTTGCCGCATTTATTGACTAAAAAAGGAAATAAAATATTTTTTCTGTATTTTTAATTATCTGTATTTCTGCCATAAACTCAAGGAGAAAATGCTTTGTGGTATTTGTTCTGGCTCTCTGTGCTTTGAGTTCAAATCTCACCAAGGTCAACTTTGCCTTCATCCTTTTGAGACCAATAAAAAAAAGTACCAGTCTAGTACTGGGGTCGATTTTACCTCTATAACACCTTCTCCCTCTCTTTTTCTCCTGGAAAAAAATCAGATGTGTTCTTACCAGGAGAGAAGATGAGCTCCACCAAGTTTAAAATGTTACTACAGGAATTATGGGTTCATGTTATGCTAATATGTATAAATACTTTTTTTGAAGAGTGTTTATGAGTCATCAGATTTTTCCTTATTCTAAAGTGTGTGATGAGTAAAAAAGAAAAACACAATTGGGGTCAACCATTCTATTAGGGTGTGGGGAAAAAATCCAACAAATGAATATTTAAATGAAAAATTACAAAAATTAGGATCTATTGTTATTACAGAGAAGTTTAAATCATGCTAGAAATACAAATGCATAACATCCAATTTGTTGATTAATAATTTCAAACAGTTTTGAAGGACATATTCATTAAAAAAACACCAAATACAACAGGAAAAACATAAATTTCACCCCCTTTACCTTTCATCATCATTTTATATAATAACCTTTAAGTTATATCCAAACACCAACTTAATAATGAGAAAATTAGTTTTATTATTAATTCTCCTCAAAATCTTGATTATTTTCAAAATTATTTGGAAATCAGGGGTAATGTTTTTCGTTAGAAAGAGTTAAATTTTAAATTACTATTAAGATTATTTTTCTATAATGATTTTTCTCTATTTTTCAGCTTGCTGCAACAAACTGGCAAATAGATATTGTTTTGTGATTTAAAAAGATTAAAAATGTAATACTTTATAATGAATAAAGCATTAGAAATACATTCAGCTTGTTCAAGTATATCACTATATCCCAGGAGAGGGCTTCTGTTTATTTGTGTGTATGAGAGTGTGAATATATGTATAAATTTGTGTGTGTATATATGCACACACATTCACACATGCACACATACACAGACACACAACACACATATATATTATTGAAGATGTAGTATGTTCAGGTATATAAATTAGGGTAATGACCTTTAGAGGTAGAAAAAGAAGTTGCCGGTGGCTGCTACGAGGGATCTAAGTTTGTATCTCTCAGTACCAGCTGAACAAAGGGATTTCTGACAACATCTTACTGTTTAAATTAAAGAGTTAAATCAAACAACTTTGGAAAATCTCAACAAAAATTGTATGCAAAGCTCAAACTTACTTAGAGGATAAAGTTTATGGAAGATATATTATGCTCAGGTGCAGTAATATAACAAAATAGCTTATACATTAGGGTAAATAACTTTAGAGACGGAAAATGAAGTTGCCAGCTGAATCAGTAGGAAAGTTGTTGTTCTTCTTCCTTTTCTTCTTTGCCCACTTATTCCTGAGAGGGTCGTGGGGGCAGAGTTCTCAAACACTCCCTCCACCAGGTTGTGTCAGAAGCAACCATCTCCAACTGATCCGGCTAGGTCCCCAAATGAGACCAGTTAAGCTCAGGGATGTTATCTAATCTTGCTCAGGGTCTACTGCTGGGTCTTTTGCCGGTTGGTTTCACCTGTAAAGTCTGTCCGGTGATTCTTTCCTGCGACATTCTTACTACATGCCCATAGTATGGGAGCTGTGATCTCTCAATTTGAAGAAGTAGTGGATCTACCTGGAGTGACTCTCTGAACTCCGAGCTATGCATTCTATCGAGTAACGTTACTCCAAAGACACTTTGGAGGAATCCCATTTCAACCACTTATATTTGTGATTGTCATTACCCAAGATTCATGACCATAGGAAAGGGTTGGCATGAAAACCGAATTGATGACAGCAAGTTTGGCTTTTACACTTACCTCACTTCTGATTACTGAATGCTGAATCTGGCTCATTACTGCATCAGCTTTTGCAATTCTTGCACTTAATTCAGCCCCCTGCTTTCCATCACTCATGGACATGGCCTTGAGGTACTTGAACTTCTCTACCTGCTTCAGTGGAACTCCACTCACATGTAGCGAGCACTGCGCTGGCTTCCTTGAGAGGACAAGTGGGAAAGTTAGATGCAAAATTCCAAGCACAGAAGAAAAACCTTGAGTTGAAAGGCCTAAAAGTAAACTTAGCAAAGATGAAAGTCTTAGTAAGTAGGAAAGAAGACAGGTGGCTGATACCACCAAGGAAGGGACCTTGTTTAATGGTAAAGATAGACTTTGTATTGGAGATATAAGCACTAAGAGCATACATAAAATAGAAACCTTCAGTTATCAGGGAGGATCCTTAGAAGTTGTTGACAACTTTGTTAACTATGTGACCAAACCAGCAGTAGAAGAGGATGTTCTGAAAGTTTGATAGCCAGGTTAAGAAGAGGCTAAAAGAAGTTTGGTGAGCTGGTACCTCTGCTAATAACAAAAGGTTTCTCCCTCAGAGTGAAATGTAGACTGTTCGATGTATGTGTGCGTACTGCAATGCTACATGGATGTGAAACATGGGTCTTGACTGCAGATGACTTGTGAAGGTTAGAAAGATATGAAGCATGTATGCTTTGATGGATATGTAATGTTAATATACACAAACGAATTAATATATGTGAACTAAGAGAAAAAGTTAGCATAAGAAGAATTGGATGTAGTGTGCAATAGAGAAGATTGTGTCATGAGTATGGAAGAAGGCAGCTGTATAAAGAAATGCAGAGAAATCTCAAGGTATAAAGGAGTGCAAAATTTCCCCTGGCCTATTATACTTGCCTGTTAATAAAGATGGGTGTTATGTCACTCTTTCTATACAAAATACCAATGTCTCACCACAAACAATTACAAAAATAAAAATAGTGTCAGAAGATCCTAACATCAAATGCCGATTATACAACCAGTACAATGAGACTGTGGATCACATAATCTTCAGCTGCCAGGTTCTTGCCAAGCCTGTATATATACACAGGCACGATCATGTCGGCAGTTATATCTACTGGACAATATACTAACACTTTGATGTGCGAATAGATAAGTTGTGGTGTAGACATGTACCAAACACTGCCTATGACAATGATCTGGAATATACCTAACCAAACTGACAAGGTAATCAAAACAAACCACCCAGTTCAAAGCTTATAACAAAAATACATGCACATTGATATATATCACGATCCCTTCTGACCAAAATATTGGCCGAAAAGGAATGGAAAAACTGTTAAAACATAAGTGGCAATAGTTATCAGGTAAGCTAAAAATAAATTATTAACAAAAACATAGAATCTGTATGAGGTCTGGCATTGCTACACCAGATCTGCCAACCTCTAAAAATCCGACCGGGGAGTACCATGAACAAAGTAGCACAGGACGGGGAGAAATGAAGCAAAATGGGGGAGATTTTACATAATGAAAGCTATATCCATTTTCACAAGAGAAGAGATCTTTCACTCACCCCAATGTGGGTGGATGATCTCCCTGTCTTACGGGGAGAGTTAACAGGTCTGACTACACACTGTTAAAAAAGTAGCTCGGCTAGGAACAGTCCACAATCTGTATAAGACATTATTGGTTCACTAACACAGCTCAAATAGAACAATATTCACACACACAACCTATACAATGTTGTTGTTGTTGGATCTCTGTCATTTGCGATAATGAATGCTTCAGTTGATTCAACCAACAGGTCTGCTTACTTGTGAAATTAACGTGCAAGTAGCTAACTTTCCACATATGCGTGTACTATTAATGTAGTGGGAGTCCAAGATCTACTCTTCCAGAATCACTGGAGCATCGTGAAATAAAGTGTCTTGCTCAAGGACACAAAGCACTTCACGACCCGGGAATCGAACTCACGACCTTACGATTGTGAGCCAAGTACCCTAACCACTAAGCCACATGCCCTTACTCAATACAATAAGAACCTAATAAAATACATCATATACTTTACATGATTAACGCCCAATAAAATAACTCAACACTCACTCTTACCGAATCTGTATCTGACTCCACAAAAAAAAAAAAAACAAAACAAAAAAACTCACTCAACCAACACTCTACATACCTGCAATTCACTGCGGTCATTGAAAGTGTCAGTGAATCCCAGGGCTAACTTTGAATCTAATCTTCCAGACTTTTACCAATTTTAGTGCAGCTGAGATAAAAAGAGGTGATGCCCTCAGTAAAATATTCTATGGGAAAATCAACAACGAACAATATGATTTGAGAAAAGAAAACAATATAAAGCTCTCTTCAATTAACTGGATAATGTATTGATAGTATAATCACAGTGTCAAGCATTACTCTAAAGCAGGGTTTCCCAACCTGGGCGATATCGCCCACCGGTGGGCGATTTCAACTATCGGGTAGGCGATGAACGAAGTTTTAGGAAATGGTGGGCGATATAAAATTTTGGTGGGCGACAAAGGATTTTCGGTAATTAAGTATGTTATTGATCATATAATGGCCGGTATGCTGTAATCACAGAGCTCGGATTCGCTCTTCCCTACTCTCGACTAAGGAAGTAGTATCCAGCTGTATGATTATAATTCATCTGTTTTCAACTGATTCATGTCTAGCAGTTTACGGCTGCCGAACAGCTCACATGGACAGCTCGCATTGGACGCGCACACACCCGCGTGCATCGGTAAGCTAAAACGCAAGACCAACGGCAAAACGTGTTAACACTGCTGTTGTCGCGCATCGTGAATTTCTGCCTTCGCCGATTCCGCCTCTATGAATTCTTTTTTTCGAATTTTAACTCCTCTGATGCCTCCGGTAAAGAAAACTTGTCGCCATTACAGCATTCACCGTGTAACATATATTTTGTTCCCCGGTTCTACATATCATTTCCTGGTGTATTATATCCCATTATTATAAAAAAACACTATTATTTAATCAGAAGTTTGGGTTTGGGGTCAGAAGTTTGATATTTCGAAATTTTCATATTTTTCAAGAAAAAACACATTTAAAAAAAATTTATCAGTTCATATAATTAAATCAACGTAGTATATATTTATTTTATTACACAAGCTTATCAAAAGCAAACAAGTAAAAACAAATAACACTTATAAAGCAACTTATATACGTCAGAAATGACTGGATTTCCTGGATTTGCGGTTGTAGTCCAGGTCGCATTCCCGCACTAGCCCCCAGATATAGTCCCCCATCATTTTTTCATTGTAGTGGCCCTGGTACCTCCGCTCTATCTCTTTCACATCTTGGTGGAATCGTTCGCCTTGTTCTTCTGAGTAGGCGCCCATATTGTCCTTGAATTTTTCCAGGTGAGCGTCCAGCATATGGAGTTTAAGCGACATCCTGCATCCCATGGCGCCAAAAACCTTTATCAGATCCTGCACCAGTTGCTGGTAGTTTTCAGCTCTGTAGTTGGCCAGGAAGCCCTTAAAAACTGCCTTGAAACAGTTCCATGCTGTTCTCTCAATCCTATTGAGCTTATTGGAGAACTCGGTAGACTCAAACACCTTCTTTATCTGAGGTCCAACAAAAATTCCACCTTTGAATTTGGCCTCAGATAACTTGGGGAAGAACTCAAGAAGGCACTTAAAGCGGCTGATTCTTGGTTGAGAGCCTTCACAAACTGCTTCATCAACCCCAACTTAATGTGCCGTGGCGGCATGAGCACAATCATGGGATCAACCTGTGGCTCCCACATGACGTTCCGGGTCCCAACTACAAATTCTGTTCGCTGCTCCCAGTTCCTTCTTTTGTAGTGGTCAGAGGTGGCTCTGCTGTTCCAAAGGCAGAGGAAGCATTGGAATTTGATAAAGCCTCCTTGGAGTCCAAGCAAGAAAGCCACAATCTTGAAGTCTCCAATGATTTCCCAATTGTACTGGTTGTATTGCAGAGCTTCCAAGAGGACTTTCACACTGTAGTAATCTTCCTTCAGGCACACTGAATGAGCTAGGGGCAGTGTCGGGAACTTGTTTCCATTGTGGAGGAGGACAGCCTTCAAACTTGTGGTGGAACTGTGTATAAATAGCCGCCACTCCTTGGGCACAAACGGTACCCCAATAACGTCAAACAGTCCAGGCACGTCATGGCAGAAGCAGAGGCCATCCCCAAGAGTGTAAAAGCCTGAAAAAGGTTCGAGTCGACTTCTCTGACTTGTCCCCTGCACTTCCTCCTTGACCAAGTTCCATTGCTTCATCCTGGAGACGAATGCTTAAAACACAACTTACCCTTTATTCAGGGTGCTAAAATCCAGTATCAATAAATCTCTTTAATCCACTTTTTAACAATTTTATACATTATTGCACTTTTATAATTTTCTTTAGGTATTACTCTTTATTTTATAATTTTAATTTAACCTAAAACATATATAAAAAAATCATTTAACATAAGTAAATTAAACTTACATACAACGTAAAATACAGCATACAAATAATTCTAGTGAATAGCCTAGAATTTTTACAAACCCAAACTTTTAACTGTTTAATAGCACTTTTTATTTATTTATTTGGGACCTAAGCAACACAAAAAAGTGATTACAAGCCAGGAACAGAGAAAAAATTTTTTTTGTTACATGGTGTTATTTATCTTATGGATTTATTGCTTCTCCTCAGAACTGTCAATTACCCATGTGTCTTCTATGCCAGCAAAGATTGAGCAATGAAGCCTTCACGCTTGAAATATCATTTTGATTCCAAGCATTCTGACAAAAAAGACAAACCGTTATCATATTTTTTGCAACTTAAGGCTTCTTTCGAAAAGCGGAAAACACTGAACACGAGGTTTAGGGAAGCAACTGTACAGAAAAATGACGGTATGATTGCGTCGTACAATATTGCATTACTGGTCGCAAAGACCGGGAAGTCTCACACTATAGGAGAAACATTGCTCCGACCTGTTATTGAAGAAGTTCTGTCGACTGTAATGCACGAGAAGTCCGACACAATTATCAAGAAAATTCCACTTAGTAAAAATACAATTTCTCGACGAATAGATGAAATGGCCACCGATGTCAAACATCAACTCATTCAAATTCTCCAGTGTTCTGAATTTTCTATACAAGTGGATGAGTCAACCGTTATAGATAACCAATGTTTGATGATGGTTTATGTTCGATATTTCAATGAATACCTTCAACTTTGTGAGGAAATGTTGTTCACAGAGAACTTGCTGCTTGATTCAAAAGGTACATCTATTTTCGATATGCTTAAGCGTTTCCTTTCTGAACATCATATCCCACTGACCAATATTATTGCCTGTGCGTCTGATGGGGCCCCTTCCACCCTTCCATGGTTGGAAGATACAGAGGTTTTTCATCTCTCCTAAAGCGTGAAATTTCTCAACAGATTTTAACAGTTCATTGTGTGATACACCGACAACATTAGTGGCAAAAAATATCAATGGTCGGTTGAATGATGCGCTGCAGTTGCTTATCAAAACTGAATAAACTGAAATCAAATTCCTTGTCTGATCAAATTTTCCGTCAAAAGGTGGGCGATGGGAATTTTTGAGTGTGGAAAAGTGGGCGATAACGACAAAAAGGTTGGGAACCCCTGCTCTAAAGTGTTCAGTAATGCAGAATTGAAATCTCACACGATTGGATGAAATAGGCTTCACGCGCTCTTTTTAAAAGGACATGGTTATATTATTTCATTGAAATAATCAGGGTGGTAGATTGGCAAAATCATTAGAGTGTCGAACAAATACTCTGCGATATTTAGTTACAACTCTTTAGTTTCTGAATTAAAATCCCGCTGATGCCAACTTTTCCTTTCATCCTTCTGAGGTTAATAAAATAAATAACCAATCAAGTACTGGATTCGGTTATAATCGACTTTCATCTTTCCTCAAATTGTTGGCGTTGTGACAAAATTACAAATCATTATTGAAATAATTGTTTCTACTTTTGGCACAAGGGCAGCAATTACCCAATATATTACTGGTACTTTATTTTATCGACCCCGTAAGGATGAAAGGCAAAGTTAACCTCGGCGGGATTTGAACTCAGACCGTAAAGAGACGTATCTATGCTGGAAAGCATGGCGTCCGACTCTCTACCGATACTGCCAATTCACCGCCTATTCATTTTTGAAATAATTGTTTCTACTTTAGGCACAAGGCCAGCAATTACCCAGTGCATTACTGGTACTTTATTTTATCGACCCCGTAAGGATGAAAGGCAAAGTCAACCTCGGCGGGATTTGAACTCAGATCGTAAAGGGACGTAACTATGCTGGAAAGCATGGCGTCCCACCGTCTACCGATACTGCCAATCCACCGCTTCATTATTGAAATAATTGTTTCTACGTTAGGCACAAGGCCAGCAATTACCCAGTGCATTACTGGTACTTTATTTTATCGACCCCGTAAGGATGAAAGGCAAAGTTAACCTCGGCGGGATTTGAACTCAGAATGGCAAGGGCCGTAACTCTATACGTCAAAGCATGGCGTCGGACTCTCTCCCAATACTGCCAATCCACCGCTTCATTATTGAAATAATATTTACTCGTAAGGTATTGGTGGTTAATCCGAGGGTATTATCTGCCCATCTAGCTGTAAAGCAAGCTCCTTAACCACACAACGATGCCCACAACAAAAAGGGGATCACACTAAAGGGAGAAATAAATCGTTTAAATGGGCAAGTCTACAATATGTTGTAATTAAAAAAATTATATATATATTCCAATCACATATATTCAATAGCACACTGATATATAAACAAAGACTTCTAGTGGTATATAAATGGAAAGAAATCGCACAAAATAAGGAATTATTTTTCAGAATTGTTTTATTTATTGAAACTTTAAGAAATATATTGCAAAAACGGGGGCATTGTCATCGCCATTTTTATTTGTATAATTTCTTTGTTAAAAATAGCTGACAACCAGGCCATCCATTTGTTTTCTTTTAGGGTGTTCCCGTAGGATGGGTGTTTTGCAAGATGCTGAAAAAAAAAAAAATTTCTTTAATAAGTTTCAACATTAGGCTTTCTTTCGGTTTGATACATTGAAAGTGAAATTGAATTTGTAACCACTATGACGATTTCCCCTCCTTCGAAGTTGCTGTGTTTGTACTTAAATTATTATTATTATTATTGTTATTATCATTATTATTTGAAACTTCCTTTGAATCCTGCTTCTCTCCCAAATCATGCCGAGTGTCAACCTGGCACCCGAGACAAAATTTGATAATACATACATTTTACAATCAATTGTCATACAAATGATGCCACAAGGGCACAAACAACACTAAATGTCTTTGCAACGTTTTTAAATTGATAATGCCTGTCTCAGGACATGGACAGTGTCAGTCAGCACTATTTTCCGTATCTCTTGCAGAGATGGCTTTCCAGGTATCCGGTCGAAATATTTTTCAGCTCCCTTTTTTTATCCTTCCAAATGCACCGACTATCACTGGTATTGTACTGCTCTTAGATACCACATTTTATCAATTTCAGTTGATAGAACTTTATACTAACTGAGCTTTCCAAACTCTTTCGAGTATTGCCCTACTCTTTCATGCCCCATTTTATATTCCTGGGGAGCTAATACCTTGCAGCCTGAAACCAGGTGTCAAAGCTCTCAACATGATCGTCACAGAATTGACCCTTTTGGTCAATTCCATTTCTGATCACATTGGCTTGAAAGTTGCGCGTTGGAAGACACTGATCTTGCGCAACCAAAATGAAGCCCTCACTCTCTGATTTTAGCCCAGAACTCTGCAGCCACTGATGGGTGAGAGCTTGATCTACATCAGGTTATTTGCTACGGAGAACATACTGCCCATGCAGTGGTTTATTGCTCTCATTTAGTGCGCAGTCTCTGCCGGCCTTCAGGTTTTGCCGCCAACACTTTGATATTCTTTGCGGCTTTAATTACAGAATCACCATTATTATTTCCAAACAGTAGAGCGGTGGATTGGCAAATTCGGTAGAGCATCGAACAACATACTTAGCGGCATAGGGTTACGGCTCTTTACATTCTGAGTTCAAATCTCACCGAGGTTAGCTTTGACTTTCATCCTTTCGAGATCGATAAATTAAAGTACCAGTCATGCACTGGGGTCAATTTAAACGACTTCCCTCTGAAATTGTTGACCTTTTTCCTAAATCAGAAACCATTATTTTCAAACTGTGTTCCCAGTTCTTCCGCAAACTTCCTACTTTCCTTTGTGATTGAATGTAACCTCTTCCTTTTGTCAACTGCGACCTTCATCATCCACTCATCTGTGATTTTAATATAGTGATTAAGTCCAATGATCGATATCCCGTATGAAAGCTTTAGCTGGATCATTCCTCTACGTCCATTTTGTCCAGGGAGATAGAGGCGACCCACATCTACTTTTGGGTGATGTATTCTATTTCAGGTCAAAAGTTTCCCGATTTTGGTGTCTATTCTCTTAATTTCGTTAACGTTCGAATTTATAATATTGAAACCGTAGGTGACAACAGGGATTGCAAGCGTCTTTATGGCAGATAATTTATTATTATTCTTGTTACTACTATTATTACTTTTGTTTTGTTTCTGTAAGTTTATTGTTTTTCACCTGATTTCAAAACGTTTTATTGCACAATATCTGTTACAAAGTCAAAATAGGGCCATATTATAGAAGGCGGTCACTGGAAAGGAAATTAAGCAGAAATTGTCGGTGGGCCTGCCGCTTGGCGTATAGAAAGGCAGATCCCTGACATCCAGCAACGTCATTGAGCGCTGGACGGACGGATCGGTTAAATTGTTCGGGAACAAGTTTGGACAAAATTTATGACAAGGTAACGAGCAGGGTGATTGGTCTCACCGAGAAATGGGCCGAGTGGAAGCTATGCCTGAAAGGTCGGGCAGAGGTGACGTCCATCATCCACTACCACATGACCGTTGTGCGTTGGCCTGGTCCACGTTTAACTGCACTGGAGGTTACATGTCATGCAGAAGACAACACCTTTTGGTACAGCAAAAAAATTAAAGAAAGTCTTCTCCATGCAGGACTCAGGAGAGAATGCAGCTTGTTGACTGCTCCCTAACTGAAATATCCAGGTCGTTTAACATCTAAGTGTCTGAGATTTACAAAAATGAACCATAACAATAAAATAATAATAATAGTATGAATATTATTATTGAATGCTGTTTGTTTCTTGATATATGAAGATTCGATAGCCTCACAACATTGGTGCACTTCTCTGGTGCAACTATGGTGCAAAACAGTTGAAGAAACTCCAGTAGGAACTTTGAGGAAAAATGAGGTAATTCTTTGTCTACTCTTTCCTTGCATTTATAATTATATATATATATATATACATATATATATATAGGGCAAAACTGAGCATAGGCAGGATCAAATACTGTGTGAAGGAGGGGGGACTGCGGTGGTATGGTCACATGATGCACATGAGGGATGACAGCTGTTTAAAGAGGTGTCACGCTTAAAGAGTCTTCTGGAGTTACAACATATAACAAAAGACTTGGCTCAGTCGACGGCAGGCGTTGAATGCTGTTTGTTTCTTGATAATATATATATAAAACAATAAACTATAAACTGACGTACATTTTGCAGGCAGCCGAACAAAAGAACTGTCCAATTCCACTGACATTTTCCTCACAGGCTTTGACACATCCTTGAGATAAATCCAAACCTTGGATATGTTGGATTACAAAATCAACTGCAAGAAAAAAAAGAAGAAATAAAAATAAATAAATAAACAATTTAAAATAAAAGGAAAAAGAAAGGTTTAATACTGACTGGTCATGGGTTATGCACTCTTGACTGATTATGGGTTTACCTCTCCGAGTCACAAGCCTGGGCTGTATGTTATATGGAAGATTAGCAGTCACCTATGCATTTCAGTCTCCCTTCTCCATGAGCGATGTTATCCAAGGTAAAGGCCAAGACCAATACAGCTTGGCACTTGTTTGAGTCATCGCAGTACACAATATATATATATATACACGATATATACATATGATGTTGTCCGAGGAAAGTCGAAAACCGATACAGCTTAGTACCAGTGATACTGCAATTAATTTTTTTCCAGCTGAGTAGATTAGAGCAACATGAAATAAAATGTCTTGTTCAAGGACACAACCTTACGATAACGAGTCCAGCATTCTAAGCACTACGTCATGTGCCTTCATCAACAAACAATAGACACAAGCTATTGAATTTATGAGATAAGATCGATTTATGATATATAGAATTCAAGGAAAGAAGTAGTGGTCGGTGTTTGCAATAGTAAATCGATAGAACTACAATATACCCACTTCTTATACTGTCACTTTGTTCCACAGCTCTATGTGTTATTAAATGGGCGGTGGATTGGCAGTATCAAAAGCCCATCGGACCATATGCTTTGTGGTATTTAGTTACAATGTTCTACGTTCTGAGTTCAAATCCTTCCGAGGTCAACTTTGCATTTCATTCTTCCGAAGTCCATAAAATAAAGTGATTGTAAAATACTAAGGTTGGTATAACTGACTTTCCCCACCTTTCTCTCAAATTGCTGGTCTTGTGCCTAAATCAGAAATCATTTTTAATGGCAGTGGATTGGCAGAATCGTTAGACCATCAGATAAAATGCTTTGCGGTATTTAGTTACGACTTTTAACGTTTTGAGTTCAAATTCTCCCGAAGTCAACTTTACCTTTCATCTTTCCGAGATCCATAAAATAAGTACCAATAAAGTACTGGAGCTGGCATAATCGAATTTGCCCCGCCCTCTCAAATTAACGGCTTTGTGCCTAAGCTAGAAATAATTATTAGATGATAGCTGTAAATAGGCAAAGATCGATCAACGTGGGTTTCGACGTCAAACACTCATCTATTCACTCAACTGGATTAATTGCTCATGTAAGTGGACGTGTATTCTATAATATTCTGTTGTTGAATCTCCCTCGTTTCCAACTATAAATGTTCCAGTTGATTCAATCAACACAACTACCCGCTTATGAAATTAACGTGCAAGTGGTTGAACATGCCACCGACACATACTTTTAACATAATTTTCGGGCAGTTTCAGCTTTACACAATATGTGACAACGCTGGCCTTCTGAATTACTGGTACCACTCATTTTTGAACTGGAGCAGTGTGAAATAAAATGCCTTGCTTAAGGACACAACGTGCCGCCTGGTCCAGGAATCGAAGTCATGACCTTGCAGTCGTGAATTAAACACCCTAA
>OZ024741.1:160650215-160670215 GCA_964016885.1 Eledone cirrhosa | reverse complement strand
GTGTTCTGTTATTAATTCTGGCAATATTACACAAATATGACCCTCCCCAAGTATAACCATATATATATATATATATATATATATATATATATATATATATATATATATATATATAGGCATATATATATATATATATATATATATATATATATATATATATATAAAGAAGAAGTTTATGAAACGGAAATGCGGGTATAAAGAATATATTAGGTAACAATTGTTTCTATAGTGTGTGGGTTACCTATACCTCGCTATTTGTATAATATAAAAATATTATCATAAATCGTAGGTACACTGTAAGAGAACACACCATGTCGTCAGACCTTTATGGTAGAATGATAGGAAAATATTTTATACACTAGATATGAGAGAAAGTAGGAGGTAGGAAGGGAAGAGGAAGAGGGAAGCGAGTAAGGGGGAGGGAGTCTTAGGATTCAAGACTGTCAGAGTAGTAGAGAATGTATAGAAGAAAGTGTTTTGGCAGCAGTTAGCTAAATGAGGCGTGTTAGGGTAGCGGGGGAAGTAAATTCTTCTAGTGGTGTTGTTTGGACAGAATTTAATTAAAGGGGTCAATGTAGTACAGAATTACAGACAAGTTATTGGGGCTATTATAGTAGCAGGATATTTCTAAAGGGGTCTAAAAAACAGTGTTTAGTGCTATTATTATAAAAAGCCATATCGTGTGTATAAACATATATAAATATGAAATAAAAATAAAAATAAAAATAAAAATAAAAATAAAAATAAAAATAAAAATAAAAATTTGCAAATGGTGGTGTAAAAAGATAACATTACATGCATTTAAAAAAAGAAAAAGTCGTTTTTAAACGATGGTTACAGTAAAGTGAACGTTCAATTTTGGGTTTATAATAATAGCACTAACACACACACACTCCCCCCCTCTCTCTCTCTCTCTCTCTCTATATATATATATATATATATATATATATATATATAGGTATATATATATAGGCATATATATATATATATATATATATATATATATATATATATATATATATATTTTGAGTATATGTTGGTTGTATACCAACACCTCAGTATGCAGATTGGAGCACTCGACGAAGTGCGCAGGCTGGTTTGGTTACTCCGGAGTAATGTAAAATAAAATAAAATAAATAAGTCAAATGTTTAAAATTTGGCTTCGTTTATTACTGCTATATATATTTCGGTGACAGCCATCTTTGGCTGTGACCTCTTCAGGCAGTCCGAATTAGTGTGGTAGAGACGAGTACACATGTTGTTGAGGTGTATAACTTTGTCAATACTCTGATATGCCCAGTTCCTGGTTGGGTTGTTATTTCACTGAGGAACTGGAATCATATGAATTTAAACAAACGAATTTCAGCGTCAAAGGGCCTCTTCTCTCATTGGTCAGTTGTTAGAACATTCCTCAGTCAAAAGTCTATAGAAATTCGTTCTGAGGCAAGCCAATCTGTAGTTGTTGTTCTTGTTATTGTTAGGTACATCTGACCTCTATTCTTATTTTGGTAGTGGTGTTGTTGTTGGAGTCAGCTAAAAAAAAAGTGATAAAATGGTAGAAGGAATAAGATGGTAAAGGAACAAAATAAAATAAAATAATCGAATAAAATGTGTGTGTGTGTTATACCCATCTCAATGTTATAAAGATTTGTAAGGTCAAACTTCCCATTGGTCAGTTTTCGGAGCATTCCTCAGTCCAAAGTCTATAGAAATTCTTTCTGGGGTGAGGCTACCTGTAGTGTTTTTGTTTGCTATTGTTAAGTACATCTGACCTCTACCCTCATTTTGGTAGTGTTGTTGGTGTTGTGGTCAGCTTATGTCTTGCTGCTGCTGACAATTTAGAAGTATCTGTGTGTGTGTTTATTCATCCCTCCTGCCACTAAGACAGTATAACTCCCACACCGCGGTACCACCACCCCATCAAATACACCACGCCACTACACCAATACTTACTCTAGTAGCACACCTCCCCCATCTAATCCTCCTAGCACGCACCAACCGCATAGTTTAAACAACCCTACTCTCACTAACCGCAGAAGTAACTGCAACTGCCGTTACCCTAATACATGCCCACTAAATGGACAATGCTTGACACCCAATATAGTTTATAGGTGCACAGTTAAAATAGCTTCGCATACCAGCTCCTATATTGGCTCTACCTCTAACCCTTTTAAGGTTCGCTATAACGTGCACTCTTTTTCCTTCCGAGACCCTAACAATAGATGTTCGACATCGCTAGCTAGGCTCATTAAAAACCTTAAATTAACCAATATTGAACACTCACTAACATGGGATATTTTGGCTAGGGCCCAGTCGTTCAATGGACGAAGAAACTCTTGTGACCTCTGTCTTACCGAAGCGTATTACATAACTCTATCACGACCTCTACCGATTAACGATAGAACGGAGGTAACTATTAGCTGTCAACATCGAAGGGCTAATTCTTTCGCCAACAGAATATTTGACCCAACATAGTCATCTAGTCCCATTTTTACTTATAGCTAATAAGTTAAATAGTTATAGCTAACTTAGATAATTATAAGTTACCTCCCTTACATTGTCTCTCAATTAAAAATTAGCACTTCTTAACTATAAACTACCCACAATTTCTAATTTCCCGAGGAGTTACTTCCCCTGAAACCACCCTCTAATTAGTAAGGTAAATATGTCCATTGGCGGCCATCTTGTTACCCGTAGGCAGATCTCACACAATGCAGCCTCGACAGAAGAATATTGCTCGACTATGGCAGACAATTGATATACCCAGGACACCATAGTGAAATACCAATATATGCCCACTGGCAGGTCTAGGGCGACGTACAGAATAAAGTGGGAAGCATTGGTGGATAAGGAAGTCAGGATCAGGTATGCAGATACTATTGCATCCAAATTCAAAGAATCGCGGGACTATTCGGATCAGTTAGAGTCGGTTGCTTTTGACAAGAACCGCTGGAAGGAGTGTTTGGGGACTCTGCCCTCACGACCCTCCCAGGAATAATAATAATAATAATAATAATAATAATAAGAAGAAGAAATATATATACATAACCCCCACACATGGTTTATGGGAAGTTTGGGGATATATTTGGTAACTTAATAGAACAACTCTAATCTAGCTAGCAAAAGCATATGTGCTTTAATAACTGTTTGTTCACATAATTTCGATAAGCTTTCTGATAAGATTAGTTTATGAATCAGTCTACACTTTCGATGACTGATTCAATACATGACTAGAATCATTGATATGACTCTTTTTCAATTCGGATATCACCTAGAAACTAGTGCCCTTCGGTAAAGCCATGGCATTGTGAGGATGCCGATCAATCTCCTTTTCAACAACTCTTAAAACGTAGTAGTCCATGGGAATTACATCTAGCGAGTTTGGAAACCACAAGTTTGGTGTTACATGATCGTAAAGATTGTCCGACATTCATTCTTGAGCTATGTTGGCTTGGTGAAAAGGCGCTGAGTCTTGTTGAAATATCTATATCCTTCAACTGCGTACTTAATCCATCCAGCATATACGGCAGTATTAATTCTAAAACCCTATGAAAAGATGTTAGGTGGCACAACACGATATTACTCACCACTCCCAAAGTCATGACAATTACAGGAAACGCAGTGTGCTTCATTCTGAGGAAATTAAGAGGAATTGCACATAATTGTCATTTCTCCTGGTAGACATTTGGTTTTGGGTGAAGTTTTTCTCTTTAGAGATGAGCCAAAGCATGTCATATTCGTGATGGTTTTTAACTTTGTTAAGTAACCGCTTATTACAGATTAAACGGTTTTCTTGAGTCTTTGCAGATATGAATTGGCTTCTCCTCAGTACATACGAGTAGTATCAGAGCTGTGATCTCTCAATTTGGAGAAGAATAGCTCTACCTGGAGTGACTCTCTGATCTCCGAGCTACGCACTCTATCGTGTAACGTTACAACAAAGACCCTTTGGAAGAACACCGTTTTGTAAAGGGAAGTAAATAACAATAATGATTTCTTATATAGGCACAAGGCTAGCAACTTTGGGGGAGGGGTAAGTCGATTAAATCGACCCCAGTTCGTGACTGGTACTTTATTTTATCGACCCCGTAAGGATGAAAGGCAAAGTTAACCTCGGCGGGATTTGAACTAAGATCATAAAGGGCCGTAACTCTATGCTGGAAAGCATGGCGTCTGACCCTCTACCAATACTGCCAATCCACCGCCCTTGAAGTAAACAACAATAATAACAGTACTGTATTTCATTTAAAATAAAGACTGATCGGCCAGCTTATTTTCTGTTAATATAATAATGCTAGTGTAGCTTCATGCAATATTTTGTTGGAACTTCGTCAGTTGTGACTGTTTGATCAGCGGAACAGCTCTCTAGTGAAATTAACGAGTAATTGGGTGAACATTCCAGAGACACATGTACTTTAACGCAATTCCAAGGAAATTCAGCATAATATAGTGTGACAAGGCTGATTTTCTGATTTGTAGATACAACTCCTTTTTCTCACCTGAGTGGGCTGAAGCAACGTGGAATAAAATATCGTGGAATAAAACATCGCACCGCCGTAGTAATAGTAATAGTAGTAGTAGTAGTTGTAGTAGTAGTAGTAGTAGTAGTAGTAGTAGTAATAGTAGTAGTAGTAGTAGTAGTAGTAGTAGTAGTAGTAGTAGTAGTAGTAGTTGTAGTAGTAATGGTGGTGCCGATGTTAGTAGTAGTGGTGGTGCTGGTGTTAGTATTGGTAATAGTAGAAGTAGTAGTAGCATCGATATTATTAGTATCAGTATTTGTAGTAGTAGCACTAGTTCACTAACTTCTACTCCTCTGTTAACGTACTACAATAAAATTACGATTTCTTCTGTTAACTACAAAACCACACATTGAGGAATCGAGAGAGAGAGAGAGAGAGAATTAAATAATGAAAAAAAATAGAAGGGGTAGATTCTACATCCTTGGTTAGGTACAGAGAGAGAGAGAGGGGTGTGTGTGTGACACAGTTAAATAAAAACCATCCATACCCACTCGTCATGTGGATTGGCAGTATCGGTGGAGGGTCGGATGCCAAGCTTTGCAGCATAGAGTTACGGCCCTTTATGATCTGAGTTCAAATCCCCCCGAGGTTAACTTTGCTTTTCATCCTTATGGGGTCGATAAAATAAAGTGCCAGCAATACACTGGGGTAATTGCTGGCTTTGTGCCCAAAGTAGAAACAATTATTTGATGATTCTTTACTTTAGCGATCCTTTTCCAGTTTGAGTTCAAATCCTGCTGAGGTCAGCTTTGCGTTTGTCCTTTAGGTGTCATTAATTAAAGAGTCAGTTCCTAGGGGTGGTTAGACTCTCTCTCTCTTGCTAATTTTCTTGAGGAAACCCGCTAGGCTCCGACATGGAGAAGGATAAGCATCACTATGTTTAGATGTCCAAATCACTACGGCGCCCTTACGACTCCAGGAGTTAAGGATCTCATACATGCATGCAAGTCACTGCGGGCTGTAGCTTAGATATGCCGTCCTACGAAAATGTAGAGTTCGCTCTTTTTTCAAGTTATTTTGTTTATTTGATTTTCGGTTTTATATATTGCTGTGTATATCTATTAAATTAAAAAATATAAGTTTTTCAATTTAAAATATCTAAGAAATTTTAGAGTTATTTCTCTTTATGTGAGTTATCTCCCGTGTTTAAGGTGTTCTTTAGAGTTATCCCCCATAGTTTTACACACAAACGTTATTCAGACTCCTTTATTTATTTGTTCGTTTATTTATTGTTCCTTAATTTCCTCACAACTACTTTAGAGATTATTTAAATATTCATTTTAAATAAGTTCATGTATTAAATATATATCACAAGATATTGTCTTTCTTATACATTCAACCACTCCAGCTGCGTTAGATCTTCGCGGATTTTTTTACCCAGATAATTCATTTAACACACATCAGGTGAATTTATTGTTGAACAGAAGTATACAATGATGAAAGTATGACAAAAAAAGGATTTAGATAATCGACAGGAAGAGAAAAGAGAGAAGAAAAGAGGATATATATATATTATATATATACACAATGAGTTATAGGTTTTGTTGATAAGTATTCAATAGTTATGTTCATAACAGATATGAAGCACTCAACAGTTTAAATTTATCTGGAGTATAATAATAATAATAATAATAATAATAATAATAATAATAATAATAATAATAATAATAATAATTGTTTCTACTTTTGGCACAATGTCAGCAATTATCCCAGTGCATTACTGGTACTTTATTTTATCGACCCCGTAATAATAATAATAATAATAATAATAATAATAATAATAATAATAATAATAATAATAATAATGATTTCTTTATTAACCACAAGGGTTTGCATAAAGTAGACATTAAGGACAGTGCAGGACAATGCAGGACGGTACAAATGGGCATTTCTGCGTGTAAAAAACAAAAACAGAGGATGTAACAAAAAAATAACAATGAAAAATTCCCCAATAGGGGGGAGACTTCGGAGGGACATTTGTGGAGAAAGCCCAGTAAAAAGCCACAATGACCCTGACCACCAAGGCAAGTGCCCTCTCCCAGTTTTCCACCTTTAATTTACAGATATATACTCAGAGTAGGCCCATTCACTCGGGCCATTCTTGCTTCTCTCACCCATCTTTCAACAAAATGGTGAGAAGAGAGCACTCCCCTCTCTACTCTGATTTTCCTTTTCAAATGAAATTTGAAAAAGTCAATCAGAGCATCACCGAAGAGGTAAGTGCTCGTCTTCAGCCCTTTCAAACGTGTCCACCATACTATCTCTTTCGCCATGGCCACCAGACAGATAAAAACTGCCTGCCCTTCCGGGCTAAAGGAGGAGGGCGGGGCAATCCTCACGATGGACTCAGATGATAGCCGGATCCGTCCTAAACGCGACAGCAGGTGTTCGACATAAACCCACAAGTCAGCAATTTTCGGACACTGGACGAGTGCGTGCAGGACGGTTTCGTCGCCCTGCGCGCATCTCGGACATGCCCGGCTGACGGCACCTCCATGCCTGTAGAGTTTATCCCGAACTGGCAAGGCTCCTCGGTAGCACTGCCAGGCCAGAGATTTCTGGAAGTTGTCCATAGGCCCCGGCCCGAAAGTTCTTCCGAAGAGATTGGCTAGTTGATTTTCGTCGACGCCTAGAGTTTCCCCAAGTACGTCGTCGCTCTTCCCCTCCACTAATCCTCTATAGAACGCCGAGGTGGAGTTTCCACCGATCACATTGCCCGATTGGTCGAGGGCTGTGAGCGCCTGAAGACATTCCAGTCTCCAGACGCTCCCTCTCGGTCTTCGCTTGACCCAGGACTGCAGCTCCGTCAAGGAAACGAGCTGGGGAAATACGTGTCTAGCAAACGGCGACCACACCTGATCACCGTCGAGGAAAAGGTGGAGATGTCGTAGCCTGAGCGCGTGCCTGCGCATCATCAGCCACGGCATGCCCAGCCCTCCACATAGCGGGTGTTGACAACAGATGGACCGCCTGACCATCGGAGCGCGTCCCTTCCACAAAAAGCGAAAGAGCAAACGCTCCAGCGCAGTCAGGCGAGGCTTAGGACAAGGTACGACGGTCAGGCGGTAGCAGATGACAGACGAGATGTACGCGTTAGCCACCTCCGCTCGACCTTTCAGGGATAGCTTCCTCTCCGCCCATTTCTGGGTGAGAGAAGCCACCCTG
The DNA here is from genome assembly GCA_964016885.1 of Eledone cirrhosa. Lineage (NCBI taxonomy): Eukaryota > Metazoa > Mollusca > Cephalopoda > Octopoda > Eledonidae > Eledone > Eledone cirrhosa. Next base: position 160,662,530 of record OZ024741.1, on the reverse strand, counting down.
CTCGTCACCTCGTCCCAGTTTGTGTCCGTCTGGAGGTCCGGACCGAACCAGACCCCTAGCAATTTAATCGGTCCGTCCGTCCAGCGTCCGACGACGCTGTTGGACGGCATGGACCTGCCTCTCCAGGTGCCGAGCTGCAGGCCCACTGACTTTTCCTGGTTGATCATTGCTCCTGTCACCGCTTCGTATTCTCTTAGTGTAGTGCCGATCGCCTCGATGTGTTTGGCGTTCGACACCACTACGGTGACATCGTCCGCATATGCTGACACGGATCTTCCGCATCCTAGTTCGCGCAGGACGCCCCTCAACGTCTCCAGTTTGTGCAGTAATGGCTCGAGAGTCAATACGTACAAGAGGGACGAGAGGGGACATCCTTGGCGGACCGAGCGCATGATGTTGAACGGTTCCGACAGGTGACCGTTCACTCTCACCACAGAGCAGATGTCGCTGTGCCTGGCAGCGATCCAGCCTCTGAAGACGCGCCCAAATCCAGCCGCCCTCAGGACTGCCGCTAGGTAACGATGGTCGACCCTATCGAAAGCTTTCGACTGATCTAAATTGATCAAGGACCCACCCGTGCCAGGTTCCTTAGCTACCCTCTCTACGATGTATCGCATGAGGTGGAGGTTGTCGTGGATGGATCTGTCGGGAATGGTGCATGTCTGCGCCACTCCCACCAGACCACCAACGACAAGCGCCAACCTCTTTGCTAGCACCTTGGCCAAAATCTTGAACTCTGTGTTTAGCAGAGTTATGGGCCGGAAATTATCTATGTTATCCCCCTTGTTCGGATCCTTTCTCAGCAGTGCCACCGCTCCTCGGCTCACAGAACTGGGAATTCTCCCGTTCTGTTGCCAGTTGCAGTAGACGTCCGCCAAGAGGCATCCGAACAAGTCTGGCATCTGTACGTAAAGTTCATAGGGCAGACCATCCAAACCAGGCGATTTACCCCTTGTGCAGCCAGTCATTGCCTCCCTTACTTCAGCGGCTGTTATCGTCTTTTCGCAACATTTCGCCCCAGTGGCCGAGAGCCGCGGCAGTCCGTCGAGGTAGACACTAAAGTCCATCCCTCGACCCGGCCCACCGCTGCCCCCGAACAGCTGAGCGAAGTGTCGCTGAAAAGCTTCACACATTTGCCCGGGATCGAGTAGCATGCGCCCGTCGTGGTCCACCAAAGACCGGATCGTGGCTTTGTTTCCACGACGTGCCTCTGCCACTCGGACCCATTGAACGGCTTTCGTCCCCTCGTGTCTGAGAGCACGCACCCTTGCTCTGACAACGCAGCCTTCGTGCTTTGCATGGAAGAATTGGTCAAGGGCCAATTTCGCCGCAAGCACGTCGGTCGCAATGCCTTTGCTAAGCGCCTCGTCTAATTTTCTAACTAGTTCTCCCTCTGCTCTATTTTTCTCCATTGCTAAAGCCGTACTAAACCTAATGGATTCTATTCTAATCGCTCTTTTCAGAGCAAACCACCACTTGTTGTTGACGATGGCCCCCGTCAACGCCCGCTTAACTAGTTCGCTAATCCGGTCTCTGTAGGCCTTGCGCGCTGGTAAGGACGCGTTTAGCTTCCAGTAGCCGGGTCCTCGTCTATGAAGCCTATCTAAGTCAAGCACACAGATCACGAATTTGTGGTCCGTGTAGCTGACTATCTTGAATTGTGGACAGCCTAAGCTTGACCTATCTATTTCCCTACAAAATACTCTATCTAGATATGATCTGGATGACCCTACGCGATTTGTCCAAGTCCACATTGGCACATTCGGGAAATCCAATCGGTACCTGTCAGACAGTTCAAAACGTCTGAGCAGGTTGGTGAAGCTCTTGCACCCTCCACCCCTATCCGCTAATCCCACACAGTCCCAGCGTGCATCTAAGATCCCGTTCCAGTCGCCCACTAACACCAAAGAGCGGGACGTTCCAAGAAAGGTCTCCAGACGCCGGAAGAAATCAGGCCGCCCTGCTCCTGTCGGGGCATAGACGGCCACTAGCCTGAAAGCTTGCCCGTCTCCGCTGGTCACGTCCAGCACCACCAGCTTACCCTCTGGGTCCAGGAAGATGGCCCGTATGGCGAGATCCAAACCTCTCCGAAAAAGCACAGCAACTCCTCCCCCGATCCAGGACGGCTGGGAGATGCGTACACATCGTAGCCGCCGAAGATCGGTGCGAAGGCCCGTGCTTCGGAGATTCTGGTCTCGCTGATGGCCACTACATCTATGTTTAGTGACCTGAGGTCGTTGAGCAGGTGACCCTGCTTCCATGACGACCCCAAGCCACGCGCATTTATGCTGCCTATTCTGAGTGAGGTCATGTTTAAAATAGAGTGGAAAAGATGGGAAAGACCACTTACCGTACTTTTCGTAGAGGAGGGATGGTTTTTACATCCCTTTTCACTTGATCGTCTGGTGAAGGGACCGTTGAATCGTCCCTTCGGCTGGTCGTCGGCTCTTCTATGAGAATGTCTGAATATACTCTTCGATTGATAGTTCCTCCTAGGTCCCTGAAATCCCCAACTGCGTTGGGGAATTTCGTTTTAATGTTTGTGTATTGTTTCTGTGCTATTTTTAGCAGTATTATGTTAGTCGGCGTTTTGATTGGTGCTGGTATTATGTAGTCGTGTTGTGAAATGTCTGTGTGTTCAATTATGTAAGTCATTAGTTTCTTGTTGTGTGTATTTATTGCCGTGCATTTGTTTTTCTGGGGGTGGGGTGTGGTTCTGCTATTTTCTTGTCGTTGTTCCTGGGTGTGTGTGTTTTGTTGTTGTGTTTGCGATGTTGGTGCTTGTGGTGGTGGTGTTGAAGGTGTTGTTGGCGGTGGGGTTGTCGCCGGTGGTGATGGTGGTGCTAGTGTGGGTGGTGATGGTGTTGGTGGTGTTGCTGCTGTGGGTCTCTTTGCAGTAGACTTTACCCATTTCTCATTTCTTTCCTCCCTTTTCAAAGGCGACGATGCGCTGCTTCTGCGTTTGTGCCTTCTTACGACCTTTTGCCATCTCTCTCCCACCTCACACTCCATGTCTGATTCTGTGAGGTCGGGGAGGGGTACCAGCTCCACTCTTTCACTTGTTGTTGGTGATGTTTGCACTGGAGTCTCTGTTGCAGCTGCATTTGGTATTGCTGTTGTTGTTGTTAATATTTCCACTGCTGCTGCTGTTTTTGATTTCCGTGGCGTGGGTATGGGTGCCACGGACCTATCGTTCCTGGTTGCCGCTTGTCCTGTTGCTGGTAGCCGTGGAGCCGGTTTCGGAAGGAGGGGGGTTTTCTCCTTTCTCAGGGTCTTCTCGTTGCAGAAGGCCCTGAGGTGAGTCTTCGATGCACAGCGAAAGCATTTCGGGCGTTTTCCCTCAACACTTATGGGCAGTTGAGTGCCGTTATCGAAGTCTATCACATCCGGGATAGCTTCGATGCACTCCTGGTTGGTTTGGATTAGCATCTCAATGGAGGTGCCGACCCAATCTTCTCTTACTTTATTCTGTACTTGCAGTACAGTTGTTTTGTCCTCGATTCCGACGAGGACAGACGCGGCCAGCCAAGAAGGGGCCATCCCGGGGGGGACGTGGGTCAGTTTGACCCTCACAATTTTTTGCCCGCAGTAGGAGGGCACCAACACCATTTCCTCGCTCCTTAGGGTCACTACGGATTGGGCCTTTGCCTCCTGGGGTGTGGCAAAAAGTACGTCTACGGTAGCATATTTTTTGCCTCGGGTGATGTGCGTTTTCCGCTGCCACACAGACCCCAAGGCTTTTTGTATTTGAGCCTCTGTGGCTCTTTCCACCCTACGGGATTTTGTACTTACTGTACGGTACGTGACCGTACAGTGCTGTTGGGTTTCGAAAAATTTTTCCGTTGCCTTGCAGATTGCTCGGTGTCTAGTCTTTGTCACCATCTTCTTCGCTTCCTCTAATTCCTCATTTGTTATGAGGATTGTTTCCAAGTTTTTCGCAATACCTGCAAATGAGATTGGTTTTTCTTTGCTGCTGTTGTTGTTGTTGTCGTCAGAGCTGCTGTTACTTTTGTTGTTGCTGCAGGTACTACGACTACTGCCTCCGCCGCTGTTGCTGTGGTTGTTGTTGGTGTTGCTGCTGCTAATGCTGTTGTTGTTTATGCTGCTGGTGATGCTGTTGCGGCTGCTACTGTTGTTTTCATTGTCACTGTTGCTGTTGTTATTACGGCTGCTACTGCTATTATTCCTGACGTCAGACGAATGAACTGGGTTTTCGTATTTCCCGCACACCTGTTTCGTCGCTGTCGTCGTCGTCGTGGAGAAACCTTGCACGCTTTGCACGAGACTTTTCTTTTCTTTCGTCGCTTGCGAAAGAGAAGGGAGGGAGAGAGACACATTTAAAGAAGGGAGGGAGAGAGACAATCTTCTCTCTGCTGTAGTGATGATTGAGGAAGAAGAAGACGGAATGAGTGGGAGTGACCTATGAAATTTCTTTTTCGTAGCCATGTTTTTTTTTTTTTGTTTAAAATAAATATTGGGTACAAAACCCCAATAAGCAGTTATTTAACCCCGAAGGGCCAAATAACGGGCAGAAAGACCCCTCTCACGAGGAGGAGGGTGTTTTTGTCTACAAGTTCGTTAAAGTTTTAAACAATTTACAATTGTTATAGTGTTCAAAATTTACAATACCTTACAGAGCCGAGCCTCCGTCAACCATAGCATTCAATAATAATAATAATAATAAAAGTGACATAGACATGCTGATAGAAATAATGATTTCTTTATTAACCACAAGGGTTTACATAAAGTAGACATTAAGGACAGTGCAGGACAATGCAGGACGGTACAAATGGGCATTTCTGCGTGTAAAAAAACAAAAACAGAGGATGTAACAAAAATAACAATGAAAATAACAATGAAAAATTCCCCAATAGGGGGGAGACTTCGGAGGGACATTTGTGGAGAAAGCCCAGTAAAAAGCCACAATGACCCTGACCACCAAGGCAAGTGCCCTCTCCCAGTTTTCCACCCTTAGTTTACAGATATATACTCAGAGTCGGCCCATTCACTCGGGCCATTCTTGCTTCTCTCACCCATCTTTCAACAAAATGCTGGGAAGAGAGCACTTCCCTCTCTACTCTGATTTTCCTTTTCAAATGAAATTTGAAAAAGTCAATCAGAGCATCACCGAAGAGGTAAGTGCTCGTCTTCAGCCCTTTCAAACGTGTCCACCATACTATCTCTTTCGCCATGGCCACCAGACAGATAAAAACTGCCTGCCCTTCCCGGCTAAAGGAGGAGGGCGGGGCAATCCTCACGATGGACTCAGATGATAGCTGGATCCGTCCTAAACGCGACAGCAGGTGTTCGACATAAACCCACAAGTCAGCAATTTTCGGACACTGGACGAGTGCGTGCAGGACGGTTTCGTCGCCCTGCGCGCATCTCGGACATGCCCGGCTGACGGCACCTCCATGCCTGTAGAGTTTATCCCGAACTGGCAAGGCTCCTCGGTAGCACTGCCAGGCCAGAGATTTCTGGAAGTTGTCCATAGGCCCTGGCCCGAAAGTTCTTCCGAAGAGATTGGCTAGTTGATTTTCGTCGACGCCTAGAGTTTCCCCAAGTACGTCGTCGCTCTTCCCCTCCACTAATCCTCTATAGAACGCCGAGGTGGAGTTTCCACCGATCACATTGCCCGATTGGTCGAGGGCTGTGAGCGCCTGAAGACATTCCAGTCTCCAGGCGCTCCCTCTCGGTCTTCGCTTGACCCAGGACTGCAGCTCCGTCAAGGAAACGAGCTGGGGAAAAACGCGTCTAGCAAACGGCGACCACACCTGATCACCGTCGAGGAAGAGGTGGAGATGTCGTAGCCTGAGCGCGTGCCTGCGCATCATCAGCCACGGCATGCCCAGCCCTCCACGTAGCGGGTGTTGACAACAGATGGACCGCCTGACCATCGGAGCACGTCCCTTCCACAAAAAGCGAAAGAGCAAACGCTCCAGCGCAGTCAGGCGAGGCTTAGGACAAGGTACGACGGTTAGGCGGTAGCAGATGACAGACGCGATGTACGCGTTAGCCACCTCCGCTCGACCTTTCAGGGATAGCTTCCTCTCCGCCCATTTCTGGGTGAGAGAAGCCACCCTGCTCGTCACCTCGTCCCAGTTTTTGTCCGTCTGGAGGTCCGGACCGAACCAGACCCCTAGCAATTTAACCGGTCCGTCCGTCCAGCGCCCGACGACGCTGTTGGACGGCATGGACCTGCCTCTCCAGGTGCCGAGCTGCAGGCCCACTGACTTTTCCTGGTTGATCATTGCTCCTGTCACCGCTTCGTATTCTCTTAGTGTAGTGCCGATCGCCTCGATGTGTTTGGCGTTCGACACCACTACGGTGACATCGTCCGCATATGCTGACACGGATCTTCCGCATCCTAGTTCGCGCGGGACTCCCCTCAACGTCTCCAGTTTGTGCAGTAATGGCTCGAGAGTCAATACGTACAAGAGGGACGAGAGGGGACATCCTTGGCGGACCGAGCGCATGATGTTGAACGGTTCCGACAGGTGACCGTTCACTCTCACCACAGAGCAGATGTCGCTGTGCATGGCAGCGATCCAGCCTCTGAAGACGGGCCCAAAGCCAGCCGCCCTCAGGACTGCCGCTAGGTAACGATGGTCGACCCTATCGAAAGCTTTCGACTGATCTAAATTGATCAAGGACCCACCCGTGCCAGGTTCCCTAGCTACCCTCTCTACGATGTATCGCATGAGGTGGAGGTTGTCGTGGATGGATCTGTCGGGAATGGCGCATGTCTGCGCCTCTCCCACCAGACCACCAACGACAAGCGCCAACCTCTTTGCTAGCACCTTGGCCAAAATCTTAAACTCTGTGTTTAGCAGAGTTATGGGCCGGAAATTGTCTATGTTATCCCCCTTGTTCGGATCCTTTCTCAGCAGTGCCACCGCTCCTCGGCTCACAGAACTGGGAATTCTCCCGTTCTGTTGCCAGTTGCAGTAGACGTCCGCCAAGAGGCCTCCGAACAAGTCTGGCATCTGTACGTAAAGTTCATAGGGCAGACCATCCAAACCAGGCGATTTACCCCTTGTGCAGCCAGTCATTGCCTCCCTTACTTCAGCGGCTGTTATCGGCTTTTCGCAACACTTCGCCTCAGTGGCCGAGAGCCGCGGCAGTCCGTCGAGGTAGACACTAAAGTCCATCCCTCTACCCGGCCCCCCGCTGCCCCCGAACAGCTGAGCGAAGTGTCGCTGAAAAGCTTCACACATTTGCCCGGGATCGAGTAGCATGCGCCCGTCGTGGTCCACCAAAGACCGGATCGTGGCTTTGTTGCCACGACGCGCCTCCGCCACTCGGGCCCATTGAACGGCTTTCGTCCCCTCGTGTCTGAGAGCACGCACCCTAGCTCTGACAACGCAGCCTTCGTGCTTTGCATTGAAGAATTGGTCAAGGGCCAATTTCGCCGCAAGCACGTCGGTCGCAATGCCTTTGCTAAGCGCCTCGTCTAATTTTCTAACTAGTTCTCCCTCTGCTCTATTTTTCTCCATTGCTAAAGCCGTACTAAACCTAATGGATTCTATTCTAATCGCTCTTTTCAGAGCAAACCACCACTTGTTGTTGACGATGGCCCCCGTCAACGCCCGCTTAACTAGTTCGCTAATCCGGTCTCTGTAGGCCTTGCGCGCTGGTAAGGACGCGTTTAGCTTCCAGTAGCCGGGTCCTCGTCTATGAAGCCTATCTAAGTCAAGCACACAGATCACGAATTTGTGGTCCGTGTAGCTGACTATCTTGAATTGTGGACAGCCTAAGCTTGACCTATCTATTTCCCTACAAAATACTCTATCTAGATATGATCTGGATGACCCTACGCGATTTGTCCAAGTCCACATTGGCACATTCGGGAAATCCAATCGGTACCTGTCAGACAGTTCAAAACGTCTGAGCAGGTTGGTGAAGCTCTTGCACCCTCCACCCCTATCCGCTAATCCCACACAGTCCCAGCGTGCATCTAAGATCCCGTTCCAGTCGCCCACTAACACCAAAGAGCGGGACGTTCCAAGAAAGGTCTCCAGACGCCGGAAGAAATCAGGCCGCCCTGCTCCTGTCGGGGCATAGACGGCCACTAGCCTGAAAGCTTGCCCGTCTCCGCTGGTCACGTCCAGCACCACCAGCTTACCCTCTGGGTCCAGGAAGATGGCCCGTATGGCGAGATCCAAACCTCTCCGAAAAAGCACAGCAACTCCTCCCCCGATCCAGGACGGCTGGGAGATGCGTACACATCGTAGCCGCCGAAGATCGGTGCGAAGGCCCGTGCTTCGGAGATTCTGGTCTCGCTGATGGCCACTACATCTATGTTTAGTGACCTGAGGTCGTTGAGCAGGTGACCCTGCTTCCATGACGACCCCAAGCCACGCGCATTTATGCTGCCTATTCTGAGTGAGGTCATGTTTAAAATAGAGTGGAAAAGATGGGAAAGACCACTTACCGTACTTTTCGTAGAGGAGGGATGGTTTTTACATCCCTTTTCACTTGATCGTCTGGTGAAGGGACCGTTGAATCGTCCCTTCGGCTGGTCGTCGGCTCTTCTATGAGAATGTCTGAATATACTCTTCGATTGATAGTTCCTCCTAGGTCCCTGAAATCCCCAACTGCGTTGGGGAATTTCGTTTTAATGTTTGTGTATTGTTTCTGTGCTATTTTTAGCAGTATTATGTTAGTCGGCGTTTTGATTGGTGCTGGTATTATGTAGTCGTGTTGTGAAATGTCTGTGTGTTCAATTATGTAAGTCATTAGTTTCTTGTTGTGTGTATTTATTGCCGTGCATTTGTTTTTCTGGGGGTGGGGTGTGGTTCTGCTATTTTCTTGTCGTTGTTCCTGGGTGTGTGTGTTTTGTTGTTGTGTTTGCGATGTTGGTGCTTGTGGTGGTGGTGTTGAAGGTGTTGTTGGCGGTGGGGTTGTCGCCGGTGGTGATGGTGGTGCTAGTGTGGGTGGTGATGGTGTTGGTGGTGTTGCTGCTGTGGGTCTCTTTGCAGTAGACTTTACCCATTTCTCATTTCTTTCCTCCCTTTTCAAAGGCGACGATGCGCTGCTTCTGCGTTTGTGCCTTCTTACGACCTTTTGCCATCTCTCTCCCACCTCACACTCCATGTCTGATTCTGTGAGGTCGGGGAGGGGTACCAGCTCCACTCTTTCACTTGTTGTTGGTGATGTTTGCACTGGAGTCTCTGTTGCAGCTGCATTTGGTATTGCTGTTGTTGTTGTTAATATTTCCACTGCTGCTGCTGTTTTTGATTTCCGTGGCGTGGGTATGGGTGCCACGGACCTATCGTTCCTGGTTGCCGCTTGTCCTGTTGCTGGTAGCCGTGGAGCCGGTTTCGGAAGGAGGGGGGTTTTCTCCTTTCTCAGGGTCTTCTCGTTGCAGAAGGCCCTGAGGTGAGTCTTCGATGCACAGCGAAAGCATTTCGGGCGTTTTCCCTCAACACTTATGGGCAGTTGAGTGCCGTTATCGAAGTCTATCACATCCGGGATAGCTTCGATGCACTCCTGGTTGGTTTGGATTAGCATCTCAATGGAGGTGCCGACCCAATCTTCTCTTACTTTATTCTGTACTTGCAGTACAGTTGTTTTGTCCTCGATTCCGACGAGGACAGACGCGGCCAGCCAAGAAGGGGCCATCCCGGGGGGGACGTGGGTCAGTTTGACCCTCACAATTTTTTGCCCGCAGTAGGAGGGCACCAACACCATTTCCTCGCTCCTTAGGGTCACTACGGATTGGGCCTTTGCCTCCTGGGGTGTGGCAAAAAGTACGTCTACGGTAGCATATTTTTTGCCTCGGGTGATGTGCGTTTTCCGCTGCCACACAGACCCCAAGGCTTTTTGTATTTGAGCCTCTGTGGCTCTTTCCACCCTACGGGATTTTGTACTTACTGTACGGTACGTGACCGTACAGTGCTGTTGGGTTTCGAAAAATTTTTCCGTTGCCTTGCAGATTGCTCGGTGTCTAGTCTTTGTCACCATCTTCTTCGCTTCCTCTAATTCCTCATTTGTTATGAGGATTGTTTCCAAGTTTTTCGCAATACCTGCAAATGAGATTGGTTTTTCTTTGCTGCTGTTGTTGTTGTTGTCGTCAGAGCTGCTGTTACTTTTGTTGTTGCTGCAGGTACTACGACTACTGCCTCCGCCGCTGTTGCTGTGGTTGTTGTTGGTGTTGCTGCTGCTAATGCTGTTGTTGTTTATGCTGCTGGTGATGCTGTTGCGGCTGCTACTGTTGTTTTCATTGTCACTGTTGCTGTTGTTATTACGGCTGCTACTGCTATTATTCCTGACGTCAGACGAATGAACTGGGTTTTCGTATTTCCCGCACACCTGTTTCGTCGCTGTCGTCGTCGTCGTGGAGAAACCTTGCACGCTTTGCACGAGACTTTTCTTTTCTTTCGTCGCTTGCGAAAGAGAAGGGAGGGAGAGAGACACATTTAAAGAAGGGAGGGAGAGAGACAATCTTCTCTCTGCTGTAGTGATGATTGAGGAAGAAGAAGACGGAATGAGTGGGAGTGACCTATGAAATTTCTTTTTCGTAGCCATGTTTTTTTTTTTTTGTTTAAAATAAATATTGGGTACAAAACCCCAATAAGCAGTTATTTAACCCCGAAGGGCCAAATAACGGGCAGAAAGACCCCTCTCACGAGGAGGAGGGTGTTTTTGTCTACAAGTTCGTTAAAGTTTTAAACAATTTACAATTGTTATAGTGTTCAAAATTTACAATACCTTACAGAGCCGAGCCTCCGTCAACCATAGCATTCAATAATAATAATAATAATAAAAGTGACATAGACATGCTGATAGAAATAATCAAGCAAAAAGTGTCGGCCAAAGCTGCTCGTATAAGGCGCTTTAAAAAACGATCTAGATTCTATAAGGACAATAATATGTTCAAAAACAACCAAAGAAACTTCTACAGAAAAATTGGTAAGTCAACAATAACTGCTAAATCAATACCACCCAAGGAGGAAGTGCAAGAATTCTGGGAAAAGATCTGGGCCGAAGAAAAAGTTCATAACATACATGCCCCATGGATAAACAGATAAATGAAAGATACAGCTCACCTTGAAGAACAAATATGGGAAAATATAACAGTTGAACAGTTGCGCTTGGCTCTAAGAAAAACCAGCAAATGGAAATCCCCAGGAAAAGACAAAATACAAAATTTTTGGATAAATGCCTTCGCAGAGTCTCACGAGCTGTTAGCCCAACTTTACAATGAAATAGTTAAGGAGCCAGAAAAGATACCATGATGGCTAGTTAACGGCATTACATTCCTGCTTCCGAAGAATGATGAGACAAACAATCCCAAAAATTACAGACCGATAACTTGCTTGACCACAATGTATAAAATTTTAACATCAGTCCTAACTGAATATACATATGACCACCTGATAACAAATGACCTATTTCCCATTGAGCAGAAAGGGTGTAAACGAGGCTCATATGGCTGTAAGGATCAGCTTTTGGTTAACAAAATGATACTGGAAGATTGTCATAATAGACACAAAAATCTATGAATTGCTTGGATAGATTATAAAAAAGCATTCGATAGTTTGCCACACACTTGGATTGAAAAATGTTTAGAGATTTTCAAAATATCCCCCGTTGTCAGGAGGTTTTTGTCATTCAGTATGAAGACATGGAAAACGACACTCCTTTTGAATATTGAAACAAAATCACTGGAAGCTGGAGAAGTTAATATTAATTGTGGAATTTTTCAGGGTGACTCTTTATCACCGCTTTTATTCTGCATCGCAATTATACCATTAAGTAAAATGCTCAATGAAACAAAACATGGATATAAAGTCTATGACAAAACCATTAATCACTTGTTCTACATGGATGACCTGAAACTATTTGAAAAAAATGATGAACAATTGCAAGGGCTATTATCCACTGTGGAGCAGTTCAGTGATGACATTAAAATGGAGTTTGGACTAGATAAATGCGCCAAAGCAACGTTCACCAGAGGAAAGCTACCGAAGAGTTCAGACATGAATCTTGATCGGGGGAATGTGATAAGAGAACTTAATCAAGAAAAAACTTACAAATATCTAGGTGTTTGTGAAGGAGACGGAATCAAGCACTCGACAATGAGGGAAAGGATAAGGAAGGAATGTTACCGCAGAGTAAGAGCAATCTTAAGAACGGAATTGAATGCAAGGAATAGGATCGATGCCATAAACACGCTTGCCATACCAGTAGTAACCTACAGTTACAATGTCATCAACTGGTCAAGCACAGAGATCCGTAGGCTCGATACAAAAATTCGAAAATTCTTAACCATGCACAGAATGCATCACCCTAAGGCAGATACAGATAGAA
>OZ024741.1:160640215-160645215 GCA_964016885.1 Eledone cirrhosa | reverse complement strand
TAATTAATGCAAACGAATATTTAGTGCAAGCTTTGTACGCATAAAACTATGTTGATAATGAAGGAAAACACTGAACAGGATGTAGTTATACAAATGATTAAAGATAGTACACGTTGCAAATCTGTTAAAAAACAGGCAGTTTTGCTAAAGTACAAAAAGTTGTAATGAAAGCAGAGTTGTATACAAACAAAAAAACAATGAGAGTAGAATAAGAGAAAATCTATTCTTTGAGAGCATCCTTTGTTGGTTAAATTTTGAACTTATAATCCAAAATATCCTGCATGACATATTCATTGGTATGTTTTGTAATGAGTAAGGTGAAGTCAAGGCAGAGCTGTAATAAGTTTTTTGTTAACACTAAAGCACTTCAGGATAGACGATATTCTTTGTTTTTCTTTTTGGAACAAACGCAAAGAGATTATCTCGACTGCCAACTCGTGAACAGGCAACGTAGAATTGTCCGTGCGAAAAGCAAGGTTCATCCAAGTGAATTCCAGTGACGGACAGAGTTTGACCTTGCGACTTGTTTATGGACATCGCAAAGGCAACACAAAGGGGAAATTGGGTTCGGCGAAAGGAGAAGGGAGTATCCACGCCTGATGTAGTCAGGCTAATTTTTGTTATTATCACATCCTCGCCTTTTCCACATCCGGATAGAATGGTAGCGTCGATACTAAGTGGAGACAGTTTTTTAACCACAAGGCGTGTACCATTGCATAGTTTTGGAGGAGTGATATTTCTCAGCAAAATAACTGGCGTTCCCTCTTTCAGAACCAATGTATTAGGAGGTAAACCAGGAGGATTTAAAGAATTTAGAAATTCAACTTGATAGTTGACCGTATCCTGTGGATCAGTATCAATAGATTTATATATCCGTGGACATCCAGGAAGAATCCTGTTCAGTATGTTCCTTCATTGTCAAAAAAGTTTGAATGTACGAATACAGCTGGAAGCATAGATAATGCCTGCTAAAATGTGGATGAAATTACTTTAAAAATGTAAAAGCTGTAGGTCCCAATGGTTTGAATGGAAAGTCCCATAACGATTGTTCTAAAAATAAACAAACCATCATCAAAATCTCGTCAATTCGAGACTGCTGCGAGATTAGACCTTTAACGCGAAAATTAGCAATTAATATAGTGAAACAAGTTAAAACAACAAGTGTTTTTTTAACTTTGAAAGTGCAACAAATTTGTTTTTGTATCAACATGGCTTATGAAAGTTTTAAAAATGTAAAAGTTGTAGGTCCCAATGGTTTGAATGGAAAGTCCCATAACGATTGTTCTAAAAATAAACAAACCATCATCAAAATCTCGTCAATTCGAGACTGCTGCGAAATTAGGCCCTTATCGCGAAAATTAACACTTAATATAGTGAAACAAGTTAAAACAACAAGTGTTTTTTTAACTTTGAAAGTGCAACAAATTTGTTTTTGTATCAACATGGCTTATGAAAGTTTTAAAAATGTAAAAGTTGTAGGTCCCAATGGTTTGAATGGAAAGTCCCATAACGATTGTTCTAAAAATAAACAAACCATCATCAAAATCTCGTCAATTCGAGACTGCTGCGAAATTAGGCCCTTATCGCGAAAATTAACACTTAATATAGTGAAACAAGTTAAGACAACAAGTGTTTTTTTAACTTTGAAAGTGCAACAAAGAATAAACAAGAAACAAACGATAATATTAGTGATTTATCTTCAAATGAATCTGATGTTTATATTTCTGAAATTTAGTCCGACGATGATTGTTGTTTTAAAATTGAAAACGAAGGTCTCTCTTTATAAGGATTGTCAATAAAGTTGGTTATTTCGCCTTTTTTTTGTAAGGATTGTCAATAAAGTTGGTTATCTCCCTTACATCAATTTTGCTACCGATAATTTTGATATCGATTTTTTATTGCTCAACGTGAGTCGATATGAACATTTTTTGTGATGTGACCATCTTAGCGATCTGTGCAACGTGCACAGAAAATTTGGTCAAATTCGGTTGGTAATTGTAAAAGCCTTAGGTATCCAAATTTGTACACAGACATACACACATCCTCGCTTTTATATATATAAAGATGTATATATCATATATGTATATATATATATATATTCCGTTGAGACAAAAATAAGCTAGAATCTTATAGATTTCTTACTTATATATATGAGCTGATAAAGCTCATTTTGCATATGGAACGGTAGCCGGCCTAGCTTAAATAAAAAAAAAAATAGTGTTGGAGTTCCAACATAACATTACACACACACACACACACACACACACACACACACACACACACACACACACACACACACACACACACACACACACACACACACACACACACACACACACACACACACACACACACATGTATAAGCGTGTGTGTGTGTACATAAATGTGTAAATATATGTAGTTCTGGTAGTAGTAGTAGTAGTAGTAGTAGTAGTAGTAGTAGTAGTAGTGATAGTGGCAATAGTAGTAGTAGTAGTAGTAGTAGTAGTTATTGTTATTAATGTTGGTGTTGCTTAATCATGAGATGGCTGTGATCAAGAACATATATGACGAAAGATGTTCCAGACATGACCATTCCACCAGTTTGCTGAAAGTCATAATATATCTAGAACTAAATTATCCAATATGTCCTTGGGAGACAGTAGAGTGGGCTCGAATCTTACGCGGCTTTGAACTGTATAGAATGATGTGGAGATGTGGAGATCGTGTAAGATTATGTAGAGTGGTGTATAGCTGTGTAGAATGGTGTAGAGTAGTGTAGAGGTGTGTAGAATTGTGTTGGAACGTGTAGAGAAGTGTAGAATTGTGTAGAGCAGTGTAGAATTGTGTAGAGTAGTGTAGAGGTGTGTAGAATTGTGTTGGAACGTGTTGAGTGATGTAGAATTGTGTAGAATTGTGTTGGAACGTGTTGAGTGGTGTAGAATTGTGTAGAGTAGTGTAGAGGTGTGTAGAATTGTGTTGGAACGTGTTGAGTGATGTAGAATTGTGTAGAATTGTGTTGGAACGTGTTGAGTGGTGTAGAATTGTGTAGAGTAGTGTAGAGGTGTGTAGAATTGTGTTGGAACGTGTTGGGTGGTGTAGAATTGTGTAGAGTAGTGTAGAGGTGTGTAGAATTGTGTTGGAACGTGTTGGGTGGTGTAGAATATGTGTAGAATAGTGTAGAGGTGTGTAGAATTGTGTTGGAACGTGTTGGGTGGTGTAGAATATGTGTAGAGTAGTGTAGAGGTGTGTAGAATTGTGTTGGAACATGTTGGGTGGTGTAGAATATGTGTAGAGTAGTGTAGAGGTGTGTAGAATTGTGTTGGAACGCGTTGGGTGGTGTAGAATACGTGTAGAGTAGTGTAGAGGTGTGTAGAATTGTGTTGGAACGTGTTGGGTGGTGTAGAATATGTGTAGAGTAGTGTAGAGGTGTGTAGAATTGTGTTGGAACGTGTTGGGTGGTGTAGAATATGTGTAGAGTAGTGTAGAGGTGTGTAGAATTGTGTTGGAACGTGTTGGGTGGTGTAGAATATGTGTAGAAAGGTGTAGAACAGTGTAGAATGGTGTAGAGTAGTGTAGAGGTATGTAGAATTGTGTTGGAACGTGTTGAGTGGTGTAGAGTTGTGTAGATAGGTCTAGAGCAGTGTAGAATTGTGTATAATAGTGTAGAACGGTGTAGAATGGTATATAGTTGTGTAGAACTGTGTAGTGTGGTGTAGAGTTGTGTAGGCTTTTGTAGAATTGTGTAGGTTTGTAAAATGCGTATAAATGTGTAAAATATTTCAATTGTGTCGATTTATATAAAATTGCGTAAAATGAGATAAAAGTATCTAACATTATCAAAGGTTTCGTAAAATAATTGTTTCTACTTTTGGCACAAGGCCAGAAATTACCCCAGTGCATTATTGGTGCTTTATTTTATCGACCCCGTAAGGATGAAAGGCAAAGTTAAGCTCGGCGAGATTTGAACTCAGATCATAAAGGGTCGTAACTCTATGTTGCAAAGCATGGCGTTCGGCCCTAAATAATTGTTTCTACTTTTGGCACAAGGCCAGCAATTACCCTAGTGCATTACTGGTGCTTTATTTTTTAGACCCCGGTAAAGGTAAAGTTAACCTCGGTGGGATTTGAACTCAGACCGTAAAAAGCCGTAACTCTATGCTGCAAAGTATGGCGTCTGATCCCCAACCGATATGGTCAATCCACCACCCCACAAACGGAAGAGTTAAAAACAAAACAACGAAAAAAGAAGACAGAGTCTTTTAGATAGTCTATTAAGAATTTGAAAATCAATCATTACTGAATATTTCAGTGTATAAAACGCACTTTATACCAAAAGAATTGTCACTAACATCATCCAGCACCGTACCTGGTACAGCCAGTAATTGGAGTGGTACTCTAAACATTTGACTGGGTGTTCATCATAGTAATGCAGTGAATCTCAGAAATGTTTAGCCTGCCTGTAAAACTAGTTACCAGGGGCAAATGGGGTCCCACGTGCTGGCCTCCCCACAGCCCCGGCACACAAAATGGAGGAGGTGTTTCCTCGGAGGATGGTAAGGGAGATGCGCTGGAAGAGCCATTCCATTTCGCGGGGCTCACACCTGCGACTAGCCAGCTCAGCGCCTATGGTCGTAAGTAGGGAGGTAGCCATAGAGCCAAGGACACCAGAAGTCTCCACTGCTAAGGGATCGAAAGCAAACCTGTCGGAGAGTGACCGGTAGTGACTGAAAAACGTACCGTAGCCAGTGTACCCGTCCCTCCCTAAGGATGCCACTGCTAGACATCAAGGCATTCTCTCTACCCGAATATCCCAGTTTTGAGATGTTTCTTCAAATACAATACAATTTTTTAGCCAAAAGTTTTGATGTCAAAATCCTCCAGCACCCTTTACACAATAAAAATATTAGGTATCAAGTTCCCGTAACAGCTGCAGCCAGTTGTTGGGGTTCCACTCTATACGTTTGCTTGTGCGTTCATTATAGAATTTTAATGCGTCTTATTAATTTTAATACGTCTTA
>OZ024741.1:160620215-160637715 GCA_964016885.1 Eledone cirrhosa | reverse complement strand
GAAGCCTAACATTATTTGTCTAAGCGGACAGTACTTGATTTAGGAGTCGCAGAAACCCAAATGCTGGATTTTACCAACCATCCAGGGGTCCGGGTAAATTTTTTCAATCACATATTTTTTATTTGTTTGACCCGAATTACTTGGTCGTTTCTATGGTTGTGCGGATGACGGTGACAGTTTAACCATCGTCTCAGTGTGTTTGGCCTTTAACGTATGTTGTAGCTCTGGTTCGACAGAATTATTGACCGCTTGCCACACATCTCGGAAGTTGTTTTTCGCTAATTCCAAAGCCAAAATACGATTCTCGCTAATTTATATTTATATATATATATATTCAAGCAGGTATGGATATGTAAATGTATATATACCGTATATTCTCGAATATAAGTTGTTCCGAATATATGTGGATCCCTATTTTATGTTTTAGAAATGGGCAAAAATCCAAACCCTGATTATATTTAGATGGCGTTGTTTTGAAATTCTCGTGAGTATTGAATATATTTATGAAGTTTTAATATTTTGATGTTTAAAATGTTTTATGTGTCGTTTAGAATATAGTTTTTGGTTTACAACTCCATTACGTAATGCTTTTATACCATTTCATTCGCTTTATAGTTTCAATAAGTTTCTCGAATTTTTGTTTACTTCTGACTATTCATATACTGGGAGTAGTTGAAAGCAAGGGATCGAATAACAGAACCCTGTATATAGATTCACAGAGTAGAAAAGGGGGGAAGAACGAGAAAAAGAGGGCAATAAATTACAAATCAGAAGTAAAATTGAAAGAAAAATATTATCAAGTCGGAGAAAGGCAGTTGGCGTGTATGTATGTGTGTGCCTGTACATGTGTGTATGTGTGTGTACATGTGCATGTGTGTATGTGTGAGTTCGTGTATGTGTGTGTCCGTGTGCACACGTGTATCTATATGGGATATTTGTGTATTAAAATGTTCAATTACCAAGAATTTGTTGGAAATATTTTTCAACGGAATGCATAAATAATACTAATGACGATGCATTAAATGTATAGAATAGTGTTTCATTGTAACATAATTACTGTAGATATTTCAGCACCATATTTATGTAGAATTTGAAGTTGGTAAAAATCGTCAAAATATTGACTCCGAATATAAGCCGACCCGATCTTACCATCTATGTTTTAGTCATATTCCTTTGTTATATTCGAGTATATACTGTATATTCAAGTATGTATGCATACCTAAATGTGTATATACAAGTATACATACATTCAACCATGTATGCATACTTAAATGTATATATACATTCAAGTTTTTATGTGTATATAAATTGATATATATATACATCAGTGGCGAAGGGTAACTTGGAAACAGGGCATGCAATTTCCCCCTCCACAAAA
This sequence comes from Eledone cirrhosa, assembly GCA_964016885.1. Classification (NCBI taxonomy): domain Eukaryota; kingdom Metazoa; phylum Mollusca; class Cephalopoda; order Octopoda; family Eledonidae; genus Eledone; species Eledone cirrhosa. The sequence goes on along the minus strand of OZ024741.1, from coordinate 160,636,337 downwards.
TTATTCGTCGTCCTCTTCTCCATTTGTAAATGTAATATGAGATAATTTTAATGTGAGAAAATGCACTTCTATCAACAGGCCACACTTGAAGATTGATGCCTCTCTCCACTAGACTTGATGTCTCTCCATTAGTAACAACCTGATTACGTGAGAAATAAGAATGAATAATAAAACATTCAAATAATGAGATATTTAAAATTCATTGGTAAATCAATTCAATTCTTCGTTTCTTTTTGGCAAATTCAACAATCACTTTGCTATAAAATGTATTATCACCGAGATCTACCTTCGTCTTCTTCAAAAGGTCTTTATTCATGGAAATGAACACCAAATTGTTCACTTTGAGAACACTTCATATAATTATTTACTCGCTTTAAGGAAGAAAACGATCTCTTACATGAAGCAGATGTGGCCGATATGGTCAGAATCAGGCATAATAATTTTGTTACTTCTGTTAGAGCTTGATTTTGTTCCCGTATTATGTCTCCCGTATTATATCTCCCGTATTATGTTCCCGTATTATGTCTCCGACTTCCTCGATGCAGGGTACTTTGCAAAATCTGCAGCATAAACTGATTTCGAAAACGCTTCCATCGGAAATCTTCTTTCGTAAGCGTGAAAAAGCTTTGGCTTCAATAATTCCTCAAATCTGAACTCTCTCATTGTTTTAAATCTTTGTTCAACGTGGGCAATAACAAAAATAGGTCCGATTTTTTTTACGTAACTTTAAAAAAAATAATTTGATATATATAAAATCCAATTTTAAAGAATTAGAATGAAAAAATGGATGAAAGTTTTACCTTTTTAGTCACTAAAATGTCGACTGTTACTCCTATACACTTAAAGCAGGAATAGAAAAAAATTCTGGGTAGTGGTCACATGCCTGAATCTGGGTCTTAAAACAGTAAAAAAATAAAAAAAGGAACTTATGATGTGACATTAAGGTCATCATATATAATCTATAGTATCGAATGAACCAGAATCAACAATGACTCTAAATCTGTCTGAAAAAGCAAGCATTTGATCTCAGCCACAAAGACTACGGCATGACCTCATTAGGCAGTAAGAATTTAAACAGAAAAAACAGGAAAACATGATGTTGTAATGGGTTTTACCGTGTTAATTCGTTGATATGCCCAGCTCCTGGGTGTGTTCTTAGTCCTCTAAGGAACTGGAAGCATATGCTGCTCTCACCATCTAATCGTATTTCAATTAACAAAAACATGGGATGTGCAAAATTTTAGCTCAATCAGACAACTGTTAGGCGACCCTCAAACGCCTTGAAGTTGGAACATAGTATAAGCAAACGATTAATTCTGTTCAAAAGCCGTATTCTGTTCCCTATCTCTACCATTTTCTTTTTTCTTCTTAGAGAAATTTATGTCGACACATCCAGGCAGCCCCAGCAAATATTTAAAAACGTTCTGAATCAAATTTACTAATAGTTAATTTGAAAATTTCCTGAAATAACATGAAAAACTTATGAAATATTAGGTTTTCTTAATAAAGCGCACAACTTCTAAAAGAGAACGCATTTTTATTTACAATAATTTCTATAGAATCAAAAACATAATGTGAACACTGAACACTAAATATTGAATATTATTTTTGCCTAAGCTTTGCCTTTCATCCTTACGGGGTCGATAAAATAAAGTACCAGTAATGTACTGGGTAATTGCTAGCCTTGTGCCTAAAGTAGAAACAATTATTTTTGCCTAAGAGAGGATTTAGTGGCAGTTGGGTATGTTTTACGGTTTTCGGTAACGATCTGTAAAACAAATTGTTTCTCAGTTTCATCTTTTGAGAGAATGTTATTGTAATCCTGAATGAGTTTGACATCTGTTTCTGCAACATCATTCACAACAACTCTCTTCTCAAGTTTTTCAAGTCCACTTTTGTAACCAGGATCATCCTTCCATGTTGAAGGGTCTTTGTCAAGAAAATCGGTGCTGATAGAAAATCTTGCGAAGAAAGTTTTTGTATCAGAAGTTACAAAAGACGAAAACTCGATGTTTGTAAAGGAAGAAAAGTCATTTTGGTGCAGAATGTACCTCTTCAGTTGATTTTTTCCCCTTTGTCTGCTTCCAGTATAACTTGAGCAATATTTGCCTTAGCCTCGCCTTGCTCTCCTTTTCTCATTGCTCTCCTTGATATGTATTTGTCCTCTACCTGCGCTCTGTCCCCAGCTTTGCAAGTGGCTTTCCCCATTATATTTATTGTCACTTATCCTTCTAATATCAAGTTTTTCATTTAAGAGAAAATTATATAAGAGATAAAAATTTGTTATCAGAAAAAAATGACTTTCTGGGTGAAAACTTCAAATGTTCACGGTCGATGAGGGTCGCCTTACAGTTGTCCGCTTGAGCTAAAGTTTTGCATAGATTGGGATTTTGTCAATTGGGACAAGATAGGAGAGTGGGAGCTAGAAAGTTGAAAAGTAAGGGCCACCCTAATATATATATATCTGTGTGTGTGTGTGTGTGTGTGTATACGTATATGCATCTGCCTGCATAAGTGTGTGTGATAATCACAATGTTAATAAATGGGATTTACGAACAGAAAAATATAATTGTTTCTACTTTTGGCACAAGGCCAGCAATTACCCAGTGTATTACTGGTACTTTATTTTATCGACCCCATAAGGATGAAAGGCAAAGTTAACCTCGGCGGGATTTGAACTCAGAATGGCAAGGGCCGTAACTCTATGCGTCAAAGCATGGCGTCCGACCCTCTACCGATACTGCCAATCCACTGGCCATACGAACAGAAAAATATAATAAAAGGTAATAATTAACAAAGACAACTACATCACTCAAACACCACCACCACCACCATCTCCATCACCAAAATCCACCACCACCACCACAACCACCACCACCACCACCATCTTCATCACCCCGGCTAGAACCTACACCATCACCGCCCCTACAACTACCACCATCACCCCTTCCTAGCCACTTCCACCACCAACACTACCACCGCCGCCACTACTGCCAGCCATGGACACCACCACCACCACCACATCCACCACCACCACCACCACCACCACCACCACCACCACCACCACCATCACCACCACCACCACCATCAACAACAACTGGTCTATCCAGTGCAATGAACATCCATTTTTCACAACTCTATTGAAGTGTAGTGTTTTTTGTTACCTCATGTGTGTGTGTGTGTGTGTAAGCCTACGTCTCTGTATGTGTGTGCATGTATATGTGTGTGTGTGTGTAAGTCTCTATGAGTGTGTATGTGTCGGTATGTGTATGTATGTGTGCATATGTGTGTATAGGCGTCTGTATATGTGTGCATGTGTTTCAGTGTCTGCATGTGACTCTATGTGTGTACATATGTGTGTGCATGTGTGGTTATGTGTGTTTATGTGTGCGTATCTGTGAGTGTATGTGTGTGTGTGTGTATGTGTGTATGCATGTGTGGTTATGTGTGTATATGCGTGTGTATATGTGTGTGTATGTGTGTGTGTGTATGCATGTGTATGTGCCTCTGTATGTGTGTGTGTGCGTATTTATGCCTATTTGTGTTTGCGTATTTATGTGTGTATGTGTGAGTGTATGTGTGTGTGTGTATGTGTGTATGTGTGTATGTGTGTATGCATGTGAGGTTATTTGCGTATATGTGTGTGTATGTGTGTGTGTGTATGCATGTGCATGTGCCTCTGTATGTGTGTGTGTGCATATTTATGCGTGTTTGTGTATGCGTATCTATGTGTATGTATGTGTATCTATGTGTCTGTGTGTGTATATGTGTGTATGGATGTATGTGTGTGTTTTTACTTTAATTATATCATTTTTCTTTTAAAAAAATCCGTTTTATGTTCTACTGAATAAGCAAAAAGAGAAAAAAATCATGACGACGACGATGATGATGATGATGATGATGGTCATCATCATCATCGTCACACACACACACATACACACCATCATCATCGCACACACACACACACATACACGTCCACACCATCACCATCATCATCATCATCGCGCACACACACAGACAACATCATCATCATCATCATCATCGCACACACACACACACAGACATCATCATCATCATCATCATCGTCAACATCATCATCATCATCGTCATCATCATCATCGCACACACATACACAGCATCATCGTAATCATCATCATTATCACCATCACCACCACCACCATCATCAGCACCATCATCACTACCACCATCATCGCCACCACCACCACCATCGTAATCATCATCATCATCATCACCACCACCACCACCACTACCACCTCCATCATCATCATCATCACTATTATTATTGTTATCGTTATAAAAACGAAAAAGAAATGTAAATATTTCGTTGTCTTTGTGACAAATTAAGAAGTGATTATTATTAATAATATTGTATTGTTGGCATTTTTATGATTGTTGTTGTGGTTGTTGTTGTTGTGGTTGTTGTTTTTGCTGAGATTGTTGTTATCATTGTTGTTATTATTGTTGTTGTTGCTGAATTTCCAGTTGTTTTCACACATATAAATCTTGTTCCAGTAATTCCTCTTTACTCAAACGGACCATTTCGATTTTGCGTTTAATTCTATATTAAAAAAAAAACTAACATAAATTATATATATGAAAAAAATTCAAAATTAAAAGAAAAAAAAACGATATCAAGAAGGGCAAAACATAACTGGAAAACAGTTTTTAAATAAATCAAAACAAAACAACGTAGCATTTCTCGTTCCCTTTCCACCATCTTTGAAAACAAAATCAGTCAAAATAAAATAAGATTCAAGGAAACAACACAGCAGAACCTTCCCCCTTCCCAAACTCGAACTCACAAATACTTTGTCATTCCTAACTTTATTTTTTTTATTTTATTTTATATTTTCCGTCTTTGTTGTTTTTTTTATTTCAAAAAAAGAAAAAAATTTATTTGTTTTAATATGTCGTTTTATAAACAATAGCACGGATGTCTTTTTTCCTGTTATTGTCTATTGTTGTTGCTGTTGTTGTTGTAGTTGTTGTTGTAGTTGTTGTTGTTGCTATTGTTGCTGAGGGTGTTGTTGTTGTTGCTATTGTTATTGTTGTTGATAGTGTTGTTGTTGCTGTTGTTGATGTAACTGTTGTTGTTGTTGTTGTCGCAGTGGCTATTGTTGCTGTTGTTGTTGTTGTTGGTGTTGGCATTGTTGTTGCTGCTATTGTTGTTGTTGTCGCTGCTGTTGCTCTGGTTGCTGTTACTATTGTTGTGGTTGTTGTATTGTCGTTGTTACTGTGGTTATTATTGTTGTTGTTGTTAAGGGTGATGGATTGGCAGTATCGTTAGAGCGTCGGACATAATGCTTTGTGACATATAGTTATGGCCCTTTACACTCTGAGTTCAAATCCCGCCGAGGTTAACTTTGCCTTTCATCATTACGGGGTCGGTAAAATAAAGCACTAGTATTGTACTGGGGTCAATTTAATCAACTTTCCCCTCCCACCAAAATTGTTGGTTTCTGCTAATTTAGGAAATGAACGCTGACGGGCTAGGGCAAGATTTTGTTGATATTCTGAATTTAATGGTGGGTGAAATGAATAATGATAATGGAAAACCTATGAATCTAAGATTGCAGACAGAACAAAGTTAAAAGAAACGACAGCTAAGATAAACATGGTCGTCTCATACCTTGAGGTGAAGAATCTTCATCAATGCAATAACATCTTCAAATCAGCCGCAAATGTGGTGAAAAAATTGCTTGGTATCAAAACGAGGGAAAACAGACGAGAAAGGACAGAATCTTGGTGGAAGAAGTGGTTGAATTGTCAAGTCAAGGAAATAAGAAAGGACATCAGGAAACTTGAGTCTTTATTAAACATGCCATTAAAAAATATAGATACTAAGGATAGTCTGACAAAGAAATACAACACAAAGGGAAAAGGGTTAAATGTTATAATAGATCAACTAAAACAATGTGGCATAGCCAAAAGTGAAAAAAATCAAAAGATATGAGAGCAGAGTTACCCAGTATAGACAAACCACATGTTCGACAACAACCAGATGTTATTTGAACAGATTGAATGGAAAGAAAGAGGCAACGATGCTATTTCTGAGGCTGAACAGACTAACACACTTTAGAGAGGGGTATGGGAGAAGGATGTTGAGCATAACAGTAGGGCAATGTGGATTGTTGAAAAGGAGTAAATGAACAAGCACGCCAACAACCTGATTTGAATATCTCGGTTGAAATCCTTAAAAAGCAGATCAATAAATTAACCAACTGGAAATTACCAGGCCATGTTCAATGACTGCTTGATGTTCGGCGAAGTACTGCAGTGGTTGACAAAAGGTACAGCGGTTCTAATAATGAAAAACCAAGCCAAGGGAAATGACATTACCAATTCTTGATTTATCACGTGTCTGTCCTCGATGAGGAAATTGCTAACAAACATTATGTCTGAGGAAATCTACCACCACCTCGGCATAAACAACTTATTGCCGGGGGAACAGAAAGGATATTGAAAAAGTCCCGTGGTACAAAAGACCAGTTACTTATTGACAAGATGATAATAAGGAATTGCAAGAGAAGGCATACTGGTCTTGTTATGGGATGGATAGATTACAAGAAGGTATTCGACATGGTTCCTCATTCTTGGATAACCAAGTGACTGGAAATCTTCAAGATGGCAGACAACATCAGACTGCTATTAAGTAATAGCATGGAGATTTGGGGAACAGAGTTAACATTTAGGGGAGAATCCTCAAGAGGAGAGAAAATCAAGAGATGTATCTTCCAAGGAGATAGTCTCTCCTGTTTATTGTTTGTCTTTACCCTTAGACCCTTGTCCCTCATATTGCGAAGAGTGAGGAAAGGATACGAACTGGGAAGAGGAAAGCTTTCCATCAACCACCTCCTCTTCATGGATTCTTCTGGAAGAGCGAGAAGGAGTTGGATGTTAACACTGTTTGTATTTTCTGCAATGATATATGTATGGAATTTGGTGTCAATAAAGTGATGCGGAGAGGCAAATTGAAGAGAAGCAAAGGAATCAAGGTACCAACGGGTGAGATGATAAAGGAAATCGACACCGAAGAGGGACATAGGTATTTGGTTGTTCTGGAAGCAGATAGCACCAAGAACAATAACATTTAGGAGATGATAAGAACTGAATACATAAGGAGAGTAAGGAACATAGCATAATAAAATCACATCTGAATAGTAGAAATGCCATAAGTGCAATAAATTCCCGAGTTGTGTATATTATTAGATACAGTGCAGGAATTCTTAAATGGAAAAAAGATCTTGCTTAATAATACATGTAGCTTGCCCCTTTGACACAAGAGTGTAAGAGAAAATTAACCGGTACCAAGATCTAAAGTGGAAACTGAAAAGAATTTGGAACTATCATGAGATCAAGGTCGTCCTCATCATCATAGGAGGACTAGGTACTATCTCGAAGAATTTCCAAGGCTGGTTAAAGAATATTAGCCCAGCCCCCTTATGGAACACTTCAAAAGGTATGCTTGCTGGGATCACAAAGAACCTTCTGATACGTTCTGAATATCCGAGGCTGCAGGTAGTGGCTTGGATGTTCATTAGGGCAAATTTTCCGATTAAATAACATCAATGACTGAGATATCAAAAAGACATTAAATACAGCACAGAATGGCACAGGACCGTACACATTTGGTCATAGACACAGATACTACACAACTAAATACCTACAATTACACCACATAATAAAGATAGGAACTATATAGATACGCAACTAAATGAAAAGTATCTTGTCTGTAGAATAAGACATATACTATAATAAGTGTAAAGACACACCCAAAACAGTAGAACTTTATAGTTGCCAACCAATTACCTTAACAATTGAGATAGAAGGAATACACACTCACACACGCGCAATAATACCAAGTCCAACCCCATTACACAATGCCTTTGCATCTACATTGTCAAAATAAGGCCTACATAAGGATAGGTATAATGACAACACCAACCGATATAGCGCCCCATCCGAAGGCTTACAAAACATATCTAAAACATCCATTTAGTTTATTGAAATATTAACCCAAGTCATAGGCGCTCCATTGTTTAACTCCCATACGATACATACATTACACACACACAAACAGACAGACGCACACACACACACACACACACACACACACACACACACACACACACACACACACACACACACACACACACACACACAGAGCCACACCCCTACCCCACCCACATACACTGCCCACAAAAATTGTTACATCAACATAGTCATTAATTTAAACCCGAGCTACAGTCAACGACACTTTTATACAGTGACTCGAGACTAAAGACTAAAATACATTAAAAAACGGCCTCAGCGATAAACCTAGGCTATAAAATATGAAACAATATGTTGAAAAAGATAATAACCAACACTAATATCACTAATTTATTTACATATACAACTGTTCCCCACCACATAACTCCTCAGTCCTCACTTCTCTCTCTTTCTCTCTCTCTATATATATATGAGAAAAAATAGGAAAAGATAAATACACATACACACATATACGTAGAAAGGTGTTAGTTTGTGAGATCGATCCAGCTAACATGTTGCTGCAAAATGTACTTGTAACCACAGGCCTACGTCAACAGCTATATTATATTGGTATATCTTATAAAATCATTTATATATTAATTAACAATAACTTGTTTTTCCTTTTAATTTGTGCGTTAAACATACAATTCACATTACGATAAGTTGGTTGTTGAATCTGTAACGGTGGAGATTTCTGGCAATTTTGCTCTTCGTACAACCTACTTACTCTCTGCGAATCAGGGCAGAGTTGGCTATGCGAGTTGGAATTGCTATTTTAACGCGTCTCCCTTGCTATTCTCCGGGGCATCACTTTCTCCTTTGTGTCAACTGGGACCACAAGACAGCTTGCTCTTGATATTCTGCACATCAGACGGCGTTCTCCTACACTGTCTGGGTTCATATTATTGGGGGTAGCGATGGTATAGGTTACTGATATCCACACACACACACACACACACACACACACACACACAGACACGCACGCGCGCACACACGCGCACACACACACACACACACACACACACACACACACACACACACACACACACACACACACACACACACACACAGACACATACAAACACCCACACACCCACACAAACACACACACACACACTCTCTCTCTCTCTCTCTCTCTCTCTCTCTCACACACACACACACATTGAAGTTAATTATATTTAAGGAAAGAACTTTTGTTTTTCAAAAATACCATTTACATTACTTTTCTACATTAAGATTCATGGTTTTCCAGAATATCTGTAAAGTACATATTAACACTATTTATATTGACATTACCTTTCGATCAGTTCTATCTCCTGTCGTCTTCAGGTTGTTAAATTAATGTAGTGTAGATATAAGAAAATGTCCGTTTATTGGTTTCGACGATAACTGTTCCAGTTGTTCGATCAACGGAATAACCAAGATTAATGTACAAGTCGCTGAGTATTCCATTGACTCGTGTACGCTTAACATAATTCCCAGCGAGATTCTGCGAGACTCAATGTGTGACAAGGCTAGCCCATTTGAATAACAGGTACAATCCATCTGACAGCCTTCCAAACAATTACAATCTTCCTAATTCTACTCATAAGGCACGGGTTGACCCCAAATATTGTTGAAATATCATGCTGTGGGTCAAATTTGCAAACTCATGATTGCAAAGTGATCTTATTAACCATTCGATCATGCTGCGTCCCCGGTGTAGATATAAAATATGGTTGTACTTTTATTCATTAACACTTTTTAGGCTGCAAACTTCATTGGTGTTTCTAGCCGTTTGTGCTGCACTGCGACCGAATTGAAACTGCGAAAATCCTGTTTTGACATCTTAACTTCAAAGACCTGACAATTGACAAAAAAATGCAATTAATATTACGAATAGACAAGATAGAGTTTCGACTTTTGACACAAGGCCAGCGATTACCCCAGTGCATCACTGGTACTTTATTTTATCGATCCCGTAAGGATGAAAGGCAAAGTTAACCTCGGCGGATTTGAACTCAGAACACAAAGGGCCATAACTCTATGCTGCAAAGCATGGTGTCTGACGCTCTACCGATACTGCCAAACCACCGCCCCAAGGATAGACAAGGTAGACAGAAACTGTTTCTGTCTATCAAGGACAGACAAGATAGACAGAAACAGTATAAAATAATCTTTCAAATGATGCATAATTTTACACACTCTAACTCGGCCTTTATTCTTTAAAAATGCTAAAACCTGCATGAATTTTTGAACAACACAGACTGTAACGCGGTTTTTAGTATAGTCATACCACAACTTGGTGTATCGTAAGAGGCGACAAAAAGGGATGGTGTCGGGAAAGGCATCCGGCTGTAAAACATTGCCTCATAAAGTCTCACCCAACTCATACTAACATGGAAGAGCGGATGTGAATCAATGATGGTGTTACACAGCAAAATGAGGTGAACAGCCAGGGAAATTATAATAATCTTGTTAACAAACAACACATCTCAGACACTTGGACGTTTCTCTCTATTTGTAAAAAACCCCAATTCAATAATTGTACACAAACATTATCTAACGGCAAACTGCCAATGTTTTTTATCACTGTTTATTGATAAATAATATATGTGTGTGTGTATATATATATATATATATGAATGTATGTATGCGTGTGTGTGCACGTGTGCGTATCTACGTATGTATATATATATATATATATATATATAAATTGTCTTATATCTCTGCTGCGCTAAAACTGTTATTTCTTAGTTTCGTTAAACAGCATTTGTTCTGATAGACAGCTTACACTAAAATATTGCCAAAACAGGGAGCCACTACTTGATTGTTCAACCTGTTAGAAATAGCGATCAAATCGCCTTGAAATCATATTCTTACCATATTAAAAAAGAAAAGACATTAGATATCTCTCTATCTGTTTGTCTCCACCCACTCAGTCGGGCCTTCCTCTCTCTGTTCATCTATCTATCTATCTATCTATCTATCTATCTATCTATCTATCTATCTATCTATCTATCTATCTATCTATCTATCTATCTATCTATCTGTCTGTCTGTCTGTCAAACCACATGGAAATGCAACAATACCTATTGTAGATAAACTTGCTAATGCAGTTACACAACATACAGCCACAGTTAAATTTCTAACGTACCTCAACTTCCCGACGCAGTTGGATACACTCGGCTTTCAAAACAACGCAAAGCAAACGCCACGCTCCGTAATATGGTTACGTTCTATTCCATAGTTAAAATAAATAAGTAATCAGCAGTTGTCTCACTATTGGTCCTCATTGTTTGTGTGTGTGGGGGTGCGGGTATGGATGTTAATGTATATGTGGGTCTGTATGCTTTCAGTTATATGTGTACGCGCGCATATGTGTTGTATCTATATATGTGTACGTATGTATGTATACACATGTGTGTGTGTGTGTATGTATGTATGTATGTGTGTATGTATGTGTGTATGTATGTTTGTATGTATGTGTGTATGTATGTGTGTATGTATGTGTGTATGTATATATGTATGTATGTTCTTCTGGTTTTATAATTTCACAAAGTTTTCCCAATAGAGAGAGAGTCGGTTTCTAACATAGACACAAGACTCTCTCATTGGAATTTACACAACATCAACTAGGTAGGTATGTGTGTATGCATGCATGTGTAGATATGGATGTTATTGTATGTGTGGATGTGTGGATGTGTATGTTTTGAGTTGTATCTGTGCATGTGTATATGCTTTGCATCTGTACATGTGTATATGCAGTTATTACATGCAGAATTTTTGGAATGTTTTAAATATTTTTACAGTTCCATTAATGAATTTTACTTGTAATTTCCTAACTAGTTGTGTTCTTTCTGGTTCTGTGAAGCCTAGCTTCAGGTAGTTATTAACATATCCTAGAGCCCGAATAACCACAGGTATAAATCTGAAGCTATAGTCAGGATGAAGTATCTGCAGATTCCTCATTAGTTCTGCACAGATGTTCTCTTTGCTAATCTTTAATATTATTTTGGCATCTGCTGGACAGCTGACTTCCACTACTGCGCATACCTTCTTTTCCCTGTCCCATATCACTATATCTGGTCTGTTATGCTTGCATTTTATTGGGATTTTGACTGAAACATCGCACCAGTACTCTTTCATATATATATATGACTTCCACATTGTAACTTTTATTGTAAGCACTATCTTTTCTACGGATTGCACTGTACAGTGTTTTGGCCACTACATCATGCCTCATAGGTAGATAGTACCGCGATGTCATCTTTGGACAGCTGCTTATGACATCTTCGATATTAATTCTGCAGAGTCTGCACTTGTTGTCATATCTATGTGTTTTGCCTGCATCCTTATCTCTTTTGTGTATCAGATATTTTCTATTGATTTCCTGTTCTTAGATTGCAAAAGCATATCCTTTAAAGTTGGAGCCAATATAGCGGCAGTTGGTCCAAGATAGACTACTTTGCTTATCTATATTACTCTCATTTTGGAGCCTCCTGGAAACATATCCATGCATGACTTTTTGCTGATAAACATGTAGGTTTTCATTCATGGATTCACTGCGGTATTACTGGATAATTTTCCTGGATGTGAGATGTATGTATGTATGTTATCTCTTTCTCTTAATTTCGAGTATGTATGTATGTATGTATGTATGTATGTATGTATGTATGTATGTATGTATGTATGTATGTATGTATGTATGTATGTATGTATGTATGTATGTATGTATTCTAGGAGAAAGAAAACTCTGATATAACACCTGCAACCCAGATGGTATCCAATGATGTTGACTTGTTCTTCTTTTTGGTAAATATCATCTTGGTTAAGAGAGTGGGACTGGCTTTGTGCTGTGCCTTTGCTCACTATAAAAGCTTCACGGCACAGGCATTTCTTTATATCTAGAGATCTCTCTGCACTTGTCATCACATGGTACCATGGGCCCAGCACTGTGTCAATAATTGTCACAAGTGTAGTGTTTGTACCAGAGTTTTCAAGTCGCTGGCTGGACTAAAAAGTCACACTTGTTCACCGCATCGGTAGGGGTTCTCCTACATGGATATAAAGTAGTGGCCGTACTCGAAAACGAGTTGGCAGCCACTATGTATGTATGTATGTATGTATGTATGTATGTATGTATGTATGTATGTATGTATGTATGTATGTATTGCTCACTATAAAAGCTTCCCGGCACAGGCATTGCTTTATATTTGGAGATCTCACTGCACTTGTCGTCACATGGTACCATGGGCCCAGCACTATGTGTCAATAATTGTCACAAGTGTAGTGTTTGGACCAGAGTTTTCAAGTCGCTGGCTGGACTAAAAAGTCACTCGTTCAGCGCATCGGTAAGGGTTCTCCTACATGGATATAAAGTAGTGGCCGTACTTGAAAACGAGTTGGCAGCCACCATGTATGTATGCATGCATGTTTGTGTGTGTATGTGTACGTATATATATATATATGTGCTTATATGTATATAATCTATTTCTGTATATTTACACATATACGCACACATTCATACACATACATACGTACATATATATATATATATATATATATATATATATATATATATATATATATATATATATATATATATATATATATATATATATATATATGAAGGCGTGTAGCTGAGTGTTTAGAGAATTGGATTCGCAATCGTAAGGTTGTGAGTTCGATTCCTGGACCACGCGATGCGTTATGTCCTTGAGCAAGACACTTTATTTCACGTTGCTCCTTCTACCTGGAGTTGCGACCGATAGATAGTATTAGCAATTGGAAAGACCAACGGAAACATTGTTTCCTCGGTCCGATTTGACGAAGGTCGATCGTTCCTTATATATATATGTGTATATGTTTATACATACATATATATATATATATATATATATATATATATATATATGTAAGTATGTATACACACATACATATATGTATACAGACGTACAGTAGTATGTATATATATACATACATGCACACATATATATATGTACGTATGGGTTTACCGAACATTTATTATAATGCTCGGATTGTTTGTTTGTAAACAAGCAAAAAGCCTGAATTACGCCGTACAGTGTTCAGGCAACCACGTCACCTTTTTGTTCAACACTGACACAGGAACGATGTACTAGTTTCAAGCTTATTAGCTATCGTCAGCATCGTATACCTTTCTGTCAGATGGTTGAACGTCTGAAAGTATATACTTTCCTTATGCATATTAACGGCTGAGCAGCCTAATTTGCATATCGAGTGAGTTAGTCGGCCGGGCGCACCGAAAACGATAAATGGAAAAGAATGAAACGAAATTTCATTTCTCACTCTTAGTACGACTGGTACTTAAATGTAAGTATGTATGTATACGCACATACATATATGTATACAGACGTACAGTAGTATGTATATATATACATACATGCACATATACACTAAGAGTGAGAAATGAAATTTCGTTTCATTCTTTTCCATTTATCGTTTTCGGTGCGCACAAGGAAAGTATATACTTTCAGACGTTCAACCATCTGACAGAAAGGTATACGATGCTGACGATAGCTAATAAGCTTGAAACTAGTACATCGTTCCTGTGTCAGTGTTGAACAAAAAGGTGACGATGGTTGCCTGAACACTGTACGGCGTAATTCGGGCTGTTTGTTTACAAACAAACCGAGCATTATAGTAAATGTTCGGTAAACCCATACGTACATATATATATGTGTGCATGTATGTATATATATACATACTACTGCACGTCTGTATACATATATGTATGTGCGTATACATACATACTTACATTTAAGTACTAGCCGTACTAAGTGTGAGAAATGAAATTTCGTTTCATTCTTTTCCATTTATATATATATATATATATATATATATATATATATATATATATATATATATATATATATATATATATCCAGGGGGTGTAACTAGGAGTTACTGCAGGTCCACCCGGGTGAGCACTCGATGTTAAGGTTCACTTCTGTGATGATGTGTAGAACTATACAGGGTGTAATATATAGAAAGGATAAAAAGGACGATTGATTATTCCTTCATTGCATTTATTGATAGGTGACGCGCGTTTTGCCACTGATCAGCTCAAGGTTCGATCTATATCGATCCTACCCGACTCAATAATCCTCAACTCGACGGACCCACTTAAAATGCTATAGCATATAGATCGAACCTTGAGCTGATCAGTGGCGAAACGCGCGTCACCTATCAATAAATGCAATGAAGGAATAATCAATCGTCCTTTTTATCCTTTCTCTCTCTCTCTATATATATATATACACACAAATATATGTTATATAAACACACACATACACACTCACATACATCTACATACATTCACATACACGCGCGCATACACAAACATATATATATATACAATTAAAAACATGCTTACATTCAGTTCATATAAATAGACAGATACATACAGCTCTATCAATATATTTTAGTGACCATCTAATCAACCCACATCTTTACGTTCTAACTTTCATTCGAACCACCAAGCTCCTTCATGCCATACACACAGTCACTCACACCACAATTTCAACCACCCTCACCCTTATTATCGTTGTGACCTCCCTTATTAGCATTGTGACCCGATGAAAAACAGCCAAATGTCCCTCAAACAGGACTCTACCCGTCACAAACTATGTAGGAATACATTATGCAACGTAGTGTCGGATATACACTATATACGCTATATATAAATATATTAAAACAAAGAATGAGGATGGTCATGGATGGAATGTTTTTAATGATGAAAGTTTAATCAAACAGAACACACATGGGGCAAAAATAATGGTTTCTTATATAGGCACAAGGCCAGCAATATTTGGGGGCGGGGAAAGTCGATTTAATCGAACTCAGATTATGAAGGGCCATTACTCTATGCCGCAAAGCATGATGTCGGACGCTCTACCGATACTGCCAATCTACCGCCCTACATGGGACAAAAATAATAACAAACAGCAACTACTACTTCTACAGAGACCAAACCTCTGTTAGTGTTGCCAACATCACAAGATTTCAAAATATATTAATCCGTTTTGCCAATTTCTCTCTCTCTCTCTC
>OZ024741.1:160607715-160612715 GCA_964016885.1 Eledone cirrhosa | reverse complement strand
TATGTTTTTTCGTAGGTCAGCAATCTTTTTTTCTATTTTAGTTATATATGATGGTATTTTTGGTGGTGTTCTGTTCTTGTGAAGATCTCTGCTATCACCAAGATAATGCTTCACTGTTGTTGCTATGGTATATAAACAGGCGTTGATTTGCCAAAATGTTGGGGTTTTTATCCGTCGTAAATATTCATCTCCTATTTCATCAATAACACGTAATATTTCATTATTTGGTTTTTTATTAAACATTGTCGTTTTAACACGTTCAGCAAGACAGTTAATTTCAGAGTTGATTTCTCTTTGGAAGATTTCGTTGAGGGAAATTTTCAATTGTTTATACTTTTGGTTATTATCATTATCGATAGTATTTTCCACAACAGTCGAGGTAGACTCAGAGGTACACGTGGTGTCAAATTTCTTCGATTATTATTATTATTTCTTCGATCATTATTATTATCGATAGTGTTTTCCCCAGCATTCGAGGTAGACTTAGATGGTATAGGTGGTGTCAAGTTTCTTACAGGCATAGTTGTTTCAAGACGCTGTTCGACCTGACTGCTAGGAAGTCTAGTAGCATGATAACATGTTTGTTGTGGGGGACTTACAATTAATAATATTTATCTTATTTTTACGTTCAACAAACGTCACTTGTTGGCGCTGTGAAATAATTTAGCTCTGGGTGCATTTCGTCCCATTGTAGCTTCATTCTGTTCATATAGCCAATGGCGGGATTGTTTTGGGCCATTTTATAACAATTAAATAAATTATTATTAAGTTCGCAACTCCAAGAGAAATGCGATTTATAATTTCGGTTTCTTCTGTAGCTACAACTGAATAAAGTTTGATTACCTTCCTTGTTATTTGTCTTCGATACTTCCTTAATTTTTTTGTCGATGTTGTGTTCAGCCATGCTGTTTGTAGCAAATCCTTGTAAAATGAATTATGTATTTAGTCGGATATCTCTACGAATTCGAATAAAAGGTGTCTTCAGAAGATATAGTTAGAAGAATAACCAGTTATTCAACCTGACTGTAGTTGTGGCATTACCGTAGGAGATAGTATTCATCTTAAATTTAATAAATTATCTCCCACGCCAAAATATGCGACAGATCGCGTGTATGTATGTATGTATGTATGTATGTATGTATGTATGTATGTATGTATGTATGTATGTATGTTATCTCTTTCTCTTAATTTCGAGTATATTTTTTTGACCGGCCACCTTCCTGGTGGCAAGGTTGTAAAAGAAAAGAAATTGTAATCCCTTGAATCGCAAGAATGTTTTGCAAATTTTGTAGGTGCCAGCTATCGCAGCCATTTGTAGACTATGAATTAGGGAGCTGCGCTCTTTGTCCGCAAATCCAGGTTCAGTCATACTTTGGTCCTAGCTCCAATAAATATACATATAAATATATACACATATATATATACATATATATGTGTGTGCATATATATATATATATATATATATATATGTGTGCATATATATATATATATATATATATATATATATATATATATATATGTGTGTGTGTGTGTGTGTGTGTGTGTGTGTGTGTGTGTGTGTGTGTGTGTGTGGGTGTGTGTGTGTATACATATATATATATACATATACACGTACATACATATTTATATGCTCACACGTGTATTTTTCCTCTCTCTCTATCTATCTATAATTCTTTATCTGTTATATACATACTATCTGGCCTTCTTGCGCCCTTGTGGCAAATAAAGAAATATATCTATTTAACTATCTATGTATTTTCTATTACATACATACATACATACATAGATATATACACACACACATGAATGGACCTATTATTTTTATCTAAAGACATTTTTTGCAATTCCATCCCGCCCGTCCCCTTAATCTATTTTATTTCTCATTCTTTCTTCTGATGAAGGACTAGTGTCCGAAACGTTAAGACCCTCATCCTGCTATTTCAAGCATTAACCTAATGCATATCTTCCATATACTGTACCGATTGTGTTGTTATTTCTGTTTACCTTTTACATATAAATATATATATATATATATGTATTGAGTACCTTACTTACTGCGGTTATCCCCGACTCAACCCGGGACCTACGTATATATATATATATATATATATATATATATATATATATATATATATATATATATATATATATATATATTTATATACATATATGTTATATACAATATTTAAGTCTATATTTGTATGTGTATGTGTGTTTGTTTGTATAAGAAAAATACACATTCTTTTTATGTATGTATTGAATTGTCTTTTTCCGTTTGTAAAACCCAACGTAAATATGTGCATGTGTGTGTAGTTGTACGCCTGTATGTGTATATGCGTGCGTGTAATTATGTGTGTATATGTATGTACATATTATAGATGAAGTAAAGGCACGTGTCTTTGTCGTTGAGTATTCGGCTCATAATCGTAAATTCGTGAGTTCGATTCCAAGAGGCGCATTGTGTCCTTGAGCAAGGCATTTTATTTCACGTTGCTCCAGTCCACACAGCTGGCAGAAATGGTTATACCTGTAATTCGAAGGACCAGCCTTGTCACATTCTGTGTCATGCTGAATCTCCCTGAGACCAACGTTAAGGGTACGCGGGTCTGTGGAATGCTCAGCCACTTGCACGTTAATTTCACGAGCAAGCTGTTCTATTGATCAGATCAACTGGAACACTCGTCATCGTATCTGACGGAGAGCATTTCATTCCATTCCATGTAATAGATATGTATGTGTATATGTATATGTGTGTATGCGCGTGTGCTAGCGAGTCGTAGAAAATCAATGCTAATAAATATTTCTTATATTGATACAAGCCTCTAAATTGTATAAGAGTTTACACTATTGACTCGTATATCACTGGTATCTATTTTATCAAACTCTGAAGCATGAATAGTAAAGTTGACTCAAGTGTGATTTCAAATCCTTGATAATAATTGTTTCTTCTTTTGGCACAAGGCCAGCAATTATCCCAGTGCATTACTGGTACTTTATTTTATCGACCCCGTAAGGATGAAAGGCAAAGTTAACCTCGGCGGGATTTGAACTCAGAACGGAAAGGGGCGTAACTTAATGCTGCAAAGCATGGCGTTCGACCCTCTACCGATACTGCCAAATCCCGGGAAATAATAATTGTTTTTTATCGACCACTGGGGCCAAAACGTAAAGGACAGTACACAAACAGGGACAGAGGGAGTTTTTATAGAACGTGTAAAGATAAAAAAAAAGATAATAAGAAAAATTAACAATAAATTAATAACAATAAAATTCCCTAGTAGGGAGGAGTACCCCCCAGGGACAACTTAGGATCCCCACAAATCCTAAACCACCCTAATCACCAAGAATACCTTCCGAAGGTGTTCCTTCCCTCTCTAAACTCTCCAGCCTACAGGCACTAGATCAGAGTAGCCCCATCTACTTGGGCCACTCTCGCAGCATTCACTCACCTTTTAACAAATGTACTCGGGGACAGCACTTCTATCACTTCCCTCACATTACTTTCCATGCAGAACTTGGAAAGGTTGATAGGGATTTGACCGAAGATGTAAGTGTTTGTCTTCAGTCCTTTTCGCAGACTCCACCATACAACCTCTTTCGTTACATCCAAAAGAAGGCGGAGGAGTGATCCTCGCGATGGAGTTGGGCGATAGTCGGATTGGTCCTACATGCGATAATAGCTGTTCGATAAAATTCCACAAGTTAGCAATGTTTGGGCAGTGAACGAGTGCATGCAGAACGGTTTCAACCCTCTGTGCATATCTCAAACAGATCCATCTGACAGCACTTCCGTGCCTGTAGAGTTGTCTGGAAGGGGATTTCTGGAAATTGTCGATCGTCCTCGGCTCGAAGGTTCTTCGGAACAGACTGGTTAGTTCGATTTCGTTGACGCCCAGAATTTTCCCGAGAACGTCGTCGCACTTGTCCACCACTAGTCCTCCATAGAATGCTAGAGTAAAATTTCCACTGACCACATTTTTAGGACCAGCTGGAGCTGGTCATAGTAGTCACCATCGACAGTGTCCTCTGCGACGACTGTTAGGGTATAGGTGACGACGATAGTCATGTTCCCGTGTCCGTGGAGAACACGGGCGGAAAGCAAACAGTTGCTTACCGGGTTCCAGCTGATGAGAGACTTGCGGACTTGCTTCAGCATGGCCAGTCTCACGCCGCAGAGGCCCGTCCGGTCCTCAGGGCCACTCAAGATGAGGCATCGGTCTCCCAAGATGAATTTCCCGCCAGCATGATGTTGTAGTGGGATAGCTTTCAGGACAGAAGAGTGACTGATCCGGGGCGAAGGAGCGACAGGACACTCCATGTGGCAACACGAATTTTGTAGCATAAGTCAATTTCTCGTTGGTGGGGGGCGTGCAAGGGTACGTTCCGATGTTTGGCAGTCCGTTTCCTTCTAGTCGGTTACGTATCTCTCTCTCTCTCTCTCTCTCTCTCTCTCTCTCTCTCTCTCTCTCTCTCTCTATATATATATATATATATATATATATATATATATATATATATATATATATATTTAATATAGAAAGGCTTCTACAGGACTAGAACTGTTTCATTAGGGGAGAAATCATCAGGAAGCCCTGATGATTTCTCCCGAATGAAACAGTTCTAGTCCTGTAGAAGCCTTTCTATATTAAATATTTATACTCTGCTTTGTATTGAGTACCTTACTGTGGTTACCCCCGATTGAACCCGGGATAATATTATATATATATATATATATATATATATATATATATACATACACACACACACAGACACATGCACACACACACACACACACACACACACACACACACACACACACACACACATATATACATACATATATATATATAAATATAATATATATATATACATATATATTTACAGATGAAATGTTATGTTGACTTTTAGTATTTTCAAAGCTACGATACCCACAGTGGGACCCGAGAACCCCACCTGCGTTTAGCAAACTTGTTTGTCTACATTTCTGTCAAATTTATAAT
>OZ024741.1:160592715-160602715 GCA_964016885.1 Eledone cirrhosa | reverse complement strand
ACAGGTAGTCAAGTTTTTTGGGGTTCTGGGCCCCGATTTCTTCAGCCTGTCATGAGAAAAATTATTTATACTAAACTCGTCCTATGGACTGAGTGTTCTTACTCTTGGATATTTCCACTTAACTTTTACTTCAGTATATATATATATATATATATATATTATATTATTCAGAATATGAATAAATGAAGACATTCACATAATCAAAATATATGTTTTATTATATATATTTCGAAGGTACTGTGCTGTTTTTTCAGTACGTCCTCGTCAGATAAAATACATGAATTGATGTATGACATACCTCAACGTTCTTGATGGTTCAATTCCAGTATTGGCAGTACTGGAATTGAACCATCAAGACCATCAATACTGAAATTGAACCATCAAGACCGTTGAGGTATGTCATACATCAATTCATGTATTTTATCTGACGAGGACGTACTGAAAAAAAAACAGCACAGTACCTTCGAAATATATATAATAAAGCATATATTTTGATTATGTGAATGTGTTCATTTATTAATATTCTGAATAATATTAATAACTCCAGAAAAATTCACTGTAGAGTGCTTTTAATCTATTGTAAAACTATATTCATTGAGTAATCAATGAACCATATTAATCTTTGATTATATATATATTATATATATTATATATATATAGAGAGAGATAGATAGATATATAGATAGATATAGATGATTCAATGAATTATTAGTGGTGGTACCAATATGAGTACTCGATTCACAGGAAGAATGTATATATTAAAAAATAAACGAGGAAGTTTTGTTTACATGTTTTTATTGGGTATCGATCTATGACGTACGTTTCATAGATGATTGGCTCATTGTCACCTATGGAAGACATGGACTTGACTCCAGCATCGATCTGCTCGTCAGTCTTGGGGATTTAACAGAAAACAGAGTGTGTCTGAGGTGATCGGTAAAGTGTTGGGTATATATAAACAACGGCCCGGGTACTGCTGTTCTTATTCAGTTTAATAAACAATAAATACGAGGCTATATTTTTTCTCATAATTTCAAAATATCTATATTTTATAAAAAAATATCAAAATTGTAATGGTAATAGAATTTAGAAATGAAAGTCTGTTAATCTTGAAGCACCTACAATATTCATTGTGTAATTTTTTGTTGGTGCTCAAATGAATAAATTGTTGCTGCTTCCAACTCATGAACGACCAACATAGAGTTGACCGCGGGAGAAACGTGTAGTAGAGAGATCAAGTCCAACTATCTTGAGTGATTGACCCTGAGATTTGTTAATTGAAATAACAAAACTTAGTTTGATTGGAAACTGAAGCCTCTTAAATTCAAATGGAACAGCTGTAGGTCTGAAAGGAATTTTTAGAATAAAGACATTTTTTTCAATATTGTAAACAAATAAAATCCCCCCCCCCCCCAAAAAAAAATATTAATCTCTATTTTTGTATGCAGTGTAAATTAACCAAAATATAAGCAAATGTATTAACTGCTAATTTAACGGCATGAGAATATAAATATAAACGAACAGACACACATACACTCACACAAACATACACTTATAAAAAACACACACAGACATACATTCATACAAACACACACATAGTTTCACTCCCAGTATTTTGTTATGTCAGTCGTCACAGAAATGAATGTATACTCACACACACATACACTCTCACATACAATCACACACACATGTATATGAATGTGTAGATGTGTGTGTGTGTGTTTAATTCTCTGTGTATCTGATTAAATATTTACGTGAAGATGTGTGTGTATGTAACTTACTAAGGCCTACTGTACGTGACGAACGCGCAATCACACACACACCCACAGACACATACACACTTATATACAAAATGTGACGTCGTCGTCGTGTTATTAGTTGACTATAGTAGATTATTTTATATAAAATGTTATATTGTTTTAATCCAAATGGAAATAAAAATTACATGTTATTACTCCCGGGGTTGGGGGTCTAATACCTTGTAAAATTTGATTTGATTTGGTCGAGTGTTTGAGAATGCATAAGAAAAAAGACAGATAGATAGACAGAGAAGAGAGACAAAGAATTTTATATATAGAGAGATAGAGAGAGATAGGGGAGAAAGGAAGGGAATGGTAGACCGAAGCTAAATTTGTAATATAGCTAGAAACTTATATCATTGAAAGTGATAACTAACTACATAGTATTGATAGATTTAGTGCAGGGAGGGTATCAAAAGTAAAATATAGGAGATACTAAGACTAAGTAAATTATAAAATTAGATATGTATTTCAATAGATATAAAATAAGACTAGGATAGATAAAAGTGATAGATAATTAAAATAATAAATATTGATATTAATATAGATTTGCATAAACATAAATCAGTACACACACACACACACGCGCGCGCGCAGACGCACACATTTATATATTCATAAACCAGTATATAGTCCTACTGCGAATTAATCCTAGCCAGCCAAGTTCCCATTATATGCAAATGCACATCTTCAGCCAATGTTTTATACGCAGAAAAGCATGCACGCTTTAAGCTTATTCTTGTCTCAGTGCCGAGAGAAAATATCCAGAAACCTGTGTCTGGCATTATCACCGGCTACTGAGATTGTTGTGACATGATTAAAACTTGAAACATTCATAGCGAGGCTCTTGTATGTTTATTGTACATAAACGTGTATGTCTTCATATACACTACTACACTAGAAGAGGTGGTGTAAATGACATGCATGTTATCTAATGGCGAGCTCTTTGTGGAAAGTATTGCTACTCTGGACATTAACAAAGCAATCAACAGTGTTTCACCTTCTGATCTTTTATCAAAACTGCCTAAATATGGGCTCCAATCGTTACACAACTCTTAGATTGCTAGCTTCTTATTACGGTATGCGCTGATGGCGGATTGACTGATCCCACTACCTCTCTATTAACCCTAGTGTGCCTCAGTTTGGTTTTGTCCCTTACAAGACAAAACAAAAACAATTTTGATTTGATTCTACGCTGTATCTTTATATATACCATGCCATATGTGAGTTCTTCCGTATTCTGAGCATTTGATCAGAGGTAAACACTGTATTGGAGGTCGAGTGACGCAACTTCGAGTGATTAGCGGCCTCTAGACTCACTTGATCAATGAAACAATTGTTAATACTTGAAATAAAGCCCCTTGTTGTACAGCCGACCATGTTATTGTTCAATCTTTCACTATATATATATATATATATATATATATATATATATATATATATATATATATATATATATGTGTGTGTGTGTGTGTATTATGTATGTATTTTAATACAAAAGATATTTCGTTAGAGATAAAATAGATGACTAAATATTCAGGGTTTATTTTTTAGTATCTTTTAGATGCGTTACTTTTTGCCTTATGTATGTTTTTATTTTTCTATCTCTTGTCTCTGGCGCATTCCCCCTCCCCCTCTCTCTCCTCGATATAGTTCACAGTAGAGATAAAATATTTATTTAATAGGTAAAAGCAAAAATAAACACAAACTCCCTCTCCACATACTAGAAAAAATAATGAAAAAATAAACAACATAATAGAAGAAACTGCTTATATTTTTGGATATGTTAACCTATATATGTATGTTGTATACACACATACATATACTTACATATATTCATACATATATACATATATACGTACATACATTCAAACATTCATACATACGTACATGCATACATTCGTACATATTTACGTACATACACACGCATATGTATATATATATATATAAAATACATTTATATATATATAATATACATATACATATATGTATACATAGATACAAGTTTATGTACATATGTATATCTATACCCGCCTCTTATATATATATGTGTGTGTGCGTCATACATGTATATATATATATATATATATATATATATATATATATATATATATATATATATATATATATATATATATATATGAATAGATAGATATTTGGACAGATAGAGAGATATGTTTCTTTATTAGCCAAAAGAAGGGGACAAATACAAAGGGGGAGTTTACATACAATAAAAACGTGTAAAATATTATCACAAATGTAATTTAAAAGTTAATCGATTTTCCCCAATAGGGGGAGACATTACATATGGGTAACACATACCCCCGAAAAAAAATGTGCAACCCTCATCTCCAGGAGTACGAAGAGTGAGTACCCCTTTCCTCTCTTCCTCTTTTTCCTCAACCTACAGGCTGATATAGAGAGAAGGCCCATTCACTCGGGCCATTCTCGCCACTTTCACCCACCTTTCATAAAACTTGCTGGGGTACAGCACCTCTCTCTCCATCCTGATTCTTCTTCCAAAGTGGTATTTGAAAAAAAGAATCAGTTGTTGGCCGGAGAGAAAGGTGTCTGACCTCAGCCCTTTCAACCTTGTCCACCATACAACCTCTTTCGCCATAGCTATCACATAAAGGAAAACCGCCTCTCCCTCGTTTTTGAAGGAGGGTGGCGGTTTGATCATGACAATGGACTCGGTGGTCAACCGGATTGGTCCCACCCGCGACAATAGTCGTTCTACATAGCCCCACAGGTCGGTGACGCCCGGGCAGTGTATGAATGAGTGCGCGACGGTTTCTTCGTCTCGCACACACCTCGGAGAGATCTTTTTTTGCAGGGTCCCTGCCCGGGCGCGCATGTCTGTAGAGCTTGACTCGAACTGGTAGAGCTCCTCGGTAGCACTGCCAGGCCAGGGACTTTTGGAAGTTGTCCATCGGTCCTGGGTGGAAGGTCCTACCGAACAGACTGGCTAGTTCGTCTTCCTCTACGCCTAGAGTTTCACCGAGCACGTCGTCGCACTTGCTGCGGATCAACCCTCCATAGAATGACGAAGTGGAGTCTCCACTGATCGCCGGGTCCGCCTGCCAGAGGGCTGTGAGCCCCTGAACACGAGTCCGAATCCTGCCGCCTCGAGCACCGCATCCAGGTAACGATGGTCAACCCTATCGAAAGCCTTAGACTGATCCAAGTTGATCAGGGCCCCACCGAAGCTGGGTTTACACCTTACCCTCTCTATGATGTATCGCATGAGATGGAGGTTGTCGTGTATGGATAGATAGATAATTAGATATAATCCATCCATCAATCCATCTAAACCTACCTACCTACCTACCTACCTATCTATCTATCTATCTATCTATCTTCGATGACTTTGAGATCTACGCATCTCTCTGTCGGCCGGGGGGTGGGGGCGGAGTTGCCGTTTTTCTGCGGAAACACCTGAGCCTTGTAACACAGACGGTACATCTGGACCCGGAGTGTCGACTGGTGGTTCTAGACGTTGACGGTAGTGAAGGTGGAGCCTTCAGACTGGTGGCCGTATATGCCCCATCCGGGACACCGCGGCCAGACTTCTTCAAACGTCTAGAGACTTTTCTGGGAACGTCCCGCCCCTTGCTTTTAGTGGGGGACTGGAATGGATTCCTAGATGCACGTTGGGACTATGTGGGAACATGTCCCGATAAAGGGGGGGGGGGGGGGTAACAGCCTCAAACAGTGAATCGGCCGGTTTGACCTGGCCGACAGATATCGACTAGATTTTCAGACTGTGACACTGTAGACGTGGACTAATCTTAGCGGAACATCTAGATAGGGTTCTAGTTAGAAATAAGGATAGGGACATGTTAAGCTGTCCACAAATGTTCATGGTTGCCTATTCAGATCACAAACTAGTGACCTGCATGGTCAACCTTAATAGAACCCATAGACAAGGACCCGGCTACTGGAAGCTGAACTTGTCGTTACCGACATGCAAAGCCTACAGTAGACGGATTAGCACTTTAGTTAAACAGCACTTGACAGGGGCCATTGTCAACAACAGATGGTGGTACTCTCTCAAGATGGCAGTTAGATTAGACTCGTTAGTTTTTAGTAAAGAATTAGCGTTAGATAGAAATAGAACTGAGAAGGAACTGGTAGATAAAGTAGAAGAGGCAATTAGAAGTGGCAACGTAGCCAGCGTGCTAGCAACGAAAACAGCCTTGGACCAGTTCTTCGACGCAAAGCATGAGGGCTGCGTTGTCAGAAGCAAAATACGTGCTCTGGGAAACGAGGGAGCCAAAGCTGTTAGATGGGTCCGAGTGACGGAGGCAAAAAGTGGCAACAAGTCCACGATTCGGTCTTTGAAGGACAAAAACGGACGCGTGATACGTGAGCCGAAGCATATGTGTGCGGCCTTTCAGCGGCACTTTGCTCAGCTGTTCGGACAGGGCGGCGCGCCGGGAGAGGCTATGGATTTCGGTCCATACCTCGAGGCCTACTGCGACTCTCGGACAGCGAGGCAAAGTTCTTTGAAAGGCCGATCTTAGCCGCTGAGATATGGGACGCGCTGAGCCAATGCGGCAAACGCAAATCTCCAGGTCTCGACGGTCTACCCTACGAATTTTACGTAGCAATGTCGTACTTATTCTCCGGTCTCCTGGAAGCGGTTTACTGCAACTGGCAACAGAACGGGAGGATTCCCAGTTCTGTGACCGGGGGCGTAGTCACACTAGTCAGGAAGGACGAGAATAAGGGGGATGACATAGGCAACTTCCGCCCCATAACTCTGCTAAACACAGAGTTACAGATTTTGGCCAAGGTGTTGGCAAAGAGGCTGGCGCTTGTCGTCAAGAACCTGGTGGGAGAAGCGCAGACATGCGCAATCCCGACCAGGTCCATATACGACAACCTCCACCTCATGCGATAGATCATAGAGAAGGTAGGGTGATCAACTTGGATCAGTCTAAGGCTTTCGATAGGGTTGACCATCGTTACCTGGATGCGGTGCTCGAGGCGGCAGGCTTCGGACTCGTGTTCAGGGGCTGGATTGCTGCAATGCACAACATCAACATCTGCTCATGGGTTAAGGTGAACGGCTACCTCTCGGAGCCGTTCCATATCACGCGATCCATTCGACAAGGATGCCCTCTCTCCTCCCTTCTGTACGTACTGACTCTCGAGCCACTACTGCGGAAGCTGGAGCTATTGCAGGGCAACCCTCTGGAACTGGGACTGCGGAAAGCGGCGTCGGCCTACGCCGACGACGTGACAGTAATCGTGTCGAGCGCCTCGCAAATCGAGGAAGTCGGCACCTTACTGAAGGAATACGAAAGGTTCACAGGAGCGAAGCTGAACCGGGACAAGTCCATCGGTTTGCAACTCGGATCGTGGAGAGGCAAACCGATGCCTTCCGATGGCATCGTTCGACGCTGGACGGAAGGACCAGTAAAGCTGTTCGGGGTCGGGTTTGCTCCGGACCTCCAGGTGGAGAAGAACTGGAACGAGGTGTCGGCCAAGGTGTTTGCACTCACCCAGAAGTGGGCCGAGTGCAAACTATCCTTCAAAGGTCGAGCGGAGGTGGCGAACACTTTTATAGCGTCCGCCATCTACTACCGCTTGACCGTCGTGCCTTGTCCAGCCAAAAGGCTCGCCAAAATGGAGCGCGCGCTCTTCCAATTCCTTTGGAAGAGGCGGGCTCCTTTGGTGAGAAGATCCATCTGCTGCCAACACCCTCCCAACGGAGGGCTGGGGATGCCGTGGCTGACGATGCGCAAACACGCGCTCAGGCTGCGGCATCTCTACGTATTCCTCACCGGACAACCGGCGTGGGCCCCGTTCGTGAGGCGAGCCTTCCCACGACTCGTTTCGCTGACTGAGCTGCAGTCCTGGGTCAAGCAAAGACCGAGGAAAATTGGCGACTGGCACATCGAATGTGCTCAGGCGCTCACAGCCCTCTGGCAGGCGGACCCGGCGATCAGTGGAGACTCCACTTCGTCACTCTATAGAGGGTTGATCCACAGCAAGTGCGACGACGTGCTCGGAGAACCTCTAGGCGTAGAGGAAGATGAACTGGCCAGTCTGTTCGGTAGGACCTTCCGCCCGGGACCGATGGACAACTTCCAAAAGTCCCTGGCCTGGCAGTGCTACCGAGGAGCTCTACCATTTCGAGACAAGCTCTACAGACATGGGCCCCGGGCAGAGACCCTGCAAAAAAGATCTGTCCGAGGTGCGTGTGAGACGAAGAAACCGTCGCGCACGCATTCATACACTGCCCGGACGTCACTGACCTGTGGGGCTATGTAGAACGACTATTGTCGCGGGTGGGAACAATCCGGTTGACCACCGAGTCCATTGTCATGATCAAACCGCCACCCTCCTTCCAAAATGAAGGAGAGGCGTTTTTCCTTTGTGTGATAGCTATGGCGAAAGAGGTTGTATGGTGGACAAGGTTTAAAGGGTTGAGGCCAGACACCTTTCTCTCCGGCTAACAACTGATTTTTTTTTCAAATACCACTTTGGAAGAGGAATCAGGATGGAGAGAGAGGTGCTGTACCCAAGCAAGTTTTATGAAAGGTGGGTGAAAGTGGCGAGAATGGCCCAAGTGAATGGGCCTTCTCTCTATATCAGACTGAGGAAAAGGAGGAGGAGAGGAAAGGAGTACAAACTCTTCGTACTCCTGGAGATGAGGGTTGCACATTTTTTCGGGGGTATGTGTTACCCATATGAACTGTCTCCCCCTTTCTTATGTGGAGTGGTCTGGTGGTGCTACCTACGTAGAAGTTGCTGCATTTGTCGCACTCTAGTCTGTATACGACGTAAGCCTGGTGGCATAGGTCTGTGTCGTTGATGGGGCAGTTGGCTAGCCTGCAGCGGTTGTCCAAAAGACACTCCACCAGACATGACAACCGCTGCAGGCTAGCCAACTGCCCCATCAACGACACAGACCTATGCCCACAGGCTTACGTCGTATACAGACTAGAGTGCGACAAATGCAGCAACTTCTACGTAGGTAGCACCACCAGACCACTCCACATAAGAATAAAAGAACATCTCAATACTAACGCTTCCTCATTTAAGAAACACCTAGTGAAATGCAAAAACACCGACAAAACCATAACAGTTAGGATAGAAACTAAGGAAAGAAACCTCGGCAATCTTAGAATTAAGGAAGCACTAATTATAGACAAAATACAAGCACCAATCAATAATAAACTAGAACTCAACAACTCAACACCCAATTTATAACTTGATAGAACTTCTAGCCCCGTATTTACACCCCTCCCATACACACGTACACACACACACACGCTTACACTTCCACTTATTCTCTCTCACACACACACACACACAAAGACCAGTTCTAACACGAGAGAACATCTATCCCTCACATTCACGTATAGACATATCTTCTCACACTCACACACACACATACTTACACATTCACGCATTCTCCCACACACTTAAACAGACATGTACAACCCCCCCCCCCTTTTAAAGGGAGACTACTCTTTATCCACCTAACCTTAACTCTTTGACATTAGAGATAGAACAGATACTCTATACCATTTCCTGACAGCATGACTTGGCAAGCTATTTAGAACAATGGTTTAACCACTTTACTTCCCCCCGAAGAAGAGATATTATCTCGAAAATTAAGGACATTTAAATAAATCTAAGGTAAAAGACTAATTGTCAACAATATCTTTTGCATTTGCATTCTTTATTCTATGTCCATGCCTGCATTGTTTTGGCTTTACAAATTCAAACGTTTATATATATATATATATATATATATATATATATATATATATATAGATAGATAGAGAGAGAGAGAGAGGAAGACAGTTAGAGATAGATAGAGAGATAGAGAGAGAGAAATAGAGAGTTAGCTAGAGAGTCGTTATTTCGAGGTTCGAGTGAGAATATTTGTGTCACAATCTTTTTCTCTTAGAAAATATGGTTGTATTTGTAATACGGTAGTTGAAAGTGACCGCTGACTTCTAATTTAGGCATAAGGCCAGAAATTTGAGGGAAATAGATAAGTCGATTAAATCGACTCTTGTATTGCGACATTTCACACACACACACACATGCACACACACACACACACACACACACACACACACACACACACACACACACACACACACACACACACACACACACACACACACACACACACACGCACACACTTATATATATATACTTATACATATACACAC
>OZ024741.1:160572715-160577715 GCA_964016885.1 Eledone cirrhosa | reverse complement strand
TTGTAGTTGTATTTGTGTTTGTATTGGATCGTCAAGTACGAAATTTGTAGAAATTTGTACAAAAAAACCCCAAATTTCTACAAATTTCATACTTAACGACCCAATAGTTCCGGTTGAGATAGTGGTTGTAGTGTTGTTGTAATTGTGGTTATGGTTATTGTTGGTGTGGTGTTGAAGGCATTCTTATTGACAATAGAATTGGTAACTGCAGTGGTGATAGCGGCAGGGCCTCCAAGAGAAATTTTGCAAGGCGGTACAAAACCCCTTTGGGGCCCGAATCAGGCAAATATTTTTTCTCAAAATGGATGTTGCATGGTTGCTGTGGGACCTTCTTAGCTCTTGGGCCCCGGAATAAAGTACCGGCTGGAACCCCCCCAACCCCCCACTATGATAGGCCCTGGATAGTGGTGTTGTTAGTGTGATAGTGGTTGTGATAGTGTTAGTAGTATAGTTGGTGGTAGGGCTATTTATAGTAGGTAGTCTTGATAGTAGTGATCTTGTATGTGGTGGGAATAGTCGTGACGATGGCAGAGTTAGTGGGGTTAGTGCTAGTGGCGGTAGTAATGGTGGTTGTATTAGTGGTGATGGTAGTTGTGGTAATGGTGAGGTAGTGGTGGTATTGGTGATGGTGATAGTGATGGTGGTAATGTTGATAGTGGTGGTGGTCGTAGTGGTGATGGTAGTTGTGGGGGTATTGTTGATGGCAGTGGTGCTGGTAGTGATGGTGGTAGTGTTGATGGTGGTGGTGGTCGTAGTGGTGATGGTACTTGTGGGGGTATTGTTGATGGCAGTGGTGCTGGTAGTGATGGTGGTAGTGTTGATGGTGGTGGTGGTCGTAGTGGTGATGGTAGTTGTGGGGGTATTGTTGATGGGAGTGGTGATGGTGATAGTGATGGTGGTAGTGTTGATGGTGGTGGTGGTCGTAGTGGTGATGGTAGTTGTGGTAATGGTGATAGTAGTGGTTGCATTAGTGATGGTGATAGTGGTCGTGGTCGTAGTGATGATGGTAATTGTGGTAATGGTGATGGTAGTGGTGGTATTGGTGATGGTGATGGTAGTGGTGTTGATGGTGGTGGTCGTCGTAGTGGTGATGGTAGTGGTGGGGTATTGTTGATAGCAGTGGTGCTGTTAGTTGTGGTGGTAGTTTTGATGGTGGTGGTGGTCGTTGTGATAATGGTAGTAGCGATAATGGTGGTGGTAGTGACGATGGTGGTTAAGGTTATAGTGTTGGTGGTGTTAATGGTGACAGTAGTGGTGGTGGTAGTGGTAGGTGTTCGGTGGTAGAGCTAATGGTGGTGATATTGTGTTGCTGTGGGTTGTTGTTTTAGTCCAACACTGATAAAAAATGTACTCAAAGTCATTCCAGTCATGACCAACTCTTCTTTTACCATGTACAAAGAATCTAAAACCACATTAACCAACGTGACACGGGGAAGATTTGGCTGCTATTTCTTGCAGATCACCCGACTAAATAGAGGTTATCTCGCTAGTTCGTATTCTCATTGTTGATAGTGATGGTGCTCATAGTAGTTGTTACTGTGGTTGTTGTTGAAGTGGTAGTGGTTGTTGTGGTGTTGGTTGTTGTTGAGGTTGTTGTGGTTGTTGTGGTTGTTGCTGTTTTGTTTTTTGTTATTGAGGCTGTTGTTGTTGTTGTTGCTTTTGGTGGTTGATGCGGTGGTAGTAGTAGTTGAAGTGTTGGTTGTTGTGGTGTTGGTTGCTGTTGAGGTAGTGGTTGTTGTTGAGGTTGTGGTTGTTGTTGAGGTTGTGGTTGTTGTTGAGGTTGTGGTTGTTGTTGAGGTTGTGGTTGTTGTTGAGGTTGTGGTCGTTGTTGAGGTAGTGGTTGTGGTTGAGGTAGTGGTTGTTGTTGAGGTTGTGGTTGTTGTTGAGGTTGTGGTTGTTGTTGAGGTTGTGGTTGTTGTTGAGGTAGTGGTTGTGGTTGAGGTAGTGGTTGTTGTTGAGGTTGTGGTTGTTGTTGAGGTTGTGGTCGTTGTTGAGGTAGTGGTTGTGGTTGAGGTTGTGGTTGTTGTTGAGGTTGTGGTTGTTGTTGAGGTTGTGGTCGTTGTTGAGGTAGTGGTTGTGGTTGAGGTAGTGGTTGTTGTTGAGGTTGTGGTTGTTGTTGAGGTTGTGGTCGTTGTTGAGGTTGTGGTTGTTGTTGAGGTAGTGGTTGTGGTTGAGGTAGTGGTTGTTGTTGAGGTTGTGGTTGTTGTTGAGGTTGTGGTCGTTGTTGAGGTAGTGGTTGTGGTTGAGGTTGTGGTTGTTGTTGAGGTTGTGGTTGTTGTTGAGGTTGTGGTCGTTGTTGAGGTAGTGGTTGTGGTTGAGGTAGTGGTTGTTGTTGAGGTTGTGGTTGTTGTTGAGGTTGTGGTTGTTGTTGAGGTTGTGGTTGTTGTTGAGGTTGTGGTTGTTGTTGAGGTTGTGGTTGTTGTTGAGGTTGTGGTTGTTGTTAAGGTTGTGGTCGTTGTTGAGGTAGTGGTTGTGGTTGAGGTTGTGGTTGTTGTTGAGGTTGTGGTTGTTGTTGATGTAGTGGTTGTTGTTGAGGTTGTGGTTGTTGTTGAGGTTGTGGTTGTTGTTGAGGTTGTGGTTGTTGTTGAGGTTGTGGTTGTTGTTGAGGTTGTGGTCGTTGTTGAGGTAGTGGTCGTTGTTGAGGTTGTGGTCGTTGTTGAGGTAGTGGTTGTGGTTGAGGTAGTGGTTGTTGTTGAGGTTGTGGTTGTTGTTGAGGTAGTGGTTGTCGTTGAGGTTGTGGTTGTTGTTGAGGTAGTGGTTGTTGTTGAGGTTGTGGTTGTTGTTGAGGTTGTGGTTGTTGTTGAGATTGTGGTTGTTGTTGAGGTTGTGGTCGTTGTTGAGGTAGTGGTTGTGGTTGAGGTAGTGGTTGTTGTTGAGGTTGTGGTTGTTGTTGAGGTAGTGGTTGTTGTTGAGGTTGTGGTTGTTGTTGAGGTTGTGGTTGTTGTTGAGGTTGTGGTTGTTGTTGAGGTAGTGGTTGTTGTTGAGGTTGTGGTTGTTGTTGAGGTTGTGGTTGTTGTTGAGGTTGTGGTTGTTGTTGAGGTTGTGGTTGTTGTTGAGGTTGTGGTCGTTGTTGAGGTAGTGGTTGTTGTTGAGGTTGTGGTCGTTGTTGAGGTAGTGGTTGTGGTTGAGGTAGTGGTTGTTGTTGAGGTTGTGGTTGTTGTTGAGGTAGTGGTTGTTGTTGAGGTTGTGGTTGTTGTTGAGGTAGTGGTTGTTGTTGAGGTTGTGGTCGTTGTTGAGGTAGTGGTTGTGGTTGAGGTAGTGGTTGTTGTTGAGGTTGTGGTTGTTGTTGAGGTAGTGGTTGTTGTTGAGGTAGTGGTTGTGGTTGAGGTAGTGGTTATTGTTGAGGTTGTGGTTGTTGTTGAGGTTGTGGTCGTTGTTGAGGTAGTGGTTGTTGTTGAGGTAGTGGTTGTTGTTGAGGTTGTGGTTGTTGTTGAGGTTGTGGTTGTTGTTGAGGTAGTGGTTGTTGTTGAGGTAGTGGTTGTTGTTGAGGTAGTGGTTGTTGTTGAGGTTGTGGTTGTTGTTGAGGTAGTGGTTGTTGTTGAGGTTGTGGTTGTTGTTGAGGTAGTGGTTGTTGTTGAGGTAGTGGTTGTTGTTGAGGTAGTGGTTGTTGTTGAGGTTGTGGTTGTTGTTGAGGTTGTGGTTGTTGTTGAGGTAGTGGTTGTGGTTGAGGTAGTGGTTGTTGTTGAGGTTGTGTTTGTTGTTGAGGTAGTGGTTGTTGTTGAGGTTGTGGTTGTTGTTGAGGTTGTGGTTGTTGTTGAGGTTGTGGTTGTTGTTGAGGTAGTGGTTGTTGTTGAGGTAGTGGTTGTTGTTGAGGTAGTGGTTGTTGTTGAGGTTGTGGTTGTTGTTGAGGTAGTGGTTGTTGTTGAGGTTGTGGTTGTTGTTGAGGTAGTGGTTGTTGTTGAGGTAGTGGTTGTTGTTGAGGTAGTGGTTGTTGTTGAGGTTGTGGTTGTTGTTGAGGTAGTGGTTGTTGTTGAGGTTGTGGTTGTTGTTGAGGTTGTGGTTGTTGTTGAGGTAGTGGTTGTTGTTGAGGTAGTGGTTGTTGTTGAGGTAGTGGTTGTTGTTGAGGTTGTGGTTGTTGTTGAGGTAGTGGTTGTTGTTGAGGTTGTGGTTGTTGTTGAGGTAGTAGTTGTTGTTGAGGTTGTGGTCGTTGTTGAGGTAGTGGTTGTTGTTGAGGTTGTGGTTGTTGTTGAGTTAGTGGTTGTTGTTGAGGTAGTGGTTGTTGTTGAGGTTGTGGTTGTTGTTGAGGTAGTGGTTGTTGTTGAGGTTGTGGTTGTTGTTGAGGTAGTGGTTGTTGTTGAGGTTGTGGTTGTTGTTGAGGTTGTGGTTGTGGTTGTTGTTGAGGTTGTGGTTGTTGTTGAGGTTGTGGTTGTTGTTGAGGTAGTGGTTGTTGTTGAGGTAGTGGTTGTTGTTGAGGTAGTGGTTGTTGTTGAGGTTGAGGTTGTTGTTGAGGTTGTGGTCGTTGTTGAGGTTGTGGTTGTTGTTGAGGTAGTGGTTGTTGTTGAGGTTGTGGTTGTTGTTGTAGTGGTTGTTGTTGTGGTGGTTGTTGAGGTTGTGGTTGTTGTTGAGGTTGTGGTCGTTGTTGAGGTAGTGGTTGTTGTTGAGGTTGTTGTCGTTGTTGAGGTTGTGGTTGTTGTTGAGGTTGTGGTCGTTGTTGAGGTTGTGGTCGTTGTTGAGGTTGTGGTTGTTGTTGAGGTTGTGGTTGTTGTTGAGGTTGTGGTCGTTGTTGAGGTTGTGGTTGTGGTTGTTGTGGCTGTTGTTGTGGTGGTTGCTGTTTTGGCTGTTGTAGTGTTAGTTGTTGTTGAAGTGGTCGTTGTGTTGGTGGTGGTTGCTCTTATTGTTGTTGTTGTTATTGTTGTTGTGGTGATGGTGGTGGTGGCGGTGACTGATGTGTTTGCTATGGTGGCTGTTGTTGTGGTGGTGTTTGTGTTGGTGGTCATGCTTTTCGTTGTTGTTGTTATGTTTTTGTGGTGATTACATAATAATAATAATAATAATAATAA
>OZ024741.1:160560215-160567715 GCA_964016885.1 Eledone cirrhosa | reverse complement strand
AAACGTGTCCACCATACTATCTCTTTCGTCATGACCACCAGACAGATAAAAATTGCCTGCCTTTCCCGGCTAAAGGGAGAGGGCGGGGCAATCCTCACGATGGACTCAGCTGATAGCTGGATCCGTCCTACACGCGACAGCAGGTGTTCGACATAAACCCACAAGTCAGCAATGCTCGGATACTGGACGAATGCGTGCAGGACGGTTTCGTCGCCTTGCGCGCATCTCGGACATGCCGATTGTCATAGGCGCACTAGGTACTATCTCAAAAAGTTTCCAGGGATGGTTAAAGAAAATTGGCCTGAATGTCTGAAGATGCAGGTCGTGGCTTGATATTCATTTCAACAAACTTTCCAGTTAACTAACATCAATGACTGAGACTCAAAGAACAACAATAATAATAATAATAATAATAATAATAATAATAATGGCTGCGCAGGAGCAGGCTCTCAAAACGAAGTGGTTGAAACACCATATTTACAAGGAGGAGGCTAGCCCACTGTGCAGGATCTGTGGAGAGAGAGAGGAGACTGTGGCTCACATTGTATCCGAGTGTAAACACCTAGCCCAGACTCACTATAAGGGCTGGAGACATGATGTGATGGGCAGGATGATCCACTGGCACCTATGCAAAGTAAACAATTTACCACATTCTGAGAAGTGGTATGAGCATAAGCCAGAGGCGGTGATAGAAAACGATCAGGTGAAGGTGCTGTGGGATTTTAGGATACAGACGGACAAGAGACTGGAACACAATAGACCTGACCTGGTGGTTGTGGACAAAGAAAAAAGATCGTGTCTGATTGTGGATGTGGCCTGCCCATTCGACACGAGAGTGCAAGAGAAGGAGAGGGAGAAAATTAACCGATACCAGGACTTAAAGTGGGAGGTAAAAAGGATTTGGAACTGCCATGAAGTCAAAGTGATCCCGATTGTCATAGGCGCACTAGGGACTATCTCAAAAAGTTTCCAGGGATGGTTAAAGAAAATTGGCCCCTTCACGCTTTTTGGAACGCTTCAAAAGGCATGCTTGCTGGGAACAGCAAGAACCCTCCGATACGTCCTGAATATCTGAGGCTGCAGGTAGTGGGTTGATATTCATTTCAACAAACTTTCCAGTTAACTAACATCAATGACTGAGACTCAAAGAATAATCATAATAATAATAATAATAATAATAATAATAATAATAATAAGAAGAAGAAGAAGAAAAAGAAGAAGAAGAAATGGGTAACGCTATGCTGGGCCACGCCGGGTAACACTTTGACGTGTTTTTATTCAAACACATCACTCGTAGAACTTATTTTAGTGCAGCACTTCTTTTGTCGGTCTCTAGTTGCCGTACCGCTATGTCACGGCGCATAAAGTGACACAACATAAAAAATGAAACAATAAAAAGCAAAGTAGGAAGAAAATACCGTAGAGAAGCACAGAAGGAGAGAAGTAGAAACACACACACACACATATATATATATATATAGAGAGTGTGTGTATGTTAGAAACATATGTCGAAAGTGAGAAAGAGGGAGAAGTAGTAAGAGATGGAGGTAAAGAGAGAGTGGGAGAAAGTGGTTACACAGAGGGAGAGAGGGATAGAGGGGGAGAGGAAGAGGAGGGAGAGGGGAGATGGAGAGTGGTAGAGAGATTGAGATAGATAGGGAGAGAGAGAGAGGGCACAGAGAGAGATTGAGAGAGATAGGGAGAGAGAAGGGGACAGTGAGAGAGAGAGAGGGAGAGAGAGAGAGAGAGAGAGAGAGAGAGAGCGGGTGGTGGATATAAAGGAATAGAGAGAGAGAGAGAGAGAGAGCGACAAATTAAGGGGGAGAATTGGGTAGGAAAAGTGATTAAATATTTATAAAACTCTTCATGAAAGTTTCACACCATCAAACAATCTATTAGAGATATTTAGTAAACACAGAATTTAGATGTGGTAGTGGTAGTGGTAGTGGGAGTGGTGATTGAGGTGGCACTGATGGCGATGGTGTTGGCGGTTGCTGAGGTAGTGGTAGTATAAGTGGTGTCGGTAGAGATGGTTGAGGTGGTGGTAGTGGTGGTGGTGGTGGTTTACGGAATTTTCGTTATCCAAGGAATAGATTATTTTGAGATGTAGATGGATCTTTGTGCCAAATTTTGTGAAGATGCGTTCAGAAATGGCGAATCTATATGTATATGTATATATATATATATATACATATATATATAGAGAAAATTGAGGTTGGTAATGGAACATGGAATATATAAGAGACAGAATACTTTTTTGTGAAAAAACATATAATTTTATAAGGTAAGGAAATAATAAAGAGTATAAAAAATGACCGGTTTCGATGGGTCTCCAAAAGCCATCTTTTCAAATGTTGATTAATGTTAAGAAAAATTAATAATAAGAAGAGTTAAAATTTGAGATTTGAAAATTCAAGTATAAAATTCATTGTGGGATTTCACAGTAGTTTTCATCTTGGTAGCAGCTCGTTTAGCAGCTCGTTGACTGCTGGGTGCCTTTCTGGTAGTGAATGAGAAGTTATTTGGGGGTGTGGGTTATTTTATAAAGGTCAAATTTAGCAATGGCCAGATGGCCAGCTGCTGGTCAATGAGGGGGTGGAAGCAATATACATACATATATCTTCTTGTGGTAGGTAGGAGAGGGGAGATTGATAGAAAGGGATTTAGTGCACTTACACCTATATATACACACATACCTTCATCCACACATACATACATATACATATACATACACATATACACACACACACACATATATATATATATATATATATATATATATATATATATATATATATATATATATATATCCATACATATACACACGTACATACACACACACATACATATATATACACACACACACATATATGCACATACACACACATATATATATATACACACACACACATATATACATACACATACATCCAGATACACACATACACACACACACACACACACACACACATATATATATACACATATGTGTACATACACATATATACACACATATACATACACATATATATACACACACACCCCCACACATACATACACACACACATATATATATATACATACACATATACAAACACACACACACACACACATATATACACATACACACACACATATATACACATACACACACACATATATATACACACACATATATATATACACATACGCATACATCCAGATACACACATACACACACACACACACACACACACACACACACACACACACACACACACACACACACACACACGCACACACAATACATACATCCACATGCACACACATACACACACACAGACACACACACATATATACACATACATACACCCACACACAGAAAAATGGCCTCCAAATATATATATATACATACATACACATATATTTTTTCCATAATATAAGAAGTTAGGACAGTGAAATTAAAATACAAGTCATTCTGATCACATTGAGTTCTTCATGTAGATTGGGCCCCGCAACCGACAGTGGTGAATTCTGCGTGCGCATATATATATAGATATATGTGTGTGCACGTGCAGGGTTTAACATGGATGTGTTGGTCACACAAAGGCATGGTCTGTCAACGAATAAACCTGATTCTACAGAATTGGTCTCTGGTCTTTAATAGTAGTGATAATTATATACATGCACACCTACAAACACATATATCTGTCACTCCGTGCGTATGTGTGTTTATATTTTATGACAATTCTATTGGGGTGATAACCCGTTTAGTTTTGGTTTAAATTTGTTAAGGAATAGATTTTCTTTGTTTATTCTTTGTTGCTGTGTGAACGAATCTGAGCACTTGTAGAAGGGGAAGATTTTAAAGTTGGGTAGTGTCATTCCTGCGCAGTTCGCAATATGGCTGCTCAAGGGGATTTTTCTTGTGCTAGCGTCCCGGATTTGTTGGCGGTGGATGGTCATTCTTTTGCGTAATGAGGTGCCCGTCTGTCCTATGTAGTTGTGTTTGCACCCACCGCAAGTTATTGCGTAAATCAAGTTCTCCGAGTTGCAGGTGAAATTGTTTTTTACTGTAAATGTTTGGCCATCTTTAAATGTAAATTTTTGTCCTTCAGTGAGGTAGAGGCACGTTCCACAGTTTGTTCTACCACATTTGGTAACTGTAGGGTTGAGGATTGGTTTGGGTATATTTGGTCCAGTGAGAATGCGTTTTAGTGATTTGGGTTGTCTTTTACTTTTAAGGATCTTGTGTGTTTCAAGAATAGACTTCATTTTTACATCTTTAAGTAGGATGGGGAGGTTTTTGTGTAGGTGATCAAACATTTCGGTATTTCTGGGGTTGAAAGTGGATACATATGGCAGGGTGTTGAGTGTGGTTTTCTGTTTTGGATTGTTAAGTTGATGGGGATTTAGGTGTTTTGCTCTGTCTATTCCATTGTTGATTATTTCAAGTGGAAAGGCTCTTAAGATAAGGGTGTCTTTTAGTTCCTTTAGTCTTTGCTCCCGTTTAGGTGGATCTGATACTATGGTACATATACGTTTGGCCAAATTGTAAGGAATGTTAAGTTTTGTATGTTTTGGGTGACTTGATGTGAAAAAGAGGTATTGCTTGGAATCTGTGGGTTTATAGAATATATCTGTATCTAATTTCCCGTCTATTACAGAGATGAGAATATCCAAGAAGGCTAATTCCTTGGGATTGGATTCCATTGTGAATTGTATGTTATTATCTATGTTGTTTATCATGTTTTTAAACATAGTGAGTTCATGTCTTCTTGCCATAGGATAAAGCAGTCGTCTAGATATCTTTTCCAATTGGCTTTGAGGTGTGTGTGGAAAGAGTCTCCAAATAAGAGAAGGGACTGACTGTATATTTGTTGTTCATGGAATCCCATGACTAGGTTGGCATATGTGGGTGCTACTTTCGTGCCCATTGCCGTACCTGATACTTGTCTGTATGTTGAACCATTGAATGTGAAGTAGTTATTTTGTAGGATAAAGCGGAGTCCGTCAGTGATAAAATCTTTGTTGATGCGTGTCGGTATTTCTGATGGGTGTGTGTTAAGCCAGTATTCGACTGCTGTTATTCCATAGTTGTGAGGTATGTTTGTGTAGAGGTTTATTACGTCAAAGGAGACAAGAATTGTATTTGCACTTACTGTTTTAGGGAGGTGTTTCAGCATGTCAAGGTCATCTCGTATGTAGCCCTGTATATGTTGTAGAAAGGGTTTCAGTAGGATGTCCAGAAAGTTGCTAAGTCTGTGGGTTTCACATGTAGGGCCTGCTATAATTGGCCTGAGTTTTAGGTCTTCTGGTGGTGTTAGTTCAATGTAATTGTTGGTTGAGGTGTCACATGCATCGTTTATGGGTTTACATTTGTGGAGTTTCGGTAAGCCGTAAAAAGAGCTTGTATTGCATTTGAAGTGGCTTATATAGTTAAACTCTTTTGTGGTTAAGCTGTTGCGGTATTTATTCAGTAAGGTCAAAAGGTTCCCCATTGTTTTGGTGTGTTTGTAGTTTTCTGTTTTTTCATAGTATGTGTTGTTTTCTAAAATGTTAAGTGCGAGGGTCCTATAGTAGTCCGTATTCATAATGACAACAGTACTGCCTTTATCGGCTTCTTTGATAGTTATCTCAGGGTTGTTTCTAAGTGTGAATAATTCTTCCCATTCGTGTGTAGATAGGTTTGATTTCGTGCGTTTATTTGTAATTTTTTCATAGGGAAAGTTGGTGATGTGTTCGCAGTACGTGATGTGTTCGCAGTACATATACGTATATATATATATATATATATATATATATATATATGTATATGTATATATATATATATACATATATATATATATATATATATATATATATATATATATATATATATATATATATATATATATATATATATATGTATATGTATATGTACATGTATATGTATAAGTATATGTATATGAGTATATATATATATATATATATATATATATATATATATATATAGTAATAATAATAAATTTGAAGACTAAAATCCAAAGGGGGCTCGATAAGGATAAATATATATCAAATATATAAGAACCGTATATATATATATATATATATATATATATATATATATATATATGTATATGTATATGTATATATATATATGAATATGTATATAATATATATATATATATATATATATATATATATATATATATATATATATATATATATATATATATGTATATGTATATGTATATGAATATATGAATATGTATATATATATATTAAAATAACAGATTAAAGTTTAAGCAAAGAATCGCTGCTTTCATCCTTAACGGGATCTTCTGAAACTAACAAAGTCAATCTGTGAACGCAGGAAGACAGGAAGACGATACTTTGGTTCGTACGCGCGTTTCGCTACTAATCCGCTCAAGGTTCGATCTGTATCGATCTGCCAAACTCTGGAATCAATAGCTCGTCGGGCCTCTTTGGTAGTAAAACAGAACCTACAGAACCTACAGAACCTGCGTAATACTGTTAAAATCAAATCTCACTGCTCTTGCAATCCCTTCTCGTGATTGAGAACAAATTGTTGCTGACAGAAAGGACTGGAGAGAAAAGTGCCATAGTGCGATCAAGAGCTTAGAATCCAGTCGCATAGAGAAATTGCGTGTTGACCGAACAGGGACGAAACAGCTTTGATACCTGCAAGAAGCTCCATAAACTATTGCTCTTGCGACCTATGTGGCTTGGTCTGTGGGTCACCGGCGGGATTGAAATGTCGCATGAGACACCGCCATCCAGAGAGTTGAACTTTTGTTGGACACTCATACGATATCATTATCTTACTGATATTACTTATATCGATATCATTATCTTACTGATACTACTCTCTGATGCTACTCTGTATTTTGTGGATTGCTGCTGATCATTTTAACATGACACAGTATATATAGCAAATATAATGGGTGTGGCTAGCTGGGACTGATAGTTATTTTTTTTGGATAAAATCCATTTTTTAAGTATACACACACACACACATATGGTATATGTATATACATATACCATTTAAGTCATTTTGATCAGTTATGTGTAGAACTGGTGGTTATGGTAGGCAAATCAACTGGAACTGGGCCATTGAAATATGTATAGTGATTAAAATCTTCTAGTTGTCGTTTTAAATATATAACGAAGGGGGTGTGGTAAGGAACCAGATGGACGCACCAGAGTACTCAATACTTAGGGTAGTAGAGTGGGTAACAGGAAAAAGTTTAACAACGACGGCAAAGCTCAAGCCGTCTCGACGGCTATTTCTGGAATGAGTCCAGAAATAGCCGTCGAAACGGCTTGAGCTCTGCCGTTGGGTTAAACTTTTTCATATACATATATATATAAAACAATAGCGTAAGGTCTTCAAAATGCTTTTAATTAAGCATACTGTATATTGCAAAATACACTATATATATATACATTCATATATATATGTATGAGGTAAACATAAATAACAACACAATCGGCACAGTATATGGAAGGGACATATTA
>OZ024741.1:160525215-160555215 GCA_964016885.1 Eledone cirrhosa | reverse complement strand
TAGGGATCTTTATAGGTAAATATATAACGTATTTAATGTTTGGCAAATTAGGAAACCTCGAGAATTGCTTCATCACCTAAATGTGTGCAACATATATTATTAGCGCGTGAAGAATTCCGATTCTTGAATTTTCACCAGTAAATTAGTTAAACCCGCCATATCTATTCTATTTCTTTGAGCATTTTTAGCACTTAGGCTCTCCTTATACATTCCAATAAGATTCCTTCTATATTCCAATGAGATTCCACCTAGATTCCCTATATATGCCAATGAGGTATTCACCAATATAAGAAAACTTACCGCCATCGTCAAGCAGACAATTTTGTTATTGACGATTCTCATACGAAGTTATAAATTTAGGGGAAAAGCAACGAATGATAGAAACCTCTAGTAATAAATGAAACAGCAATGCTAATCTCCTCTTTCGCAGTTGATGTCCGAATATTTTTACAATCATTGTCATGGATACCCGACGGCTGGATAGTAACGTAGTTTAGTAAGATTTCTAGAACAACCATATATAGAGAATATTATTATGATGGCTTTGAAATACATCTTATATTATGAATGACGAGTAGCTCTACCTGGCCTTGCTCGGGTTTATCTAAGATAAATACAACCGCATCAGTTCATTATATTTTAGATAAATTCTAAACATGCATTAATAAACATGCATCTAAACATGCATTAATAAACAAAACAAATTAAGTACACATAATGAATTTTAATTATAATGTGCCGGATCGGGAAGCCGATGGTAATAATTCTCCATCCCAGTGGAAAACTAGCCAGGATCTGTTTTCAGGTGGGAAAGCGGATAACTCGATTTCCTGAGCCGTCTTTTCGTGTTAACTGGTTCTTACTTGATAAATGGTTGAGGGGGAAAGCAAGTTCAGACACATCATGACCAAAATTCTTCGCAATTGCGATGTAAGAAGTACTTGGTTGTAGTGATAGTTTCTCTCATTCCTGAGTGGCAACAAGAGTGGCGTCGAGATTCGGCTTTATTCGCAGTTATATTCGGGCGGTGCTGACTTGAAGATTTCATGATCATCATCACTAATAGCTGAGCTGAATGGAAAACTTTTAAGAGCTACTTTCTCAGACATCTTCTTCACTTCTTTAACCTGATTTCTTTTTCTTATTTTCATATCATGGAACTTCTTACCCTTCTTCTAAAT
Organism: Eledone cirrhosa; assembly: GCA_964016885.1. NCBI lineage: Eukaryota > Metazoa > Mollusca > Cephalopoda > Octopoda > Eledonidae > Eledone > Eledone cirrhosa. The sequence continues at coordinate 160,554,034 of OZ024741.1, read as the reverse complement.
GGTTCTCACATGTTCTACACCAGCCATGAATGAAGACATCCGATCTTCTCGCTGTGTTCCAATGTGTGTGTGTGTGTATATGTATATATATATATATATCCAACCGTGACCAACCGTGACCATCCCCACTGAAAGTTTCGTGAAATAGTCTTTTCAAGACTATACAGAGCATTTGAAGTTTTTCCAATTGAAGGATGAGTATTTTAAACTTTATTTTATCATGAGTTAAGGCTCTATTAATTTTTCCCTGGATTTCACTAAATTCTGTTGGATGAATCTATATCCTGATTCTTTTTGAATTGAGTTTGAATTATTTTTCCCACATCTTACGTTAACTATTTTCCCATTTTGACGCTATAGTCACTTATATATTATGGAATACTGTTGGCTTCCTGCTACAATAATTTCTATACTTTTCATTTATATATATATATATATATATATATATATATATATATATATATATATATATATATATATATATATATATATGTGTGTGTGTGTGTGTGTGTGTGTGTGTGTGTGTGTGTGTGTATATGTATATGTATATATATATATGTATATATATATAACCAAAGATTAATATGGTTCGTTGATTATTCAACGAATAAAATTTTACAATAGATTAGAAGCACTCGGCAGTAAATTTTCCTGGAGTATTTAATATTATTCAAAATATTAATATATGAAAAATATTCTCATAATCAAAATATATATTTTATTATACATATTTCAAAGGTACAATGGCGTTTAAGTACGTTTTCATCAGACAAAATATAAGATTTGATACGCGACATACCGCTACCGTTTTGATTATTCAATTCCAATAGTGGCAGTGATTTATTTCACCAACTCTCAACGTTTTTATGCCACAAATAATATGATAAACTTAGAGAAGAAGAGGACGTAGAGCAAGGTAGAAATATACAAGGGGAGTTGAGATGGAAGATACAAAGAAAAAGACAAGAAAAAACTTTTAATTTCTAATTTTGTCTAGCATTTGAATAGAATGTTTTTTAATTCTCCCCTCTATTTTATCCTTTCCTTTTCCTCTTCGTTTTTCTTTATTCCCCTTCTTTTTTCCTTTTTTCTCCTCACATCTTCCCTTTCTTTTGTTTTTATTCCCCTTTTTTCTCTTACATCTTTTTTCTTCTTTTATTCATTCATTTATTTATTTATTTATTTGTTTATTTCTTGCCTCTTTCTTTTTCTTTGCATCTTCCATCTCAACTTTCCTTCTATATTTCTACCTTGCTCTACGTCCTCTTCTTCTCTAGGTTTATCATATTATTTGTGGAATAAAAACGTTGAGGGTTGGTGAAATAAATCACTGCCACTATTGGAATTGAATAATCAAAACCGTAGCGGTATGTCGCATATCAAATCTTATATTTTATCTGATGAAAACGTACTTAAACACCATTGTACCTTTGAAATATGTATAATAAAATATATATTTTGATTTTGAGAATATTTTTCATTTATTAATATTTTGAATAATATATATATATATATATATATATATATATATATATATATATATATATATATATATATATATATATATATAACCAAAAGTTAAACAAGTTATAAGGCCTTAATTTTAAAAGAATTGAGAAAGAATTTCAGAAAAGCCCCGGCTGAAGATCTAGTAGATATCAATAATGATGCGTTTGAAATAATCGTTAAACTCGGAATTGAAAGGAAGACCGAACCTTTCATACCAAGGCAACCGCGGATAAATTTTAAAGACCACAAAGGAAATTTCGAAGAGGACTTGCCGGTTAGACTTATCGCACCTTCTAAGTCGGACATTGGAATAATTAGTAAAAACATAATAGATAGAATTTTGCCAACATTAAAATTGAAGTCAAAGCTTAACTTATGGAAGGACACTAGGGAAGTCATAGATTGGTTTAAGAACATTGAAAATAAGAAAAATCATAAATTTATTCAAATGGACATATCGAGTTACTACTCATCTATAACTCCTAACCTTTTGAATAAGGCTTTATCATACGCATATAAACACACTGAGCTATCTAGTGAGGAGACTAATATTATTTTAACGGCTAGACGAACCTTGATTAATTTTAATAATGATTTTTGGACTCGTTCGGATAGACAGAAGAATTTCGACATTACCATGGGATCGTCCGATTCTGCGTAGGTTACCGATCTTCTGTGAATTTTTATCCTTAATATGATAAATAGAAAACTGCCGAAGATTACCGGTGGTTTATATAGAGATGATATATTATTTACTGTAGTTAAACATAGCAATAGTGAATTAAATAGAGTAAAGAAAACAATTATAGAATTCTTTAAAAATTACGACCTGAAATTAGAAGTAGAAAGTAACAGTAAAGTAGTTACTTCCTAGATGTAACCCTCAATTTAAACCCAGGCCTATATTACCCCTTCCATAAACCAAATGAAAACCTAAATTATGTTAGTCTTTATTCCAATCATCCTAAGTGTGTTAAAAATGCAATAGTCAATAGTGTTCAACAACGTTTAACTAGATTATCTGCTAACAAATCCATTTTTAATAGTAAAAGTAAAGCTGGATATTATAAAGAAGCGTTGTATAAGGCAGGATATAAAAATAATATTGAATATGTAGAAAATAATAATTATAATTATAAGCAAAATATTCATAATAATAGGAATAATATAAATAAAGCAGACTGTAAAAATAAAAATAAAAATAATACAAATATAAATAAAAATACCAATTTCGTGAATAAATCGGGGAAAAAAATTAGAACTAGATCTATTATTTGGTATACCCCACCAGCATCTTTAGCTATTAAAACACCCTTAGCACAATTATTTTTTAAAGAATTAGATAAATGTTTCCCTAGAACACATAAATAGTACTCTATCTTCAATAGACACACAGTTAAACTATCTTACTCAACAACTATGAATATGGCTCAAAATATTGCAAAAATAAATAGCAGAATTCTTAGTTATAACCAACAGATAATTAGCGATAATGACAATATTAATAATAAAAATACTATAGTTATAGAGAATAACAATAACATTAATTTAAGCACTTACAGTAGAACACCTACAAATATTAACAATGATAATGCGAACAGTTTAGATTATAGAAATAGCATGAAATCGAACTGTAACTGTAGAAGAAAATCTGAATGCCCTTTGCAAAATAACTGCCTTGATAAGAATTTAGTATATAAATGTACCATTAAAACAAATAATAATATTACCTATAACTACATAGGTGCAACTTCATCGACCTTTAAACTGAGATTTTCCAATCATAAACATTCTTTTTCTAATCCGGATTAGAAATTTCTACTTCTTTATCACAATTATTATGGTCTTTAATAGAGAAAAATATAAAATACTCAATCTTTTGGACTAAACTTCGAAACTGTGAAGTTTATCGGAATAATTCCATCTCACCTAACTGCAATCTTTGCAATACCGAGACTCTATTAATAATTGCTAATTATGGTAATTTAATTTAAAAAAAAAGTGAGTTATTCTCAAATTGCCTCCATAAATCTGCAACAACATTTCAAGCATCATATAAAATTAGGAAAAAACGTTGACTGAGTGAGAAAATATATTGACTCTTATTAATAATTCTTGTAATGCTTCTATTATTGCTATTATTGCTATTATTGATATTGTGTATAATGTTTCTACCTCACCTTAGGAAATGCATACCTGTTCTTTAAAAGAATATGATAATCTCTTGATTGTTTAAATACCTTTAGTTTCGATTTAGAATCCTCTATTTTATAAATTTGAGATCTGTAATATCTTCAGACTTTCAAACAGTTTAATTAATTTAAACGTTTGGATACGTCGTACGAAGATATTGTTTACATTTATCGTGTATAAGTTTGGTTTTATCTCAATTGATTAATAATCTGTATTTAACTTGATTTATAGTATGGAATACAGTAAAATTTGGTTAAATCGAAATAATAATACTCTCAAGTGTAAATATAACTAATAATTAATCCTATATGTAATTGACAAATATAGATTTAAATAGTATTGTTTATATAAAATGCTTATACAGATGCTAATATCTAAATAAGTTATGTTTAATAATTTTATATTTACTATATTTGTAAGCACCATTGTTAGTTAATAATATTTTGAATTTTGAATTTTATAACCAAATTATTGAATGTATTTGCTAATTTAAATATGCTCCAGATTATCATTGAAAATATGTTATATTATCTTAAATCACTCTATATTGTTTTAATTTTGATATAATATAATAGTATAATTTCTTTCAAATATTATAGAGTAAAAATTTCACGGTATTTAATTGATCGTTTCTACCTAACTTAATATTTGAAAAAAAAACCTCTACTCTTCTTTTCCTATTGTAATTATATTATACCATCTATATCTCCCTTCGTTTTTATTTTCATCTCTCTATCTTTTCCTTTTCTCCTCTATTTAGCTCTTTCTCTCTCATTTGTTTTTCTCTAATACGGATATTTACATATTATGTATTTATGTGTTTATGTATTTTACTTATCTATATATTTATTTATTTTATTTTTTTCTACACTCACCCTCTCAATTATATGTAGTTTGTCATGTTACTACTTATGGTATATAAATATTGAGTTTTCAATAACTAATCACTGCCAAAACTGGAATTGAACCATCAGCACAGTTGAGGTATGTCAGACATCAATTTATTTTATCTGATGAGGACGTACTGAGGAAACAGCACAGTACCTCTGAAATATATTTGATTACATGAATGTTACCAGAGTATTAGAGTTACTATAGACTACCCAAGCAAACACCCAACCATCGATTACCCGTACTAGACACAGAGCTCTGGTTAGATACCATTAATAACAAAAAACAAATCCTCCATTCCCATTATGCCAAACCCATGACTTCCAAATATCTGATCCACCGAAACTCAGCTGTTTCGGACCATACCAAAATCAATATACTGATTGCGGATTTGGTACGGGTGATGAGAAACGTGTCCCGCATGTGCAACCCCAAGGAACTAGAGAGACACATACAACACTTCATCCACCGTATGCAGTTCTCTGGTTACAATCATAGAGATAAAATCAGAGTGTATAGAGGAGCCAGAACCAAATGGGAAAAATGGTAAATAATGACACAAATGGGACCTGCCCCTTGTATAGGAGCAAATTTTGGAATATAATAGAAAGAACTAGGAATAAGTTTAATAGAATAAACTCATGGTATGATAGAAATAAATACCAGAGTGTAATGTTCATCGATACAACCCCTAGAGGTGAATTAGCTTACAAATTTAGAAGGGCCCTAGATAAACATAAACTCAATATTAAGATAGTAGAAAAACCAGGTACCTCCATAAAAACACTTATTAGCAATACATACCCTTTTCAAAGGCCTCCCTGTATAGATAAGAAATGTATAATCTGTAAACTAAGCCTCCATATTAACTGTAAAACTAGAAATGTAGTATATAGCATAAGATGTACTGAAGGACAATGTAGAGATAAGAATATAGTGTACATAGGTGAGACAGCTCGTAGTATAGGGAAACGGATAAATGAACACTGGCGAGAGCTTCAAGATAGTAAAGAATCATCTGTACTCCACCAACATGCTAAAATAGAACATAAGGGTAAATTAGAGAACATAGAAATAAAAATAGAATCTACACACAGAAAAGACGCAATGTTTAGACAAATCACAGAGGCAATAAACATAAATGAACTTCAACCAAAATTAAATAGAAAACATGAATGGAACAGCAACATCACAACTTACAATTAAGGACAAAATGAAAACACACACACACACATAGAACAAACAACCATCCAGTAACATGTAAATAAACAAATAAATAAACAAATATAAACACACACAGACACCCGGATGTAACACATGCGCAAACTAAGCACACAACACACACCAAAACAAGATGGCGTAGGACAGAACAAAGGAGAGGCACAAAAAACAAAGAAAAGAATCCCCAGTCACTGAAGAGGTCACAGAATGTGTGACGAAAGAACTTTGACAATATATGAATAATCGCCTGGTTGTGGAACCAACCAACCAACCGTAAATTTATAAATTCCTAAATTTATAAATTTAACTTATAATAAATTGAAGCGAAAGCAACTGGTGCGTGTGTTTCTTATTGGCAACATGACCCTCCCAAAGCATAACAATATCGGTTTCAACACACGTTTTCAGATAAGAATCTTGCTAAACAAATTCAGAAACGAAATATATATATATATATAGATATATATGTATAAGTATATATGAATATATATATATAAATATATATATATTCGTACATACATACATTATATAGGCCACCAAATTCTCACCTCCTCTCTATATTCCACTACATAACTCACTCTCCTCCATGCACGTAATTGCCCCTCTCTCTCTAAACCAACACATTCTCTCCCCCTGTCTATATCTCACTAAATGCCTCACGCTCTCTCACAATTCCCCCTCTCTCACTCCCTTAATTAGCCCTCTCTCATTAAACCAACAAACTCTCTCCCTCTCTCTCTATCCTACTACATACCTCACTCTCTATCACAATTCCTTCTCTCTCACCAGACCACCAAATTCACTCCACCTCTCTATATACCTCACTCTCTCACAGAATTTCCCCTCTCTCACTAAAGCAACAAACTCTCTCCCCCTCACTCTATACCACAACATACCTCACTATTTCTCAATTCCCCCTTTTTTACTAGACCACTAATCTCTCTCCACATCTGTATATCCCACTACATAACTCACTCTCTCTCACAATTCCCCCTTTCACTAGACCACCAAATTCTCTCGCTCCTCGCTATATTGCACTACATACCTCACTCTCACAATACCCTCTTTCTCAGTAAACAAAAGAATTCTCTCCCGCTCTCTATATCTCACTACATGCTTCCCTCTCTCTCACAATTCCCCCTCTTAGTAAACCAACAAACTCTCTCCCCCTCATTCTATATTCCTACATACCTCACTCTCTCACAATTTCCCCTCTCTCACTAGATCATCAATCAATCTCCCCCTCTCTATAACATACTCTATAACCTCACTCTCTCTCTTACAAATCTCCCTCTCTCCCTCAGTCACCAAATTCTCTCCCCTCCCTATATACCAGTACATACCTCACTCTCTCTCACTCTCTTAATTTCCCCTCTCTCATTAAACCAACAATCTCTCTCCCTCTCTCCGTCTCTATCCTACTACATATCTCATTCTCTCTCACAATACCCCCTCTGTCACTAGACCACTAAATTCACCCCTTTCTATATCTCACTATATACCTCAGCCTCTCTAACATTTCCCTCTCTTTCACTAAAACAACAAACTCCCGCCTCACTCTATGCCACTACATACCCCACTCTCTCTCAATTCCCCCTCTCTCACTAGACTACTAAACTATACCCCTCTCTGTATCCCACTACATACTTCACTCTCTCTCACAATTCCCCCTCTCTCACTAGACCACTAAATTCTCTCCCTCTCACAACAATATTTTTTACTTTGAAACGACAAATATTTTCATCTGTAAAGAACGACATAGATCTTTCTTTTTTTGGTGGTGTGCTTTTGTTGATTATTTGACAGGAGTTTAAAATATGTTGCGGTGGAGGGTGGTGGTGGTGGTGGTGGTGGTGGTGTGCGGTGATGGTAGTAGTATGGTGGTGGTGGTGATAGTGTGGTGTTGTTGGTGGAGTTTGTTTTGAATCTATCTATCTATCTATAAGCTGAACCGGGACAAGTCCATCGGTTTGCAACTCGGACCGTGGAGAGGCAAACCGATGCCTTCCGATGGCGTCGTCGGACGCTGGACGGAAGGACTGGTGAAGCTGCTCGGGGTCTGGTTTGGTCCGGACCTCCAGGTGGAGAAGAACTGGAACGAGGTGACGCCCAAGGTGTTTGCACTCACCCAGAAGTGGGCCGAGTGCAAACTATCCTTGAAAAGTCGAGCGGAGGTGGCGAACACTTTTATAGCGTCCGTCATCTACTACCGCTTGATCGTCGTGCCTTGTCCAGCCAAAACGCTCACCAAAATGTAGCGCGCACTCTTCCAATTCCTTTGGAAGAAGCGGGCTCCTTTGGTGAGAAGATCCATCTGCTGCCAACACCCTTCCAACGGAGGGCTGGGGATGCCGTGCTGACGATGCGCTAACACGCGCTCAGGCTGTGGAATCTCCACGATTTCCTCACCGGACAACCGATGTGGGCCCCGTTGTGAGGCGAGCCTTCCCACGACTCATCTCGCTGACAGAGCTGCACTCCTGGGTCAAGCAAAGACCGAGGAAAATGGGCGACTGGCACATCGAATATGCTCAGGCGCTCACAGCCCTCTGGCAGGCGGACCTGGCGATCAGTGGAGACTCCACTTCGTCATTCTATAGAGGGTTGGCCCGCAGCAAGTGCGACGACGCGCTCGGAGAAACTCTAGGCGTAGAGGAAGACGAACTGGCCAGTCTGTTCGGTAGGACCTTCCGCCCGGGACCGATAGACAACTTCCAAAAGTCCCTGGCTTGGCAATGCTACCGAGGAGCTCTACCAGTTCGAGACAAGCTCTACAGACATGGGCGCCCGGGCAAGGACCCTTCGAAAAAGATCTGTCCGAGATGCGTGCAGACGAAGAAACCGTCGCGCACGCATTCGTACACTGCCCGGGCGTTACCGACCTGTGAATGGGCTTTCTCTCTATATCAGCCTGTAGGTTGAGGAAAAAGAGGAAGAGAGGAAAGGGGTACTCACTCTTCGTACTCCTGGAGATGAGGGTTGCATATTTTTTCGGCAGTATGTGTTACCCATATGCAATGTTTCCCCCTATTGAGGAAAATCGATTAATTTTCAAATTGCATTTGTGATAGTATTTTACATGTTTTTATTGTATATAAACTTCCCCTTTGTATTTGTCCCCTTCTTTTGTGCCCCTGTGGCTAATAAAGAAACATATCTATCTATATACTACTAAAGGTCTGTGATTATGTGCACGGGTTCCCGAGATACGGGGTTTTTGCGGGTACCTTCATAAATATATAGAGAGAAAGATAGAGATAAAGATATAGTGGTTGAGAGAAAGTTGAGAAAGACAGAGAGAGAGAGAGGGGAGGGGGGGAGAGAGAGAATGAGACAGAGAAAGCTGGTGGTGTTGTTGAATGAAATTATAACAGGTGACTTCAAAGAATCGAATACAGCCTTACTGTATCTAGCTAAAATTTGGTGACTGAATATGTATCTTATAACTTGAGTTAGAACAGGATGTGTGTAGCGAATATTTCCTGCTAAATAGGAAAGGTTTCTAAATTTTTGTGTATATGTGTGTGTGTGGGTATATATATATATGTGTGTGTGTGTCTGTGACCAGTGTATATAGGTCACAGACATCCTCACACACACACACACACACACACACACACACACACACACACACACACACACACACACACACACACACACACACACACACACAACACACACACATATATATGGGCCTTCCAATTTCATTTTACATCATATACATGTCTGTATATTTTGATTATTTAAAAATTATTTTTAAGTGAACATGATTTAAAAAAAAATATTTTTAAATTAAAGTGATCCAACGAGTCACGATTGGTCTACTATATAATACAGATTTGAAGATGCACCGAATGTTTATATATACATGCAAATTTACAGTACACAACTACACAACGGTTGAAGCCGAAAACGTCCATTCTATAATGTAGCCCTAGATATTCAGTGGCCAAGTGATGGATGGTGTGGTCATAACTGGGAATGCTTTTTGGCCATACGTTTTTCTGCTCAAAGAGAGAGAGAGAGAGAGAGAGAGAGAGAGAGAGAGAGATAGATAGAGAGATAGAGAGAGAGAGAGAGAGAGAGAAATAAGGACAAAAGAAAGAATAAAACTTGAGAGGAAAAAAGAGAATAAATAAAGTGATCGAAGAAAGGAAATGAAAAGCTTGAGGAAGTATATGATGAAAGAGAGAAGTATATAAAAAAAAAGTGAGAGAGAGAGCAGAAATTATGTAAATAAATGAGAGGCAGTTAGAGAGAGAGAAAGCAAGGTATTATTTTATTCATTATATTTTACATTATATTTTAAGAAACGACTCAGGACTGGGTTGTTACTTTATTTATCGATCTCTAAAGAATGAAAGGTAAAGTTGACGTCGTTGTAGTTGAACCCAAAGCGTAGAGAGCCGTAATGTATACCGCATTGCATTCTATTCAAATCTCGTAAAAACTATGATAATTCGCCGCCTAAGCAAAAATATAAGGTTTAACAATATAAAGAAAAGTTACTAAAGGGAGGTAAGCCAAGCAAAATAAAATTAAACAAAGAATGATTTCTACTTTAGGCACAAGGCCAGAAATTGGAGGGGAGGTCGATTAAGTTGACGCCCAAAATTGACTATTACTTTATTTTATTGATCCTGGAAGGATGAAAAGCAAAGTTGACCCAATGGGATTTGAACACAGAACGTAGTCCCGAAACTATATGATGCTAAACATTTTATCCTCGACGCTCTACCGATACTGCCAATCCACCGCTCTTAGAATAGTTCTAGCATTGGCACAAAGCCAGCAATTTAGATGAAGGGGGAAGTCGATTTTATCGATCTTAGTACTGGACAGGTGCTTTATTTTATCGATCTCGGAAGGGTGAAAGGCAAATTATTCTCATTGGGAATTGAACTCAGGAGGTCGAGACTATCACAACATACTGTAAGGCATTTTGTCCGATGCTCTACCGATTCTGCCAATCCACCACATTAAATTAACCCGATAATGGTTTCTGGTTTAGGTACAAGGCCAAAAACTTTGGTCGATGCCTGTCGATTTACGACCCTAGTGCGTTACTGGTGCTTTATTTATCGACCCTGTAAAAATGAAAGGCAAAGCTAACCTCGTCAGGATTTGAACTTAGATCGTAAAGGGCCGTAACTCTCTGCCGCAGAAAATGTTGTTTGACGCTCTACCGATTCTGCCAATCTTAAATAAAACAGATAATAATTATATAAAATTAAGGAAATAACAAAAAAATAACAAAATAGACGAACTGAATGATTAAATTATGTTTGTTAGGGATACAAATAAAGAGGGTGGAAGACGATGGAAAGATTTGACTGAATTGGCTGAGATAAGGCTAACACGTCATTAGGATACAGTCTGTATTTGATTCACTCTCTCTTTCTTTCTCTCTATCTATATCGCTCATTCTCTCTCTCTCTCTCTATCTATTTCTCTGTCTCTCTACCTCTCTCTCTTTCTTATTCCCCTATACTCTTTCCCTCTCTTTCTCACTATCTATCTGTCTATTTCTTTCACTCTCTTTCTATCTCTTTCTTTTTTCTTTCTTTCTTTCTATCTCTTTCTTTCTTTCTTTCTTTCTTTCTTTCTTTCTTTCAGGCTCTTTAATACACACACACACACACATACTTACACACATGCACACACACACACACTCACATGCACACACACACTCGCTCACACACACGCACATATACATTCACACACACACACACACACACACACACACACACACACACACACACACACACACACACACACACACACACACACACACACACACACACACACACACACACACACACACACACACTATCCTTAAATCAGTTATTAGCAGTTTCGAGCTCAACGTCAACGTAGACAAGTCAATCAATGCTCTAAGATTGTTAATGAAGAAAGATACCTCTTTCTCTCTCACTTTCTCATTCGTTCTTTCTCTCACTCTTTCTTTCTCGTTCGCACTCCCTCACTATCTTTCTCTACCTCTCTTTACTCTTCATTTCTATCTCCCTTTCTTTGTCTCACCTCCCCACACCCAAGTGTTATCTCAAAATCTGATGTTTGCAGTTTCAAATCTCACACAATTCCGAAGTGTTAAACATTGCTTTACGATAAGTTTATAAACAACAGACGGCTCCCCATTTCACTCCATACGTATTTCACTCTATTTCTAGAGTATATATATATATATATATATATATATATATATATATGTGTGTGTGTGTTTGTGTGTGTGTGTGTATGTATATATATATATATATATATGTGTATGTGTGTGTGTGTCTGTGTATATGTATATATATATATATATATATATATATATATATATATATATGTATGTATATATATATGTTTATATATATGTATATATGCATATATATATATATGTGTGTGTGTGTATATATATATATATATATATATATATATATGTGTATATGTATATATATATATATGTATGTATATATATATATATATGTATATATGTATATATGCATATATATATATATGTGTATGTGTCTGTGTGTGTGTGTGTGTGTGTGTATGTGTGTATGTGTATATATGTATAGTATATATATATATGTATGTGTATGTGTGTGTGTGTATATACACATACATATCCTCCTATATTTCTTTCTTTTTCTTCCAGATCTCTCTCTCTCTCTTTCTCGCTTTTTCACACACTACACCACACAAACACACACACACACACATACACACACCACACCACACACACACCACACACACACACCACACAAACACACACACACTAACAGACGTTATCTCCAGATCTGTTGTTAGCAGTTTCAATCTTCACCAAATACACCAAGTGTTAATTAATTCAGATTATAATTCATTAATCAGCCAGTTTTCAGTTTCTCTTCCCAATTAATGCCAAACAGTTGAATGCTTAATTAATGGAAACTAATGAAGAAATCGCTTCATCAGAGCGAGACTTTAACGGGAACACTTTTCCTCTAGTTTCCCCCTATCAATAAAAAAATATTTTAACTCCAGGGCTTATTCATATCTCCCATAGCTAGCTTTTATGTGAATGTGCGCGGCTTAATGCTTAAAGTGTTCGGCTTGCAATCGCAAGGCCGTGAGTTCGATTTCCAGGGGTGTGCTGGGTCCTTAAGGAAAACACTTTATTTCACGTTGCTACAGTTCCCTTAGCTGGCACAAATAAGTCCTACTCCCAAAGCTTATTCATATCTCCCATAGCTAGCTTTTATGTGAATGCGCGTGGCTTAATGGTTAAAGTGTTCGTATCGCAACCGTAGGGTCGTGAGTTCGATTTCCAATGGTGTGTTGAGGAAAACACTTTATTTCACGTTGCTCCAGTTCCCTTAGCTGGCACAAATAAGTCATACCTGCAATTTAAAGAGCCAGCCGTGTCACTCAGCATGTCACATTCCACGTGGAATGTTCAACCACTTGCACGTTAATTTCAAGAGTAGGTTGTTCTCTTGGTGAAACAACTAAAACACTCGACACCGCCGGATGTCCAACAATATTTAGCTTTCTTACTAACCTCTCACCTCCTGTCAGTCTTCCAATCACACACATGTCCACCGGCCAATGAGAAGACGCGGGAAGTTTCTACATGGTCACTTGAAATAGTAGCCAGATATTAATCTATGGTTTAAAAAAAATGAAAGGAGACGTTGGATAATACATTCCTAGATACACAATGTATGAGAGAATGACGGAGTAGTGATAGTCATGGCTAGAACGCATTTGATCATAAGTTTGCTGAGTCGGGCTGGCCTTGGTCTAAAAACAATTTCAACAACTGCCACCGTGATCTAAAATTTCACTCTCAGCTGCTATACTTTCATTTTCAGCTTCTATAGTTTCATACTAAAGTAGTCATGGGCAATCTGCGGCTGGCGAAGCTTTCTGAATGGCTTGCCTAAGTCACCTAAGTGAAATCTTTCTGATCTTTTTACCCCAACTTTTCAGTTGTAATTTATCTTTCTATTATTTTTACGATCGCGGAAAACAACGTGTACGAATTCTGAAGAAACAAATTAAAACAACATGAGTTACTGCCCTTTTGTTTAATGTGGGCACGAATGTACATTAGCGCTTGCGGCCCGCCTGGTGATGAGCCATATCTCATGCAGTTTTCTTCTCAAAAAAGGTTGCCCATGCCTGCCCTAGAGTTTCATTCTAATCACATATAGTTTAAATCGCAGCCATTTAGTTCCAATCTCGGCCTCTATTGGTTCATTTTAACACCTACACTTTCAGTCCTTAGTTTCATTCTCAGCCCACCTCTATCGTATCACCACCATCATAATCATAACTACCATCATCACTATCACTACCCAGCCACCACTATCACAACCACCACTACTTAACTATGACTAACCATGACTAGCCAACCATGACTAGCCAACCATGAAACCCAACCCTATTGTTTCATTCTAAGCCCCTATAGTTTTATTCACAGCACCACCACTGCCTTATCACCACTACCGCCACTGCCACCACTGTAATAACGACCATTACCATCCCTACTCACCAGCCACTATTACAACCACCACTACCATCACTGACCGGCTATGACAACTCAACCATCACTACTACAACCAGCACTACTCAACTTTCACCACAACCACTACTAACCAGCCATGAGGACTCAACCACCATTAAACAATCATGTCTACTCTACCATCCCTACCCGACCATCACTACCATAACCATGACTACTCAACCATGACTACTCAACCATCACTACCATAACCATGACTACTCAACCAACACTACCACAACCATGACTACTCAACCATCACTACCATAACCATGACTACACAACCATCACTACCACAACCATGTCTACCTAACCACCACTACTCAAACATCACTACTCAACCATGACTACTCAACCATGACTACTCAACCACCACTACTCAACCATGACTACTCAACCATCACTACCTCAGCCATGTCTACTCAACCATGACTACTAAACCATCACTACTCAACCATGACTACTCAACCATCACTATCATAACCATGACTACTCAACCATCACTAATTAAACATCACTACAATAACCATGACTACTCAACCATGACTACTCAACCACCACTACTCAACCATGACTACTCAACAATGACTACTCAATCATCGCTACCATAACCATGACTACTCAACCAGGACTACTCAACCATCACTACCATAACCATGACTACTCAACCATCACTACCATAACCATGACTACTCAACCATCACTACTCAACCATGACTACTCAACCATCACTACCATAACCATGACTACTCAACCATCACTAACATAACCATGACTACTCAACCATCACTACCATAACCATGACTACTCAACCATGACTACTCAACCATCACACCATAACCATGACTACTCAACCATCACTACCATAACCATGACTACTCAACCACCGCTACCATAACCATGACTACTCAACCATCACTACCATAACCATGACTACTCAACCATCACTACTCAATCCATCACTACCATAACCATGACTACTCAACCATCACTACCATAACCAAGACTACTCAACCATGACTACTCAACCATCACAACCATGACTACTCAACCATGACTACTCAACCATCACTACCACAACCATGACTACTCAACCATGACTACTCAACCATCGCTACCATAACCATGACTACCATAACCATGACAACTCAACCATCACTACCACAAACATGACAACTCAACCATCATTACCATAACCATGACTACTCAACCATCACTACCACAACCATGACTACTCAACCATGAATACTCAACCATCGCTACCATAACCATGACTACTCAACCATGACTACTCAACCATCACTACCATAACCATGACTACTCAACCATGACTACTCCACCAGGACTACTCAACCACCACTACCATAACCATGACTACTCAACCATCACTACCATAACCATGACTACTCAAAAATCACTACCACAACCATGACTACTCAACCATGACTACTCAACCATCGCTACCCTAACAATGACTACTCAACCATGAATACTCAACCATCACTACCATAACCATGACTACTCAACCATCACTACCACAATCATGACTACTCAACCATGACTACTCAACCATAACTACCATAACCATGACTACTCAACCATCACTACCATAACAATGACTACTCAACCATCACAACCATAACCATGACTACTCAACCATGACTACTCATCCATCACTACCTTAACCATGACTACTCAACCATCACTACCACAACCATGACTACTCAACCATAATTACTCAACCATCACTACCATAACCATGACTACTAAACCATCACTACTCAACCATGACTACTCAACCATCACTATCATAACCATGACTACTCAACCATCACTAATTAAATATCACTACCATAACCATGACTACTCAACCACCACTACTCAACCATGACTACTCAACCATGACTACTCAACCATGACTACCACAACCATGACTACTCAACCATGACTACTCAATCATGGCTACCATAACCATGACTACTCCACCATGACTACTCAACCATCACTACCACAACCATGACTACTCAACCATCACTACCATAACCATGACTACTCAACCATCACTACCACAACCATGACTACTCAACCATGACTACTCAACCATCACTACCACAACCATGACTACTCAACCATGACTACACAACCATCGCTACCATAACCATAACTACTCAACCATGACTACTCAACCATCACTACCATAACCATGACTACTCAACCATCACTATCACAACCATGACTACTCAACCATGACTACTCAACCATCGCTACCATAACCATGACTACTCAACCATGACTACTCAACCTTGACTACTCAACCATCACTACCATAACCATGACTACTCAACCATCACTACCACAACCATGACTACTCAACCATGACTACTCAACCATCACTACCATAACCATGACTACTCAACCATGACTACTCAATCATGGCTACCATAACCATGACTACTCCACCATGACTACTCAACCATCACTACCACAACCATGACTACTCAACCATCACTACCATAACCATGACTACTCAACCATCACTACCACAACCATGACTACTCAACCATGACTACTCAACCATCACTACCACAACCATGACTACTCAACCATGACTACACAACCATCGCTACCATAACCATAACTACTCAACCATGACTACTCAACCATCACTACCATAACCATGACTACTCAACCATCACTATCACAACCATGACTACTCAACCATGACTACTCAACCATCGCTACCATAACCATGACTACTCAACCATGACTACTCAACCTTGACTACTCAACCATCACTACCATAACCATGACTACTCAACCATCACTACCACAACCATGACTACTCAACCATGACTACTCAACCATCACTACCATAACCATGACTACTCAACCATGACTACTCAACCATCACTACCATAACCATGACTACTCAACCATCACTACCACAACCATGACTACTCAACCATGACTACTCAACCATCGCTACCATAACCATGACTACTCAACCATGACTACTCAACCATCATTACCATAACCATGACTACTCAACCATCACTACCACAACCTTGACTACTCAACCATGACTACTCAACCATCACTACCATAACCATGACTACTCAACCATGACTACTCAACCATCATTACCATAACCATGACTACTTAACCATCACTACCACAACCATGACTACTCAACCATGACTACTCAACCATGACTACTCAACCATCATTACCATAACCATGACTACTCAACCATCACTACCACAACCATGACTACTCAACCATGACTACTCAACCATCACTACCACAACCATGACTACTCAACCATCACTACCATAACCATGACTACTCAACCATCACTACCATAACCATGACTACTCAACCATGACTACTCAACCATAACTACCATAACCATGACTACTCAACCATCACTACCATAACCATGACTACTCAACCATCACTACCATAACCATGACTACTCAGCCATGACTACTCAACCATCACTACCTTAACCATGACTACTCAACCATCACTACCACAACCATGACTACTCAACCATCACTACCACAACCATGACTACTCAACCATCACTACCATAACCATGACAACTCAACCATCACTACCACAACCATGTCTACTAAACCACCTCTACCCCAACCATGAATACTTGATCATCACTATTCCATCATGACTACCATGGCTACCACAATCACGATTCCACACCGCTACGTTACTCTTGACAGGATTTGAATGTAAGGCGTCCCGAACTAAATGTGTAAATTAGCCCTGCTGCTCGTAAAACGGAAAAGGGGAAGGCAGCCAAAGAGAGAGACCTGACTCGCCCTTCCTTTCATGCCAGTCGCCGTCGAATCCCTGGTGTCGTTTTAATACTCGAAATTGGGAGTAGTGCATTCCACACGAGGAAGGAGTCTTATGAGGTAGATTGGCTAATGCAACAGCAGACCTGTCAACTCTCTCCGTCCGATGGGGAGATCCCCCACCCACTTTGTGGTGGGTGAGAGATGTCTTCTCCAGTGAAAATGGGTATAGCTTTCATTATGTAAAATCTCCCCATTTTGCCTCATATCTCCCCGTTTTGGGGCACTTTTTTTCATGGTACTTTCCGTTTGGGATTTTAGAGGTTGGCAGGTCTGCAGTAGGTATCGCTGGCTGTTCTCAGCGGCACTGCCCTCACCATTTTGTTTGAGGGGCGCAGCTGAGACATACAGCCAACACTCGAATGATGAGTCAGTCGCTCGTTTCTCGTGAGGGTTTTATTGCCAAGAGTGTCGATTGTTAAGCTGGAGTTCTATATCTCCTATCCTAGGGTCAACCGGCTGATGTCACAGAGTTGGGAATCACATAGAAAGGGTTGCTGTTGGTGTTGGTGATTAGCACCAGATCAGCCCCGATTGAGTTGACCTATGATCAAAGACATTCCAATAATAGTATTTAGGGAGAGTAATGTTTGTATATTAAGGTGTTGGTAGTAGTAGTGGTGGTGGTATGGATAATAGAGATGGTTGTTGCGTAATGGTTGTGATGGTAGTAATGCTGATGGTTTAGATCAAAGGTTCTCAAAGTAGGCGCTACCGCCCTCGGGTGGCGTCGAGAAGTGGTAGAGATGGGGCGCTGGAGGAGTGGTAGAGATGATATAATAGTATATTAAATATCAAATGATACATAATATATATAAATATAATAAAGTAAATAATATATATTTATTTATGCATAGTATATATTATATTATTTATTATATATAAATTAACGATTTTATTTATTACTATCAGTGGTACCCTGGTACCCGGCGTTGCACGGGATAAGGTATTTTGGAAAGCGGGCCGCCAACAGACCTAATCGTAGAAACACTGCATGCCTCGACAATATGTAAAGAAAATAAACCGAATACTCTGATGGCTGGATAATCTTTAAGATTTTCCTCGATGAAGCAGGAAAAATGCAGGTTTCCACCTAGAGCATCAAGAAAATTAATTTTTTTTATGTGTATAATATGCCTTGAAATTTCGGGGAAAATCGGCTAGACTTAACGCCTAAAAAAAGCCCTACAGATATTATAAGGGCGCGACGTTATATGTAAGTATCTATCTAAAAAGAGAAAGACTAAGAATTATAGAGAGAGATCGCTAAATCGCATAATGCGGTCCCTAGGGCATTGAAAATTTGAAATTCTTTTTTGCTCAGAATAGTCCCTGAAACATAAGTATTACATGTGTAAAGTTTGAAAACAGTCGGTTGGGTGCTTCTCGAGTTTTAGGGATTCAAACTCAGACACACACACACAGACATCCTCAGTTTTATTTATATATATATATAGATATATTATTTATTTTGCCTTTCATCCTTACGGGGGTTGATAAAATAAAGTACCAGTAATACACTGGGTGATTGCTGGCCTTGTGCCTAAAGTAGAAACAATTATTTATAATTTGTGTGTAGGCAGATCTCTCTGGAAATAGGGGCCGGAGGGGGGGGGGGGGACTGAGGGTATTACGTGGCCGTGAGGGGGCAGTGGACCAAAGAGTTTGAGAATCTCTGGTTTAGATGGTGCTGGTGCTGACGATTGCAGTGGCCATCCTGGTTTTTTCCTGTGAAGCGAACCCAGAATCACGTTATCTGTTGTGTCTTTTTTTTTAAGCCGGTGGATTGTGATTTCGGCTGATTAGGGCAGAAGGTGAAACAGGAAGCTGTGATATTCTAGCCTTACTCGGCAATAGAGATACATTAAACTGGTTCTTACTGGGAATCGAAACCGAGTCATCGGCGGAACTTGGTTGATTGAAAACTTATCTAAGACACTGCAGTTTGTGTAGAATGAACGTCAAGACCATCACCACCACCGCCGCCACCACCACCACCACCACCACTAATACCACCACCACCACCACCACCACTACTACTACTACTACTACTACTACTACTACTACTACTACTACTAATAATAATACCACCATCAATGCCACCAACACTAACATCACTACTATTACCACCACCACCACCACCACCACTAATACCACCACCACCACCACCACCACCACCACCACCACCACCACCACCACCACTACAACGACTACTACTACTACTACTACTACTACTACTACTACTACTACTACTACTACTATTACAACTAACACCACCATCAATACCACCAACACTAACACCACTACTATTACCACCACCATCACCACCACCATCACCACCACCATCACCACCACCATCACCACGACCGCCACCACCACCACCACCACTAATACCACCACCACCACCACAACTAATACCACCAACACTAACATCCCTACTGCCCCCCCCCCCACACCACCACCACTAATACCACCAGCACTAACATCCCTACTATCCCCCCCCCACCACCACTAATACCACCAACACTAACATCACTACTATCCCCCCCCCCCACCACCACTAATACCACCACCACTAACATCCCTACTACCCCCCCCCCCCCCACCACTAATACCACCAACACTAACATCACTACTATCCCCCCCCCACTAATACCACCACCACTAACATCCCTACTACCCCCCCCCCCCACCACCACTAATACCACCAACACTAACATCCCTACTATCCCCCCCACCCGCCACCACCACCACTAATACGACCAGCACTAACATCAATACTATCACCACCACCTGCACGACTACCACCACCGGAACCACCACCACTAATACCACCAACACTAACATCCCTACTACTACCCCACCACCACTAATACGACCAGCACTAACATCAGTACTATCACCACCACCAGCACGAATACCACCACCGGAACCACCACCACTAATACCACCAACACTAACATCCCTACTACTACCCCACCACCACCAGCACCATTACTACTACACTGATACTCAACACCTCTTATTGCACATCACCTAACCTAATACAACACCCATAAACAACACGCCGCTCTTCACTTCGTTATGTAGCTGACAATGGTTCAGTCCCAGCCGACGACTAAATAAAATGTCACGTGACCTCTCGTAAATGGCAATGTCAATTATGCTAGCACCAATCAAAACAGAGTTTTATTACCTAATGATATAGATGGGAATGATATAGTGACCTCTAGTGATGGGGGTTGGTAGGGTTTGTGGTGGCGGTGGTTGTGTTGGTGGTGGAGAGTCGGCATTATGGTAACGGTGGTTGTAATAACGCTGGTAATGTCATCGGTAGTGGTGGTTGTGATTGTTGTTGGCGTTCGTGGTGCCAGTGGTGAATAGCTGCGGTAGTTATTGGTTGTGATGGTGGTGGTGGTGGTGGCGGTGGCGGTGGTGGCGGCGGCGGTGGTGGTAGTGGTTGTGGTAATGCTGATAGCAGTAGTAGTGGTAGTGGTGGTAGTGATGGTTGCAGTAGTGGTGGTGATAGCAGTAGTAGTGATGATAGTGGTTGAGGTAATGGTGGTGGCGGTTGTTGTGATGGTGGTAGTAGTTGTAGTTTTGGTGGTGGTGTTGATAGCGGTAGTGATGGTGGTAGTAGTTGTGATAATAGTGGTAGCGGTTGTAGTGGTGGTGGTGGTGGTGATGGGTGCAGTAGTGGTGGTGGTGATAGCGGTAGTAGTGGTGGTAGTGTTTGTGATGATGGTGGTAGCGGTTGTAGTTTTGGTGGTGGTTGCAATAGTGGTGGTAGTGGTATGGTGGTGATAGCAGTAGTAGTGGTGGTAGTGGTTGAGGAAATGGTGGTAGCGGTAGTAATAGAGGTGATGCTGGTGGTGATGGTTGCAGTAGTGGTTGTAGTGGTATGGTGGTGATAGTGGTAGTAGGGATGTGGTGGTACAGTAGTGATGACAGGGGAAAATGTAGTGGTGGTAGTGGAAGAAGCAATGGTAATTGTTGTGATGGTAGTTGTAATAGTGGTGAAGTGATGGCTGTGATGTTTAGAGAAAGTAACGTTTGTGTATTAAGGTGTTGGTGTGATACGGTGGTGGTGGTGTTGGGGATAGAGATGGTGGTCGTGTAATAGTTAAGATGGTGTTGGTGGTAACGGTTGCAGTGGCAGTAGTGTTAAAATGGTAAAGTTTCTACATTGTAAAGAGAAGGGAGGGAAGAAATGAACGTTAAGACAGAGAGAGCGAGAGCGAGAGAGCGAGAGAGATGAAAAGAGGGACAGTCAGAGAGACAAAGTAAGAGAGTGAGAGTGACAGAGTATGAGAGAGAGAAAGAGAGTGAGAGAGAGAGAGAGAGAGAAAGAGAGGGAGAAAGAGAAAAAGAGAGAGGGAGAGGGAGAGTGGAGAGGGGGAAGAGTAAGAGTGGGATGAAGAGAAGGGGCAGTTAGAGTGACGTCAGCTAGAAAGAAAGATAAGCCTGTCGTCTGCTTCAAGCAATTCCTACTGCCACACTCAAATAAAGGTAAATACATCAATGGCGATTAGTAAGAGGCATAAAATAGCGCCTAATTAAAAAACAGTGTCGCCCTTGACTGCTCGTAAAAATCTAAGAACATTAGAAATGAAAGGTCGACAATCAAAAATGACTGCCGAGAAGGGCATAAATCTGAACAAAATGAACCAAACTTGTTTCTTTTGTTTTGTTTAAATAAACAGGGAGGATAGAGATGGCGTAAAATCAACGATGAGGGTTCTATGTAGTGGCTGAGTCTGCTAGAAATAACAACCAAATGTAGTTGTAACTAAATATTGATTTCATATTTAATTCCCCTACCTGTATCTTTTTTGTTGTTTTCTTTTATATTTCGCCTTTGTACTATTATCAACATTAGGTTAACTTTGCCTTTCATCCTTACAGGGTCGATAAAATAAAGTACCAGTAATGTACTGGGTAATTGCTGGCCTTGTGCCTAAAGTAGAAACAATTATCTATATAGGGCGGTGGATTGGCAGTATCGGTAGAGGGTCGGACGCCATGCTTTGACGTATAGAGTTACGGCCCTTGCCATTCTGAGTTCAAATATCGCCAAGGTTAACTTTGGCAGTATCGGTAGATCGTCGGACAAAATGCTTTACAGCATTTTGTCCGACGATCTACCGATATTACAGTTCAGGGCCTTTTATGTTCTGTGTTCAAATCCCGCCGAGGTTAGCTTTGCCTTTCATCCTTTCGGGTTCGAAAAATAAAGGAGCGGTAATACGAACAGGCGACAGATACACGCTTAAGTGGGGGAGAATTCTGTAGGCTTACCACTTGGTTCTTGTAAAGGCATCTCCATGATGCTCAGCTGCAATTTCCATCGCTAGACCGAGTGCCAGAGTAAAGTACACTGGGTTTGGTTTGAACCGGATCTCCAGATGGACAAGAACTGGGAAGAGGTCACTATCGAACTGGTCAGTTTCGCCCAGAAATGGGCTGAGAAAAAGCTGTAATCGAAAGGCCGGGCTGATTTGGCAAATGCCTATATCGCCTCAATGGTGTACTACCACCTGAACGCCGTATCATGTCCCAAGAAATATCTACATTGAATCCTTTTCTTTTTGTTGTGGTTCTGGATACAATAACCGATGTCTGTAGAAGAGGAATTTCTTGGGAATTACTTTTTATGGGGTACTTGGTAATTATGAGAAGAACAATAGATGAAGT
The DNA here is from genome assembly GCA_964016885.1 of Eledone cirrhosa. Taxonomy (NCBI): domain Eukaryota; kingdom Metazoa; phylum Mollusca; class Cephalopoda; order Octopoda; family Eledonidae; genus Eledone; species Eledone cirrhosa. The sequence continues at coordinate 160,530,097 of OZ024741.1, read as the reverse complement.
GCAGCAAAATTACTAGCATCTCATGGACTAAACGTTAATACCTCAATGGCAGGAGTGATGGCCAGTACAAAACCCCACAAATAAATAAATGTCGTTGACAGTAATAACACCATATGAAAACAGGTTTGTTTGGGGGTGATGTTAAGTGAAGATGGGGGATCAGTAATGGCAGTGAGAGCTTGTGAAAATGCAGCATGGTTGAATGGAAAGAAATAAGTGGAGTTATTTATGACAAAAGAAGAAACTCAAAGCTAAACTATACAAATCAATTATACGATCAGTTCCAACGTCCTTTAATAACAAAGGAGGAAAACATCTTGGAAGCCCCCGAAATGAGAATGCTTCGGAGAATAAAAGGAGTTACCTTGTTGGGTCATACTAGAGGTGAAGCTATTAGAAAAGAAATGGATGTAGACCCTTTCATTGAAAGGATTCGAGTGGTCCAATTAAGGTGGTTTGGGCACGTTGTCTGGATGAGTGAAAACAACTCTGTCAAGCAAGCATGGATAATGGAGATAGATGGCAGAATACCTGTTGGAAGGGCTAGAAAACGGTGGAATGATAACATAAAAGATCTGTCAAGAAGCGGATTGACACAGGAGGATGCTTTGGAAAGGGATAGCTGGAGAGAACCTCGATTTACAATGGCCACGACCCAGCAACGTTGCTGGATAAAGTGGATGATGATGATGAAGTTAGTAAGTATATTGTGTTAGTTTTCCAATTTCTTTTAAGACTATGTCGTGGTCTCCTGGGATGGTAACATCAATAATCTGGCGTTCATGCATATATCTGGTATGTTGTGTTTAAATTTGCGGTCCGTTTGGATAGTGAAGCCGTTTGAGTTTGCTTCTATCATCAAGGACAATTTCTGGGACATGCTGGTACCACTTATCGCACATCTGATAGCCACACTTGTACATTGACAAGTGAAGGTACATACAGACCTTGCCAAGACTTCCTTTATATATACTCTTTTTGAGCAAGCATATTGCACGCACTCATAATATGGGTGGTACTTTCTATATTAATTCCATACAGACGGCACTTCCCACTTTTACCAAGAAGATATATTCCTTTAGTTACCGACATAGCACTTAAAGATTGGTCTTGGACTGAGATCAATAGTATTTCAGTAGCGCTTTTTAGATCACCGTGGGAGAATCAACCCCTAAACATTCCAATCGTTTAAATAGACCATATTTTTTCAACAACTATTTCTTTTTTCTCTGCAGGGACTCGTCTCATAAGTTTTTTATACTCCGTATCTCTGTTGAGGCATAAACGGAATTACCCTGGAAAATACCTCTATTTATGTCTACATTGCCTAGGAACCTACTACATAAATACAAATTACTTCTCAAATCCTTTATGCTAGATTCTACAAATGTGATTACAATATCTGCTGCTGCTACTGCTGCTGCTGCTGCTACTACTACTACTACTACTACTACTACTACTACTACTACTACTAATAATAATAATTGTTTCTACTTTTGGCACAAGGCCAGCAATTATCCCAGTGTATTACTGGTACTTTATTTTATCGACCCCGTAAGGATGAAAGGCAAAGTTAACCTCGGCGGGATTTGAACTCAGAATGGCAAGGGGCGTAACTCTATACGTCAAAGAATGGCGTCCGACCCTCTACCGATACTCCCAATCCACCATAATAATAAAAATAATGAGAACAATTTTTCTACGTCTCCTTCCTCCTCCTCCCATTCTTCTTCTTCTTCTTCTTCTTCTTTATATATATTGAACCTATTCTATGACAATTGTCAATTTTATACATTGAATTTTCCACTACCATCTTTCTACTCTCGACTCTACTTATCCCCTCTATAATTCTTCTTAGTTCATTATCATTGTTCAATCAAGGTCTTCTAAGGTGACTTGGGAGAAGTTAGTGCCAGGTAATTTGATCAGTAATTTACTGATTTCTGACTTAAAGTAGGAGAGTTTGGTAAAATTATATAGGAAAATTGCCAAACATCGAAGAAAAAGACGTGAAAAATGCAGAAATTTAATCAATAAATATACCAGATAGAAAATAATAAACATTAAAAAAAATTATAAAAGCTTATATATATATATATATATATATATATATATATATATATATATATATATATATATATATATATATATATATATATATATATATATATATATATATATATATATGTATATATATATATATATATGTACATATATATATATATGTATATATATATATATATATCTATATATATATATATATATGTATATATATATATATATATGTACATATATATATATATGTATATATATATATATATGTATATATATATATATATATGTACATATATATATATATGTATATATATATATATATATATATATATATATATATATGTACATATATATATATATGTATATATATATATATATATATATATATATATATATATATATATATATATATATATATATATATATATATATATATATGTATATATATATATATATATATATATATATATATATATATATATATATATATATATATATATATATATATATATATATGTACATATATATATATATGTATATATATATATATATATATATATATATATATATATATATATATATACATATATATATATGTATATATATATATATATGTATATATATATATATATATATATATATATATATATATATATATATATATATATATACATATATATATATGTATATATATATATATATATATAAATATATATATATATATATATATATATAAATATATATATATATATATATAAATATATATATATATATATATATATATATAAATATATATATATATATATATATATATAAATATATATATATTGTTATACTTGGGGAGGGTCATATTTGCGTGATATTGCCAGAATTAATAACAGAACACACTCACTGTTTGGTTGGTTTTCGCTTCTCGCTGTCTTTTATATCTGCGATCTAACTTACTCGGTCCTCAATATTGCCATTGACTGACCGACGGTCAAAAATAATACAATAAAATAAAATAAAATAAAATAAGATAAAGAAATACATACACAAGCACAATAACAACAAGCACATAAACACACACTAGTCACCCAGCAGTCACAACACTATACACACTAGTCACACAGCACACATAACACCATACACACACGCAAACGCATGCGCAAAGAAGACAAAATAAAATAAGATAAACAAACAAGCAAATAAATAAATAAATATATAGACAGACTGAATAAAAAATGGCGTAGACATACAACACAACAGGAGGAACAAAGAATATAACACCACTGACGATGTTGCAGATGTGCAACGAAAGATTTATGTAAATTATGTAAACTATATATATGTGTTTGTGTCTATATTGTATCTGTATTATTTTTGACCGTCGGTCAGTCAATGGCAACATTGAGGACCGAGTAAGTTAGATCGCAGATATAAAAGACAGCGAGAAGCGAAAACCAACCAAACAGTGAGTGTGTTCTGTTATTAATTCTGGCAATATCACGCAAATATGACCCTCCCCAAGTATAACAATATCTGTTTCGACACACGATTTCATATAAAAAAAACCTCGCTAAACTAATATATATATATATATATATATATATATATATATATATATATATATATATATATATATATATATATAACATAAGTCAATTGCATGAACTCATAATCCTTTATTTACTGCTATATATGAAGTACTGGATTTTACCAACACTTACTTTTTTGCTTATATATATATATATATATATATATATATATATATATATATGGTGGCTGCCAACTCGTTTTCGAGTACGGCCACTACTTTATATCCATGTAGGAGAACCCCTACCGATGCGCTGAATAAGTGTGACTTTTTAGTCCAGCCAGCGACTTGAAAACTCTGGTACAAACACTACACTTGTGACAATTATTGACACATAGTGCTGGGCCCATGGTACCATGTGACGACAAGTGCAGAGAGATCTCCAGATATAAAGCAATGCCTGTGCTGTGAAGCTTTTATAGTGAGCAAAGGCACTGCACAAAGCCAGTCCCACTCTCTTAACCAAGATGATATTTACCAAAAAGAAGAACAAGTCAACATCATTGGAAACCATCAGGGTTGCAGGTGTTATATCAGAGTTTTCCTTCTCCTAGAATTCTGCCTTGACAAAGGCTAAGGGGTCATCTCTCCTGGTGATTTTGGATGGCCATTGACTCTTAAGAGCTCCTTTGCCCTTTGACAGGTTTTGTTTTTAGTCCTGCAGGATGTCCAAAGTCACCCTCCTCACCAAGAAACCTTGGTGGGGTTGCCAGTTTAGTCGCCAACGACCCGACCATGGGACAGGTTGTACTGGGATACATGTTACCAGTTATATATATATATATATGTACATATATACATATATATATATAGGTGTGTATGTGCGCTCATATACACGCACATACACACACACATGTATATATATATATAAATATACATCTATGTGTGTGCGCTCACATACATACACACCCACACATACATATATAATTATTATGCATATATATATATATATATATATATATATATATATATATATATTAAGTAAAGTATGTGTTAGTTAATCACCGACAATATTGTATGCAGGGTAGAGCACTCTACGAAGAACATAGGTAAGTCTGTTTACTCTGGAGTATAATTATAATCAGGAAGTACAAGTCAAAAGGTTAGAATTCACTTCATTTATTCATAATCGTTGTTATATATATTTCAGTGACAACCATTATGTAACAGTTATGACCTCATCAAGCAGCTAGAAGTTAAACAGACCCCCTCCCCCCCCAGAAAATCATAAAGAAATAATAATTACTTCTG
>OZ024741.1:160512715-160515215 GCA_964016885.1 Eledone cirrhosa | reverse complement strand
CCGTACGCATATACTCCCGCTATACATACGCACCCAAAGATAACCCATAAAACTATAGACATACGCGTCCAAAGACGCCTGCCTACATGCCCACGTACATCAACTCACACACACACACACACACACACAGGCGCATACACATGCATACGCGTATATCTACTCGTATACACAAACACGTACAGACATATACATAGACACGCACACGCACATGCACACACGTGTCCATATATACAGACACAAAAACAGGCTCGCTCGCAAACACACATATATATGTATATATACATATATATATGTACACACACAAACAAGCCCTTACCCTACAGTGGATGCACGTACACACACACACACACACACACACTGGCTCATATACACTCTTACAAATATGCGCCTATTACATACAGGCCCCCGCACGTCTACAAAGATACATACATACATACATACATACATACATATATCTGTCTATACACAAATATGATATACACACAAAGTCATATAAATATATACACACACACACACACACATACACATACATACACATATATAGAAAAACCTACAATATACTAAAATATACATATAACGTCATACATTAAAGGATGTATCTTGTAGTAATGTATGACGTTATATATATATTTTAGTATATTGTAGGTTTTTTATATGTGTGTATACACAAACACACACATATACACACATAGATACATACATTGATGATGTTGAAAGAAAGAGTAGCACCCAATTGCAGAGGGTCATAGGAACAATGTATTAACTGTAACGTATTTAATAAATGTTATATAATTGTTTCTAAATTTGGCACAAAGGCTAGCAATTTGTAGGGAAGGAAAAAGTCGATTAAATCGACAACAGTACATTACTGGTACTTTATTTTATCAACCCCGTAAGGATGAAAGGTAAAGTTAACCCCAGCAGGATTTGAACTGAGAGCGTAGTGAACCGAAACAACTAACGTAACAACATATTACCCGACACACTTAAAGACTATGCCAATTCGAATTATACAGGGTGTCCTCCAAAAATGTATATATACATATACTTTGATTATCTGTACTAGCAATATTTATTAGAATGCTGTTGAAGTGTGTATACATTTTTGGGGGACACCCTATATGTGTAGAATACTCATCCTTTTATATGTTAATTTCATAAACAGACTATTTCGTTCATCGAACATTTGGAACAGCCATCATCAATACTCATAGTATTGCATGTATGTATGTTTTCTCTTTCTCTTAATTTCGAGTATATTTTTTTGACCGGCCACCTTCCTGGTGGCAAGGTTGTAAAAGAAAAGAAATTGTCATCCCTTGAATCGCAAGAATGTTTTGCATATTTTGAAGGTGCCAGCTATCGCAGCCATTTGTAGACTATGAATTAGGTAGCTGCGCTTTTTGTCCGCAAATCCAAGTTCGGTCATACTTTGGTCCAAGCGGGTTGGTATATAACCCGTAGCACCAATAATGATGGGTATGTATGTATGTATGTATGTATGTATGTATGTATGTATGTATGTATGTATGTATGTATGTATGTATGTATGTATGTATGTATGCATGTATGTATGTATATATGTATAAGCATGTATGTATGTATGTATGTTTGACAAAGGGCGGAAGTACTCATAAGAGTCAACGGCCATCCAAAAATGTTTAAATATATATATATACACATGTACATATGTATGTGTATATATATGCGCGGGGACATAGAAATAGTGGGGCTGGATACCCGATCGCGCGGTCAAACCACTGGGAGTGAAGGACCCCTAGCCTTTGTCAGGGCATTCTTCTAGGAGAAGGTAACTCAGGAAACCGGGATAACTTCGACATAAAACTTGCGGCTCAGTAGTTACCGATGATGTTGATCTTTTCTTCTTTTCGGGTTATAGCTACTGTCGCTCAGAGAGTGGGATTGGCTCAGTGCACAGTCTTTCCTCACTTTAAAAAAATCTTCGCACACAGACATTGCACGATAGAATTAATTAATAATTACTAATAATGGTATATCATGCAATGGCCATACTCGATAACGAGGGGGCAGCCATCATGTATGTTTGTATGTATGTATGCATGTATGTATGTATGTATGCATGTATATATGTATGTATGCATGTATGTATGCATGTATGTTTGTATGCATTCATGTATGTAAGTATGTATGTATTGCATGTATATATGTATGTATGTATGCATGTATACATTTAGGTGTGTGACGTGTATATGTATATAGGTGAATATATATGTGTATATGTATATATATATATATTCTTGTGAGAAGTGTAATATCTGCCACGTCCGTTAAGAGAACTCTAAACGAATAAGAATATTCCAATCCTAAAATTCCTCGCACCTCAACAGATACAGACTTCTCTGTCCGACAGCAAGATTTGCTGTTAAATGTCTGAAATGAATGCACCTGGTCTGTTGTAAAATCTAATAGATTCTTAAGCCAATTCAACACTCTTCTCGCTATCTTTCATTCTCTCACA
>OZ024741.1:160490215-160502715 GCA_964016885.1 Eledone cirrhosa | reverse complement strand
AAATCGTAGCGGATCATCTAGGTCGTACCTAGATAGGTTCTTAGTTAGAAATAAGGATAAGGACTTTTTAAGTTGTCCAAAAATGAGCATGGTTGGCTATTCAGACCACAAGTTAGTGAGCTGCATGGTCAACCTTGACAGAACGCATAGACAGGGACCCGGTTACTGGAAGCTCAACTTGTCCTTACCGGCAAGTAAGGCTTACAGGGACCGGATTAGCACTTTAGTTAAGGAGCGGTTGACGGGCGCCATCGTCAACAGCAGGTGGTGGGGATCTCTCAAAAGAGAGATTAAAGTAGTCTCTATAGAATTTAGTAAGGAGTTAGCCTCAAATAGAAATAGGAAGGAAAGGGAGCTGGTAGATAGTGTAGAAGAGGCAATTAGAAGTGGCGACGTGGCCAGAGTGCTAGTGTCGAGAACGGCCCTGGGCCAGTTCTTCGACGCGAAACACGAAGGCTGCATCGTCCGAAGCAAAATACGTGCTCTGGGAAACGAGGGGACCAAAGCTGTTAGCTGGGCCCGCGTGACAGAAGGCAAAATAGGGAGCAGATCCACTATCCGGTCTTTGCGAAACCAGGATGGACGGGTGATCCTTGAACCTAAGCAGATGTGCGAGGCTTTTCAAAAGCACTTTGCCGGATTGTTCGGAAGAGGCGGGGAGCCGGTTGGGGATGTGGACTTCGGTCTATACCTCGACGGCCTGCCGCGTCTCTCGGACAGGGAGGCGAAGTCCTGCGAGGAGCCGATTTCAGCCGCTGAGATAGAGGACGTGCTGAGTCAATGCGGCAAACGCAAATCCCCGGGTCTCGATGGTCTTCCATACGAACTGTATCTAGCTATGCCGGACTTGTTCCATGATCTCCTCGAGGAGGTCTACTGCAACTGGCAACAGAACGGGAGAATTCCCTGTGCTGTGACCAAGGGCGTAGTCACGCTAGTGAGGAAGGACGAGAACAAGGGGGACGATATAAATAATTTCAGGCCCATAACTCTGCTAAATACAGAGTTACAGATTTTGGCCAAGGTGCTAGCAAAGAGGTTGGTGCTTGTCGTGGGCAACCTGGTGGGAGATGCGCAGACATGTGCTATCCCGTCCAGGTCCATCCACGACAACCTCCACCTCATGCGATACATCATAAAGAGGGTTGGGAACGAACCCGGCTTTCGTGGGGGCCCTGATCAACTTGGATCAATCTAAGGCGTTCGATAGGGTCGACCATGGTTACCTGGATGCGGTGCTAGCGGCGGCAGGCTTCGGACCCGTTTTCAGGGGCTGGATCAATGCCATGCACAGCAGCCGCATCTGCTCTAGGGTCAAGGTGAACGGCTACCTCTCGGAGCCGTTCGAAATCGCGCGGTCCATCCGACAAGGGTGCCCTATATCCTCCCTTCTGTATGTGATGACTCTAGAGCCACTGCTGCGGAAGTTGGAGTTGTTTCAGGGCATCCCGTTGGAACCGGGATTGCGGAAAGCGGTGTCGGACTACGCCGACGACGTAACAGTAATGGTGTCGACGGCCTCGGAAATCGGGGCGGTCGGCACCTTACTGGAGGAGTACGAAAGGTTTACAGGAGCTAAGCTGAACCGGGACAAGTCGATCGGTCTGCAACTCGGCACGTGGAGGGGCAGATCGATGCCCTCCGATGGCGTCGTCGGGCGTTGGAGGGAGGGCCCGGTGAAGTTGCTCGGGGTCTGGTTCGGACCAGACCTCCAGGTGGAGAAGAACTGGGGTGAGGTAACGAACAGGGTGTTCGCACTGACCCAGAAGTGGGCCGAGTGCAAACTGTCCCCGAAAGGTCGGGCGGAGGTGGCGAACACTTATATAGCGTCCGTCATCTACTACCGCCTGACCGTTGTGCCTTGCCCAAGGGAAACGATCGCCAAAATGGATCGCGCACTCTTCCAATTCCTTTGAAAGAAGCGGGCTCCTATGGTGAGGAGATCCATCTGCTGTCAACACCCTTCGAAAGGAGGGCTGGGGATGCCGTGGCTAATGATACGTAAACACTCATTAAGGCTACGGCACCTCCAGGTATTCCTCACCGGTCAACCGGTGTGGGCCCCGTTTGTGAGGCGAGCCTTTCCCAGACTAGTCTCACTCACCGAGTTGCAATCCTGGGTCAAGCAAAGACCGAGAAAACTGGGCGCCTGGCACACCGAGTGTGCCCAGGCGCTCACGGCTCTCTGGCAGGCGGACCCGGCTGTCAGTGGAGAATCCACCTCGTCATTCTATAGAGGGCTGGTGGTTAGCAGGTGCGACGACGCCCTCGGAGAAGCCCTAGGCATGGAGGAAGACGAACTGGACAACCTGTTCGGTAAGACATTCAGCCCGGGACCCATGGATAACTTCCAGAGGTACCTGGCCTGGCAGTGCTACCGAGGGGCTCTGCCCGTTCGAGAAAGGCTCTACAGACACGGGCGCCCGGGTAGGGACCCCTCGAAAAAGATCTGTCCCAGATGCGTGTGCGACGAGGAAACCGTTGCACACGCTTTGGTACACTGCTCGGGCATTGCCGATCTGTGGGGCTATGTCGAACAACTGCTGTCAAGTGTGGGACGGATCAGGTTGACCACCGAGTCTATTGTAACGATCAAGCCGCCTCCCCTCTTCAAAAACGAAAGAGAGGCGGTATTTCTGTGCGTAATAGCCATGGCGAAAGAGGTTGTATGGTGGACGCGTCTGAAAGGACTGAGGTCAGACACCTTTCTCTCTGGCCAACAACTGGTCCGTTTCTTCCGATATCATTTCGGAAGAAGGATCAGGATGGAGAGAGAGATGCTGCACCCCAGCCGTTTTTATGAAAGATGGGTGAAAGTGGCGAGAATGGCCCGTGTGAATGGGCCTTCACTCTACATCAGACTATAGGTGAGGAAGATGAAAAATCAAGGGAGCACCCCCTCTCTGTGCTCCTGAGGAGAAGTGTTGCACACTTTTTTTCGGGTGTGTGTGCGACCCCACAAGGCGCCTCCTCCTTATTGAGGATTTTGTTATAAAATTTATTTTGTTATATTTTATTTTATTTTTATACTTTTATATCTTGTTATTGCCTCCTCCATATTGAGGACGCCTTTGCATGTAAACTCCCCCCTTTGTACTTGTCCCACTTTTGATGCCCTGGTGGCAAATAAAAAGAAAATTATCTATCTATCTATCTATCTATCTATCTATCTATCTATCTATCTATCTATCTATCTATCTATCTATCTATCTATCTATCTTTCTGTCTGACGTGTGGAACATCGCCGGTAAGTTTTTTGTTAATTTCTATGCAAAAAACCGATCTAATTGTTTGAAAAAAACACAACACTTTGTAGATTAACCCCCAAGCTGAATTGTCAGCTGGGTGGCAATCCCATTTTTCGCCCCTGTAGGGGCGAACATTTTATTTTAAAAATTTGTTTTAAAATATCAGATTTTACAAAGTAAAAAACTTGAGCAACACTAGAACGCTGGAGAACGTTAATAGAGAAAAGAGAGAGAAAGAGGCAGATATTAACGTTATATCTGCTTCTGCTACTATGGACGTCGCCATAGATACAACTGTCACAAAGAAAAAAATATATTAACATTTGAAAATTTTACAATTTCTACCGCCGAAGCGGAGAAAAATGACAATAACACACAGGAAAACACAGCAAAAAAACCCATTGACATACATACACATGAAAAAGACATCAACAACTCTACAGATACATCTACACATAAAATTTCCAACAACGATAACATCATCATCAACAACAACACCACACAAAAAAAGAAAATGTCTTTCGCTGACACAGTCAACAAGAAACAAGATTTTATAAATCTTGATATCTCCAACGCAAGAGATATGCCCCAGCAAGGGAGAAAATTTGTAACTTTCGAAGAAAGAGGTGGGTTTAGAATTAACTCACTCCTTGAAATAAAGGAAGACACAAACCACCGATCAGTCACTTTTAGGACTGTGTCAAATTCGTCAAGAAAACCGACATTTGTTAATCAAGCAGATATAGAAGATTCTTTCAAGGAAATTCTAGCAAATGTCGATTTTCTCCAGCGAGGAAAACAGTACGGAAGTGTTTCCGTACTGTTTAAAAGCGAGGCACTCGCCCCCAAAAACTCTGTGACACCTATAGTGTCAAAAGCATACACCCTTTTCCCTACATACATGGGGAAAAGGACACAAAAAATAAAAATAAAAAACATACCTCCAAGCATTAACATCTGGTGGATCTTGGCTGGCTTCGTAGAGCCAGAAACAGACATAATACTTTCGATACGAAAATCTATTCGACAAAGGTGGGCGGGCACAGATTTGGAGATTCTGTTGCAAATGAAACCGGAGAGAATCTCCAAAATACCCGAAAGAGTCGTTATTGATAATAACAACAAAATAAACATTTCGGTAGAAGGACGAAAATTTAATTGCTTTCGCTGTGGTAGCACAGCTCACCTAAAAGCCTCTTGTCCACAAACACACAACAACAACATCATAAAAAAAACGCTATTACCAACACCAACACCAAAACAACCACCACCACCACCACAAGTACAACGACAGACGAAACGAGCAACCACACCAAAACAAACAGACACTCAACCAACAACAACAGAAAAAACAGAGACAACACCCCTGAAGAACACATCCACACTCCATCCCACTCCATCAAACACTACCACAAACGCACATACCGAAACACCACCACCACCACACAACATACCCTTACCCCACACACCTGACGATGATTATTCATCGACGGATGAAGCTGCTTCTCCTTCTTTAAGTGAAGAAGAGGGAGAACCGCGGAAATCTAAAAAACAAAAAAAGAGACACCACAAAACCCCCAAAACTCCAATCACCAACACCAACACACAACCACAGACACAAACAACAACACAAACAACACCACAGTAAAACATCCCCCTATCAGCAAAACCAGCACCAACACCACCCCAAACACAAGCACCCACCATAAACAGAAAACTCCCGGATGAACAACAAACTAAAACAACACAACAAAAACACAAACAACAATACGCATACATCAACACAAACAACAAGAGTTTGATGGAGGTCATCTCCCAAAACCCCAAGGTGGAGACGGAGGGCAAAACTTTCGTCAAGGCAGAATCGTCTCCACACCTTAAACTTATAAGGGTTTCTATGGAAACCTATAAAGACCTAAAAATTAAATTTTCACAGGACGTGAGCAGCCCCTGCCACAAACCCATCAACCGCGTCCTGTTGAAATGTTTCCCCACCCCACCCAACACCCCATCCAGCACCCAAATGGAGATTGAACAACCCGATCTCCAGGAAACGAAAAGGTAAGTGCACCTTTCGTCCTTTTTCTCTAACTTTTCTTCACCAACATGGCTGGTTTACGAGTTGGAACCGTGGATGTGCGTGGCCTAGGGATGTCCTGGAAACAGGGCCAACTTTTAAACGACCTTAGGTCACACAGTATGGATGTGATAGCCATCACCGAGTCCAGGATCCATCCACAACAGGCAGCAACTAACCCCCATCTTCGACGACTTTGAGATCTACGCATCTCTCTGTCAGCCTGGAGGTGGAGTGGCTGTTATGTTTCGGAAGAACCTGGACGTCGGAGTACAGCAAGTACACTTGGACCCGGAGGGTAGACTGGTAGTCCTAGACGTGAACAGTATCGGAGGTGGAGCCTTCAGACTGGTGGCCGTTTATGCCCCGACCGGGCAATCGCAATCACGGCCAGACTTCTTTAAGCGTCTAGAGTCTTTTCTGGGAACGTCTCGCCCCTTACTTTTAGTGGGGGACTGGAATGGTATCCTAGATGCACGATGGGACTATGTGGGAGCATGTCCCAGTAGAGCGGGGTGAAACAGCCTCAAAACTTTAATCGGCCAATTCCAACTGGCCGATAGGTTTCGACTGGATTTCCCGACTGCACCACAGTGGACGTGGGTAAACCGCAGTGGGACATCTAGATCGTATTTAGATAGGTTCTTCATTAGAGAAAGGGACAAGGAGATGTTAAGCTGTCCACGAATGCACATGGTTGCCTATTCAGATCACAAGTTAGTCGTCTGCTTAGTCAACCGTGATAGAATACATAGACAGGGTTCCGGATACTGGAAGCTGAACGTGTCGTTGCCGGCACGTAAAGCTTACAGTGAACGGATAAGTAGACTAGTCAAGCAACAGTTAACGGGAGCCATCGTCAACAATAGATGGTGGCACTCTCTCAAGAAAGCAATTAGAATAGAATCGATAGGGTATAGCAGAGAGTTAGCCTTAGAGAAAAACAGAATAGAAAGAGAACTAGTAGCCAAGGTAGAGGAGGCACTTAGAAGTGGCAACGCGGCTAGAGTGTTAGCGTCGATAACGGCACTGAGATACGGACACTGAGATACGGGACGCTCTGGCCGCTGCGGGAAACGCAAGTCACCCGGTCTAGATGGTCTACCCTACGAATTTTACATAGGCATGCCGGACTTGTTCTCTGGCGTCCTCGAAGCCGTCTACTGCAATTGGCAGCAGAACGGGAGAATTCCCAGTTCTGCAGGCAAGGGCGTAGTAACGCTGATCAGGAAAGACGAGAACAAGGGGGACGAAATTAACAACTTCAGGCCCATAACTCTGCTCAACACAGAGTTAAAGATTTTGGCCAAGGTGCTAGCGACGAGGCTGGCGCTTGTCGTCGAGAACCTGGTAGGGAAAGCGCAAACTTATGCAATCCCGACCAGGTCCATACACGACAACCTCCACCTCATGCGATACATCATAGAGAGGGTGGGTAGTAAACCCGGCTTCGGTGGGTCTCTGATCAACTTGGATCAGTCTAAGGCATTCGATAGGGTCGACCATCGATACTTGGAAGCGGTTCTCAAGGCGGCCGGTTTCGGTCCCGTGTTCAGAGGATGGATCGAGGCAATGCACACCAGCATCTGCTCGAGGGTCAAGGTGAACGGCTACCTATCAGAGTCGTTCGCAATCACGCGTTCCATTCGACAGGGGTGCCCTCTCTCCTCCATTCTGTATTTATTGACTCTAGAGCCACTACTGCGGAAATTGGAGCTGTTGCAGGGCATCCCCCTAGAACTGGGACTGCGCAAAGCGGCGTCGGCTTATGCCGACGACGTAACGGTAATGGTGTCGAGCACCTCGGAAATCGGGTTGATCGGCAACTTACTGAAAGAATACGAAACGCTGACGGGAGCAAAACTAAACCCAGACAAGTCTGTCGGTTTGCAACTCGGTACGTGGAGAGGCAAACCGATGACATCCGACAGCGTCGTTGGACGCTGGACGGACGGACCGGTGAAATTGCTCGGGGTCTGGTTCGGTCCAGACCTCCAGGTGGAGAAAAACTGGAACGAGGTCACGGCCAAGGTGTTTGCACTCACTCAGAAGTGGGCAGAGTGCAAACTGTCCTTGAAAGGTCGAGCGGAGGTGGCGAACACTTTCATAGCGTCCGTCATCTACTACCGCTTGACTGTCGTGCCTTGTCCCCGTGAACACCTCGCCAAGATGGAACGCATGCTCTTCCAGTTTCTGTGGAAGAAGCAGGCTCCGCTGGTGAGGAGATCCGTCTGCTGTCAGCACCCTTCCAACGGAGGGCTGGGAATGCCGTGGCTGATGATGCGCAAACATGCGCTGAGGCTGCGGCATCTCCAGGTATTCCTCACCGACCCCCAACCGGTGTGGGCACCGTTTGTGAGACAGGCTTTCCCACAGCTCGTCTCGCTAACGGAGCTGCAGTCCTGGGTGAAGAAAAGACCGAAAACGATGGGCGCCTGGCACATTGAATGCGCTCAGGCGCTCATAGTCCTCTGGCAAGCGGGCGCAGCAATCAGTGGAGACTCTACTTCGACATTCTATAGAGGGATTGTACGTTATAAGGGCGACGACGTGCTCGGAGAGACTCTGGGCGTCGAAGACGATGAGCGCACCAGTCTGTTTGGTAGGACTTTCCGCCCAAGATCTACAGCCACGGACGCCCTGGCAGGGATCCTTCCAAGAGGACGTGTCCAAGATGTGCGCAGGACATTGAAACAGTTCTGCACGCAATTGTACACTGCCCGGGCGTAAGCGACCTGTGGAACTATGCAGAACAACTGCTGTCGCGTATGGGACAAATCCAGTTGACTGCCGAGTCCATAGTAAGGATCAAACCGCCAGCCTCTTTCAAAAACGAAAGAGAGGCGGTTTTCCTCTGTACGGTGGCTATGGTAAAAGAAGTTATATGGTGGACGAGGTTGAGAGGACTGAGGACAGATGACTTTCTCTCCGGACAACAATTGATTCCCTTCTTTAAGTATCACTTTAGAAGGAGAATCAGGGTGGAGAGAGAGGCACTGCACCCCAGTAAATTTACTGAAAGGTGGGTGAATTGAGCGAAAATGGCCCGAGTGATTGGGCCTTCTCTGTTTATAAGCCTGTAGGTTGAGGAAGAGAGCAAAAGGAAGAAAGGAGCACTTGCACAACACGCTCCTGGAGTTGAGGGTTGTTCTATCGACGGGGTATTAAACAACCCATTTGTGGTGCCTCCCCCCTATTGGGGATTTCGATTGTTGAAATTGTTTGTTTTTTATATTTTTTACACGACTGCATGTAAAATCCCCGGCATGTCTTTGTATTGTCCCCTTTCTTGTTGCGCCCTTGTGGCTAATAAAGAAATCTATCTATCTATCTATCTATCTATCTATCTATCTATCTATCTATCTATCTATATATATATATATATTAAGATAAGCAGAACAAGCAAAATTCAACTCGGGCAGTTCACGTACGGGTCATTTTTCGACCTTTTAGATCCGTGCTTGCTGGCGGATAACAATATATTTTATCGTTCCTGGGTCTTTAGCCCTAGGAAAGGAAAATGCTTCTCTGATGAACTTTGATTTTCCATTAGAAATCCATTGGATTTCTGGTGTTTTACAAAGCGAAACCGATCGGTAAGGGCCAAAAGAATAGGTAAATATTTAAATTATATTTTAAAATTTATTTTTAAAAAATTGGTTGAATTTTGCTTGTTCTGCTTATCTTAATATTATAGTTCTGGTATGTCAAATTAATACCATAGAACAACCTTAAATCATAGACAACCTATATATTTCTAGGGGTACTTAGTACCCATGGGCATATTAACTTCTTTTATATATATATATATATATATATATATATATATATATATATATATATATATATATATATATATGTATGTATGCATGTATGTATATATATATATATAAATGTATACATACATATTTATTTAAATATATATATATATATCACGATATTCCATACACTGGTGGTTTTTTCCCTGTATTATTGATAACGCGCTATATCTCTCTCTCTGGTGTGTTACCGTTTCAACATATTGTATATATATATATATATATATATATATAATGATAAATATTACTGCCAAGACTGGAATTGAACCATCAGCACAGTTGAGGTATGTCAGACATCAATTTATTTTATCTGATGAGGACGTACTGAGGAAACAGCACAGTACCTCTGAAATATATATAATAAAATATATTTGATCACATGAATGTCTATATTTATTAATATTTTGAAGTAATATATATATATGCGTTTGTCTGTTTCTCTCTTACTGCTTCCCCGCTCTCTCTGTTTCTCTCACCTTCTTTCGCCCCCTCTGCCAGTTACACTTTCTCTCGACTGACCTCTTCCTCACACTTCCACTCACTCACTCTCTGTTTCTCCCCTTCTCACTTCCTCCCGTTTGGCTTGTGTGGGTCTCTTCTTGCTCACATCTCACACACATCAACACGGTCTGTACTCCTCTCGCTCATGAAATCCACCCAGCTTATGCTGACCGGACAAACATGTTGCTTGTTTATTTTCCTATCTTCGGTTTGCTTTTATCCTTCTATGTTGTTTACTTGTCCCCCTCGCCTTACGCGAATTCTGGTCCCAATAACTTTTTTTAGTTATTGCTCGCCCTAACCTGAGGTATCTGATTTTTAATGAGATGAAATACCAATGATGGTTGGAAAATCACTGACGAAGGACTATTTTTATCATATGTAACCCATGTGCAAACCACGCAGTATTCTTCTTTCTTCTCATGTTTTATATATAATATATATATATATATATATATATATACACACACACATAGATATTGAGACACACACACACACACACACACACACACACACACACACACACACACACACACACACACACACACACACACACACACACACACACACACATACATACACACACACACACACACACACACACGCACACACACACACACACATATATATATATATATATATATAATTATATATATAGTTATATGTATATACAATGCCTGTTTGATACTGCTGCCGCTGTTACTTATTATAGCAGTGAGAATGATGACAATGATGATGATGATGTTTTCTAATAAATGTTCAACGTGTGTGGGAGGGGGAGAGTGAGAGAGAGACAGAAAGAGACAGGGAGCACTGAGAGAGAGCGAGAGAGAGAGGAATATACTTGATTATATGGTCCCTAGTACATGGCTGATGCATTACGTTCCATCGACCCTCGAATAAAGAATATAAAGTAGAATTTTGAGGGATTTATATAAGAAAATGCATTTGACATTTTGGAGGTTGACTTCTCGTTTGAGATAAGAAGACATTTTTTAACCGAAAACTTTTCTTTTCTCTTTCTGATTAAGGAACATTCCTGACCCAGTGAAATATCTGGTACTTCATTGCTGTAGACAGAGAAAGGCGGAAAGAACGAAAAAGTGGAAAAAAAGAAATATAAAGGAAATATAAAAGAAAGAAAGAGAGTAGAGCCATATATAACTGATTCCATCAGAGCCAAATCAAAAGCACTGGCTCTGATCTGTGAACAGAGTGGAACTATTTGTAAGCCAGAATAAGTAGGACTATTGTGAGGACGGTAAATCTTGAGTGTTAGTATATCTTTTCCATTTGACACTATATGTGAGAACTGTGGTGGTGGTGGTGGTGTCGAGGGTGGTGTTGGTGCTGGTCGTCAACGTGCGACTTGGGGGCAGGATACATATATATATATATATATATATATATATATATATGTGTGTGTGTGTGTGTGCGTGTGCGTGTGTGTATGTATATATATATATATGTATATATATGTATATATATATATGTATAATATGTATATATATATACATATATATATATATGTGCATATATATGTATTTGTGTGTGTATGTATATATATATACACATATATATGTACGTATGTATATATATGTATATAAATATATATGCATTTATACATATCTATTTATCTATCTATCTGTCTATCACTCTCTCTCTATATATATGTGTGTGTGTCTGCATTATAAATCAATTTCCTGTACGCACAACAATTCACACACGCGCACACACACACAGACCCGTGCCGATCATGCGTGCGTACACACACATTACCCATGGAGACAAAATGGCAGAAATTAACGGTAAATGACGAAGACGAAGTGTTAAAAGTAGCCGTAGGTCTTGTTGTGAAAGATAAAATTCATAGATAAAGTCAGAGACGAAATAATCGCACTCTTGCGACACACCGTGCTTGGAAATAAAGCAAACAGCTTTGAGAAAAGACAGTATAGTGAAATTTCTGGGAGAGATTTTCTCCTACAGCCATGATGGTTACACTCAGAAGCAAAAGCAAATACAAAAAAAAAAAAGAATAAGAAAACAAATAGCAACTCAACCTTACGCATGTCTCCTGCTCGTTTCTTACTTCACACCTTCCTATCATTCCGAATGAAAATTGTATGAAGCTGATTTCTATGACCTATTCGAATATGCCGAAACGAAATGGAATTGGTTTGCTCGAAAATCCAATTCTGCAAATCTGTTAATCTAATCTGTTGCTCCGCTTCCTTCTTTGGGATGTATTTCGCCTTCGTATTCCGCCTATGTATTTATTATGCTGTCAATTCGAGAATCTAATACTGCCATAACACGTCTGTATGACACTTCAGTTTTAAAGATTTTCTATCAGACATTTTCAAATATGGCGTCTCTATATGAAATTAACCTCTTCCAATCAAACCGAAATACAATAAAAACATAGACATATTGGTAATGGTAAAATTTATAAAGTCATATCGATACGGTATTATATATATATATATATTAAAGTGTTAAACAATATTCAATGAGTATGTCAAGGAATGAGTTTTACATTAGATTGGAAGCACTCTACAAAAAAATAATTTTCCGGAGTTATAAATGTCAGATTTGCAGAATTAGAGTTATTAATATTAAAATACAAATATTGATAAAATAGATGTTCTTTTGATCAATTACATTTTATTATACATATTTCGGATGTACAACAGTACGTCCTCATCAGACAAAATATAATGATACATGACATACCCTGAGATGTTAAATGGTTAAGATTTAATCAACCTAATATGTTGGTATCTTTGTTAAAGTTTAAATTTAGAAAAATAATCAACAGTATAAAATTTCATTCTTGATGTGCCAGCTAAATCC
>OZ024741.1:160475215-160485215 GCA_964016885.1 Eledone cirrhosa | reverse complement strand
CATGCACTTTTTTATCCAATCCATGGATTCATTGCGGTATTGCTAGACAATTTTCCTGGATGTAAGTTTTTGGTTATTAAGCAGGGCGTATTTCTCAAAGATCTCCTTCCCAACTCTCATGTTACCATTTGTCTCACGTAGAGAGACTTTCTCTATAAATGGGCTCTTGGCGGTTCGTAGATGTTGGAGGGATATGCGATACTCAAAGGCTGTCTGGACTGATGCTAAACCTTTGCTTCTCTGTTTACGTTTTAGGTAGAGGCGATCTATGCCACTATTGTCAGTTAGGATTTTTCGGGTTTTAACATCGATGGCTAGGATTTCATCTAGCGTCCAATCAAGTATTCAAAATGTTGGTGTTAGCACAGGCACAGCAAACACATTGTGGGCCACTGAGTTATTGTGTGCAGAGCGTCCAGAAGATCATAGGTTTCTTATTCAGGTGTTACATTCCCTGGTTACACGTTCCTTGTTACAAATACCATCAGAGGATATATTTTCATCTATCCCCAAGTATCTATAGCAGTCCTTGTCCGATACCGGGGAAACGGCCAGGCCATTGATAGAGATGTAGTTTTTCCTCCCTCAAACAATCCTATATGTATGTATGTATGTATGTATGTATGTATGTATGTATGTATGTATGTATGTATGTATGTATGTATGTATGTATGTAGGCAGAATTCTAGGAGAAGGAAAACTCTGATATAACACCTGCAACCCTGATGGTATCCAATGATGTTGACTTGTTCTTCTTTTTGGTAAATATCATCTTGGTTAAGAGAGTGGGACTGGCTTTGTGCAGTGCCTGTGCTCACTATAAAAGCTTCACGACACAGGTATTGCTTTATATCTGGAGATCTCTCTGCACTTGTCCTCACATGGTACCATGGGCCCAGTACTATGTGTCAATAATTGTCACAAGTGTAGTGTTTGTACCAGTGTTTCCAAGTCGCTGGCTGGACTAAAAAGTCACACTCGTTCAGCCCATCGGTGGGGGTTCTCCTACGTGGATATAAAGTAGTGGCCGTACTCGAAAACGAGTTGGCAGCCACCATGTATGTATGTATGTATGTATGTATGTATGTATGTATGTATGTATGTAGGCAGAATTCTAGGAGAAGGAAAACTCTGATATAACACCTGCAACCCTGATGGTATCCAATGATGTTGACTTGTTCTTCTTTTTGGTAAATATCATCTTGGTTAAGAGAGTGGGACTGGCTTTGTGCAGTGCCTGTGCTCACTATAAAAGCTTCACGACACAGGTATTGCTTTATATCTGGAGATCTCTCTGCACTTGTCCTCACATGGTACCATGGGCCCAGTACTATGTGTCAATAATTGTCACAAGTGTAGTGTTTGTACCAGAGTTTCCAAGTCGCTGGCTGGACTAAAAAGTCACACTCGTTCAGCCCATCGGTGGGGGTTCTCCTACGTGGATATAAAGTAGTGGCCGTACTCGAAAACGAGTTGGCAGCCACCATGTATGTATGTATGTATGTATGTATGTATGTATGTATGTATGTATGTATGTATGTATGTATGTATGTATGTATGTATGTATGTATGTATGTATGTTCTTCTGGTTTTATAATTTCACAAATTTTTCCCAATAGAGAGAGAGTCGGTTTCTAACATATGCACAATACTCTCTCATTGGAATTTACACATCAACTAGGTAGATATGTATGAATGCATGCGTAGATATGGATGTGTATGTTTTGAGTTGTATGTGTGCATGTGCATATGCTTAGTATCTGTACATGTGTATGTATGCAGTTATTAGATGCAACATTTTTGGAATATTTTACATATTTTTACTGTTCCATTAATGGATTGGACTTGTAATTTCCTAACTAGTTGTGTTCCTGTGAAGCCCAGCTTCTCAAGATTTGTATTGAGGCAGTTACTAACATATCCCAATGCCCCAATAATCACAGGCATAAATCTGAAGGTATAATCAGGGTGGGGAATCTGCAGATTTCTCATCAGTTCTGCATAAATATTCTCCTTTTCACTAATCTTTGATATTATATTGGCATCTGCTGGGCAGCTAACTTCCACTACTGTGCATGCTTTCTTCTCCCTGTCCCATATCATAATATCTGGTCTGTTATGCCTGCATTTTATTGGGGTTTTACTGGAACATTCCACCAGTACTCTTTCATATTATGTACGTGGATGTCTTCCACATTGTTGTAGCTTTTAATGTGTTTATTATCGGGGCTATCTTTTTTACGAACTGCATTGTATAGTGTTTTGGCCACTACATCATGCCTCATAGGTATATAGTACCGCGATGACATCTTTGGACAGCTGCTGATGGCATGGGTGATATCCTCGATGTTAGTTCTGCAGAGTCTGCACTTGTTATCACATCTAGGTGTTTTGCCTGGATCCCTATCTCTTTTGTGAATCAGGTATTTCATGTTAATCTCCTGTTCTTGGATTGCAAAAGCGTATCCTTCAAAGTGGGAGCCAATATAGCGGTTGTTGGTCCAAGATAGACTACTTTCCTTATCTATATTACTCTCACTCTGGAGCTTCCTGGCAACATATCCATGCAGGATTTTTTGCTGATAAGCATGCAGTTTTTCATCCATGGATTCACTGCGATACTGCTGAGCGACTTTCCTGGGTGTGAGTTTTTGATTATCACACATGTTCTTCTGGTTTTATAGTTCCACAAAATATTTCCCAATAGAGAAAGAGTCAGTTTCTAACATAGACACAAGTTCCTGACATTGGAATTTACACAACATGAACTAGGTAGGTTATGTATGTATGTATGTATGTATGTATGTATGTATGTATGTATGTATGTATGTATGTATGTATGTATGTATGTATGTATGTATGTATGTATATATATATATATATATATATATATATATATATATATATAAAGAAAAAGAGATGAAATCGAAAATGCAACTGGAGTCTTATTTAAAAAAAAAAATATATATCTTTATTTGGTTCCTTTACCGGTTTCGCAGTTCTTCTGCTTTTCAAAAGGTGAGTTGAGAAGGAGGGTCTGTGGTTTTTCTCACATCTGTGAGAAAAACCACAGACCCTCCTTCTCAACTCACCTTTTGAAAAGCAGAAGAACTGCGAAACCGGTAAAGGAACCAAATAAAGATATATATTTAAAAAAAAAAATAAGACTCCAGTTGCATTTTCGATTTCATCTCTTTTTCTTTATACTTTCACTCGTGTAGGACACCTCGGTTATTTTTCATTTTGTAAAAAAAACCTAACTTTCTAATATATATATATATATATATATATATATATATATATATATATATATATATATATATATATATATATATATATATATATATATATAACGATGGAGGTGTGGTAAGGAACCAGATGGACCATAACGCACCAGATTACTCAATACTTAGGGTAGTAGAGTGGGTAATAGGAACATGTTTGACCCCGGCGGCAGAGCTCGAGCCGTTTCGACGGCTATTTCTGGATTTCAGTCCAGAAATAGCCGACGAAACGGCTTGAGCTCTGCCGTCGGGGTCAAACATTTTCCTATATATATATATATAATATAATATGAAAAATTCGGGATCCCGACGGCTGAGCTCCGGTCGTTTCAAAAGCTAATATATATATATATATATTATAGGTGGTAGTACCAAAATGAGCATTCGGTGCATAGACAGAGTGTATCAATTAAGAAAAACGATGACGTTTCATTTACTAGTATTTATTTTTTTTTTTATTGTGTATCGACCTGTATCGTGCGTTTCGTAGATGATCGGCTCAAGTTCGCCCATAGAAGTTATGGACCCGACTCCATTATCGACCTGCCCTTCAGACTGGTGATTCAAAAAAAAATACAGTGTTTTTTGTGACCCTTATTGAAACAGGGTGATGCGTACAATAACACGTGCGTCATACGACTATAACATGAATATTTGCATAACAGGACAATATGATAAGTTCATAGTGACGCTAGAAATAGAACCTATTATACCCGTCTATATCAACTCAACAATTAAAGAGTAGCAAATATCAAATGGGTCGTCAAGTATGAAATTTGTAGTGAAGCATATGGTCATATGTTTTCTTTATACAAATTTCATACTTGACGACCCAATACATAAAAGGATGAGCATCAAATCAGAGGAACATTTAAACATAGTTTGACTAAGGACAAGGTCCGTATACTATCTATTGAATACTTTTTCTACTTCCAGAGAAACCCTCTGATGAAGGAATTTCTTCCAATATTGGCTGTTAATTTACTAGGATAATAAATATTGTTTCTTTCCAGAAACTGCAGTTAAGAAGCAAATATAAGCGAAACTTTCTAATATTAGTTTGTCTAGTTTGTATTTCCACCCAATGTAGTTTTGGCATTAGATAATAATTTTTAAATAATTCTGTGATTTGCTGCAGGGAAAGCGGACGTTATATACGGATTCACTGCAGATAATCTGTCTACCCATATGTTTATTGTATATAAAAAAAGTATTATATATGTTTCTGTTTCATATATATATATATATATATATATATATATATATATATATATATATATATATAACTTAAAAATTGAATTTACATAACTTAAAAATTGAATTTGATAACAGCACCAAACTAGCTAACTTGTAGATGTATCTCTTAATCTTGACACTGGCCTATATTACCCTTACCATAAAAACAATGAGAATCTAAATTATGTTAATTTTAAATCTAACCACCCCACTAATATTAAGAATGCTATAGTTAGTAATATTGGAAAAAGAATATCCAACCTATCATCTAATAAAAACATCTTTGATGCTAACGCCAATTACTATAATAACGCGCTTTCTAAAGCCAGTTATCCTGATAAAATCAAATATAGTAATGAAACAAATTCTAGATCTTACAGTAGAATAATTAATCATGATCATTCCAATAACTTTAATAAAAGACCTAGATACAAAAACATAATCTGGTATAATGCTCCTTTCTCCATCTCTATTAATAATAATATTCCTAAATTATTCTTTAGTGCCTTAAATAAATGTTTCCCTCCCTCACATATCTATAGTAAAATATTTAACAAACACACTAATAAAATCTCTGTTTATGTGAGAAATTTACCATTATATCTAATTTAGATTCTATAATAAATAGACGCACTGACTTGTTTCTCTCTGCTTGCATAAATTCCACAGAACATTCCATAAAGTATACAGCTAATATCTAATACTTTACCAATTTAAAATCCTTTTTCTCAAAGGCACATATATATATACATATATATTTCTTTAAAAATATACCCATCTTTCTACCTTATTTCAATGTTATTTATTATACATTATATAATACTAGCTACTCATTCTATATCACTCCTATTTATCACTTCCCTTTCTTTTTTTTTTTCCTTTTTTCTTTTAATTTCCAACCTCTAATCTGTACCTTTGCTTCCTAGATACTTCTCATTATTACTCACCACAATATATCCACTCTTCCTTCTTCCATCCTATCACTGGCCATAACATTTAATATTACCCTTTTAAATACTTTATAGTATCACCTTGAAAAATCCTTCGCAAACATAAACATTTTTTTTTTACGTTAGATTATTCATCCTCAATTCATTATTTTTTTCTCCCTTTCATGCTCATCTAACTTCTACATATTACACATATTCATCCACTCTTCTACTTCTTTTCACAATATATCCTTAATTACATTACTATTTTTATATTTTTTTAATAATACATATCAACAATTTCTTTCCATCGCACATATTATTAAACCCTTCAATATTCAAACCTTAACTTAATATTATTCTTAATACATATTAACAATTTCTTTTCATCGCACATATTATTAAACCCTTCAATATACAAACCTTAATTTAACATTATTCTTAAATTTTTCTCTTCGTTAATTTTCAAATTCTTTTAATTTATATATTATCTTCTATAGGTTTTTTAACTTCTCTCTGTAAAACAATATATTTCTCTCAGTTATAAAAGCTATCTCTCTCTATCACCCATCTCTCCTCCTATCTCATCCTTCCTTATTATACTCCTCCCCCTCCATTCTTTACTCTCATCTCCTCCTCTTTTTCATCCTTTCCACCCCCCCCCCTCAATGTTTTTCCCAATATCACATATCAATCTAAAACTACTTTTCATATGTTGATTTGAAACTGCACTATTCACAAGTGTTTTTTAACCTTCATATCATGTCTCCCTATTTTATCTGACGAAAACGCAAAAGTCATCGCATGATGATATTTGTTTTTGAAATGCGCATAATAAAATACATGGAACTCTTTTAACCATCTTTTGATCTTATATATATATATAATATATATATATATATATATATATATATATATATATATATATATATATATATATATATATATATATATGTGTGTGTGTGTGTGTGTGTGTGTGTAAATGAAGTAATTCCGTCGGAAAGGTCCAAGAAAAAAGAGTGCTCTATGTAGGTTACAGAGCTTATTAGTTATGTAATAAACAACATAAGATAATTATTTCATTTACCAGTGGTTTCTTGAAAGCAAGCAAAATTTGTTTTCGGTCATCAGAATGAAAAATTCCTGGTGTATTTATTGACAGTGGATTTTAAAAACAAAAAAATTTTTTGTTTTAAAATCCACTGTCAATAAATACACCAGGAATTTTTCATTCTGATGACCGAAAACAAATTTTGCTTGCTTTCAAGAAACCACTGGTAAATGAAATAATTATCTTATGTTTTTTATTACATAGGATTTTTTTATTCTGATGACTGAAAGCAAATTTTGCTTGCTTTCAAGAAACCACATAAAATTCAACTTTTTGATCCCCTAAGGCCCGCATTAGGTGAAAAACTGCGATTTTTCAGCTTTTTAGGTTTTTCTTTAGGCGTTACGTCAGACCGATTTCCTTGAAATTGTAACTATGTATTAGTCAGCCTCTTCTTCATACAGTGAGCAAAGAAAATCCAACTTTTTTATGGACCAGGGCCCGCATTAGGTGAAAAACTGCGTTTTTTCCAGCTTTTTGGGGTTTTTTCGAGGCGTTACGTCAGACCGATTTCCTTGAAATTGTAACTATTTATTAGTCAGTCTCTTCTTCATATTGTGAGCAAAGAAAATCCAACTTTTTTATGGCCTAGGGCCCGCATTAGGTGAAACACTTCATTTTTTCAGCTTTTTAGGGCTTTTTTGAGGCGTTACGTCTAGCCGATTTTCCCGAAATTTCAAGGCATATTATGCACAAAAAAAAATTAATTTTCTTGATACCCTAGGGCCCGCATTAGGTGAAAACCTGCATTTTTCTTGCTTGATCGAGGAAAATCTTAGCTTATCCAGCCTTCAGAGTATTCGGTTTATTTTCTTTACATATTGTCCAGGCATGCAGTTTTTCCACGATCTGTTGGTGGCCCGCGTTCCAAAATACCTTATTCCGTGCAACGCCGGGTATCACTGCTAGTTTTTATCTAAAGACATTTTTTCCAATTCCATCCCGCCCGTCCCCTCAATCTATTTTATTTCTCATTCTTTCTTTTGATGAAGGACTAGCTTCCGAAACGTTAAGCCCCTCTCCCTGCAATATCAAACTTTAACCTACCTAATATATACCTTCCATATACTGCACCCATTGTGTTGTTATTTAAATATATATATTAGATAGGGTGTGGTAAAACCAGTTAGACCATAATCCACCAGAGTACTCGATACTTAGGGTAGTAGAGTGCGTAATATGAAAAGATTCAGGACCTCGACGGCTGAGCTTCGGCCGTTTCGTCAGCTAGATCCGAACTAGCTGCCGAAACGGCCGGAGCTCAACCGTCGAGGTTCTAAATCTTTTCATATATATATATATATATATATATATATATATAGTTTTGCGAGGTTTTTTATATGAAATCGTGTGTCGAAACAGATATTGTTATATTTGGGGAGGGTCATATTTGCGTAATATTGCCAGAATTAATAACAGAACACACTCACTGTTTGGTTGGTTTTCGCTTCTCGCTGTCTTTTATATATATATATCTGCGATCTAACTTACTCGGTCCTCAATGTTGCCATTGACTGACCGGCGGTCAAAAATAATACAGATACAATATAGACAAACACATATATATATAGTTTACATAAATCTTTCGTTGCACATCTGCAACATCGTCAGTGGTGTTATATTCATTGTTCCTCCTGTTGTGTTGTATGTCTACGCCATTTTTTTTGTTCAGTCTGTCTATATATTTTTTTATTTATTTGCTTGTTTGTTTATCTTATTTTATTTTGTCTTCTTTGCGCATGCGTTTGCGTGTGTGTATAGTGTTATGTGTGATGTGTGACTAGTGTGTATAGTGTTGTGTCTGCTGGGTGACTAGTGTGTGTTTATGTGCTTGTGTATGTATTTATTTATCTTATTTTATTTAATTTAATTTACTTATTTATTTATACTTCTCTTAGGTCAGTGTTGTTTGTTTGGGTGTTGTTGTTGTTCCACTCATTCTTTCTGTTTAGCTTTGGTCTTCTAATTTCTATTTCACTGGCCTCTCTGATTTGCCTATCTGCTGGGTCATTCCTATGTTTAGATATTATTCTAATTTCTATGTTGTCTATGTTACCGTCATGATGTTGTCTAGCATGTTCGTATAGTACTGACCCGTTTTTTCGTCCTTTTAGTTCCCCCCAGTGTTGGTCTATCCTTTCACCTATGCTACGAGCTGTCTCACCTATGTATGTTGTTGTCGTGTTTCTGCAAGTACCCTCTGTACATCTTATGCTATAGACTACGTTTCTAGTTTTACAGTTTATCCGGGGGTTCACCTTACATATGATACATTTCCTATTGGTACAGTGGGTTTTCTTAAAAGGGTAGGTTTTGCTGATCAGGGATTTTATGGTGGTTCCTGGCTTTTCTACCACCTTTATTTTTAAGTGGGTCTTTCTCAGGGCCTTTCTACACTGGTTAGCTAATTTCCCTCCAGGGGTGGCGTCCACAAACATGACACTCTGATATCTCTGGTTGTCGTACCATGATGTGGCCTTCCCTATCTTATGTCTAGCCCTATCTAAGCTATTCCATGATTTGCTCCTGTATAGTGGGCAAATTCCTTTCATGTCCAGTTCTATGAGGGTCTTATACTTTTCCATGGCTCCTTCGTATACTCTGACTCTGTCTCTTTGGTTGTAGCCAGAGAACTGCATGCGGTTGATGAAGTGTTGGATGTGTCCTTCCATTTCTGTTGGGTCGCACATGCTGGACACATTCTTCATCACTCGTACCAAATCTGCGATCAGAATATTAAACTTAGCACTACTGGACATTGCTGAGTTTTTGAGTATCAGGTATTTGGAGGCCATGGGTTTAGCATAGTGTGAGTGGAGAATTTGGGCTCTCTCGTCTATAGTGTTAATCCAGAGTTCTGTGTCTAATACAGGTAGTCTATTGTTAGGGTGTTTGGAAGGGAAGTCTATAGTTACAGTTATACTCTGGTGTATGGAATTAGCTATCTGCTGGATGCTTTCCATCGTGCTACGTTCTAAATCAAACTTGTTAGTGCTCTCTAGTGGGGGTGTTCTTATAACTATATTGATATCGTCTACATAACGAGAGTACATGATGAGGTCTATGGAGCTTTCATTAAGGAGATCTTTAAGTCTCCTTTCCCACCATACCATGAAAAGGTTGGCAACATCGCCAGCTATGCTGACGCCGATGGCTGCTCCCTCATTTTGGGTGTAGATTTTCTCATTGAACTTAAATATGTGGCCCTTTAGGGTAGTTTTGATACTAGCCCCTATTGCATGTGCGACCATTTTTCTTACCTGATCAGTGTTTTGGGGGGTCCGTATAGCTTTGGTCCACCCAATCCACCTTCCTATGGGAGTCTTTTTAGCCATTGAGGTTATGGTGGGGGGTCTACCTCTTATAGGTCTACTAGGGCAGAAACATCTAAGGTCATGGCTGTCTAGGTAGTCAGTGTCGTAGGTAAGTCTAAGTAGGAG
>OZ024741.1:160462715-160467715 GCA_964016885.1 Eledone cirrhosa | reverse complement strand
GAGAAAAGAAATTGAGAAGGCGTATGTCCTCATAGCGCCTCATATGGCGATGCTAAGCCGTGTCCTCAGGGAGGAGAAAACCGAAGGGAGGGATGAGGAGAAGGAGAGGGAAAAGGAAGAGGAAAAGGAAAGGGAAAAAGAAAAGGAGGAGAGCACAAGCACGGACCTGAAAGAAAATGATATACCCTCCGCTACAGGCAGGGAGGGCAGGCCGGGCAACCAACAAGCTAAGGGCAAAGGTGAAAAGCGAAATCACCTTCCGAAGGAGAACCAAGCGCAGAGGGACCAGTGGACAACTGTTCAAAGAAAGAACAGAAAGCACCGAGACACTGGGAGCAAAAAACACCAAGTAATGTGCAAGTTTTTCAAGAACGGGACATGCTGGCATGGAGAGACAGGGATGGGATGCAGATTCGCCCACCCTAGGTCTCAAACGAACTATGCCCATCATACTCGCGCAACATGCCCCAGCCAAAGCCGAAATAAGCCGCTCCAGAAGTATGCTGATGTCGCGCGTGCTGCACCAACAAGGAGAAGGCACGCACATGCCGACGAGATACAGATGGCAGCAGCAGATCAGAAAAATTTTTTAGTGATGGCAGAGAAGATTGTGGGACAGCTGACCTGGCTGCATCGTCTCCAGAGCCAGGGTCATCCACACCAGCACTCGAGACCACCGCAGTTAAGGGACCCAGAGTGGCCGCCGCTGACACCAGACCAGGTGTCATACCGACAGCCATTACTGGCACCCCAAAAGTCACACCAGTGCTGCTGCTGAATGTCAGGGGCCTGGTGAAACTCAGCAACATGAGTAAAATTTCCTACCTGGGAGACTTAGCCATAAGCAATCAAGCACTATGCATGGCACTAACCGAAACGCACCTGACAAGCAGTATAGCAGATGCAGAAATACATATACCGAAATATACTGTATTTCGTTCGGACAGGAAGGAGAGAACTCATGGTGGGGTTGCTCTGTATATCCGTGAAGATGTCACACCAATTGTACTGTTGACACATTCAAACTCAGTCTGTGACACACTGATAATACATATGAAGCAACTACAGACGGTAATATGTGTCACATATCGGCCGCCCGATGCCCCCAGTCATGAGGGTAAATTTGAGGATAGCCTAAGTAGGATAGAAGAGGTCCTTGACAAACTGGACCAGGGTCTCAACATCCTACTGCTGGGAGACTTCAACCTACCAAAGGTCAAATGGCCTGAGGGCCACCTCCTCCCTGGAATGACGTCAATAGAACAGAGACAGACGGAATCCCTGCTGGCCCTCACACACAGGCTGTTCATGGAGCAAGCAATACTCCTCCCAACAAGAGGCGAAAATGTCCTGGACCTCTGTTTTACAAACAACGAAGTGCTCATCCACAATGTAAAAGTGACACCAACAATTCTCTCGGATCATAACTTGGTAGAGCTAATGATATGTGGTCCAAGAGAACCAACAGAGACAAAACCACCAAGAAGCTCCGGGACGCTATCCAGCCTTAACTTCTACGGGGCTGACTGGAAGAAGATTAAGAGTGAAATCCGGAAGCAAACATGGAGTGCAAACATCGCCACACAAGACACTAACACACAATTTCAACACTTCATGACAACGATACACACCATATGCAAAAAGTGTGTCCCGGAGAAAGAGGCAAACAGACACAAAAATCTTATTCCCAGAGATAGGAAAATCCTTATGAGACGTAGAACTAAACTCTCAAACCAGTTGAATAGTCAACAAAACCAAAACAAGAAGGAATCCTATTTGAAACGTGCACTACTTGACACCGAGATTGCACTCAAGCTTTCACATGAGAATGAGAGGGCAAGGAAAGAGAACAGGGCCATAGAAAACATTAAAACAAACCCTAAGGCCTTCTTTAAATTTGCAAAAGAAACTGCCTCAGTACACTGCAAGATTGGACCACTCTTCCACACGGACGGTTCATTAACCGAAAATCCCCAAGAGATATGTGAAATACTGAACGAACAGTACAAAAGTGTCTTCACATGTCCACTGAGGCACATGCAAATAACGAAGCCAGAGGAGTTCTTTGATGCCACAACACTACATCAAGAAATGGCAACCATCAACCACATAGACATAACGGAGGAGGATGTGGTGTACGCCATTGATGAAATTAGAACAGACTCGGCTGCTGGACCTGATGGATTCCCAGCAGTTCTCCTAAAAATATGTAAGCGGGCCTTAGCAACTCCACTGAAGATGCTCTTCAGAAGCTCCTTGGCTAGCGGTGTACTACCCAGGGAGCTGAAAGAAGGCACAATATGCCCTATCCATAAAGGAGGTAGTAGAGCGGAGGCCAAGAACTATAGGCCAGTCTCCCTGACGTCGCATATCAGTAAGGTCATGGAGCGAGTCATCAGAAAGAAACTAATCACTTTCCTCGAAGAAAATGACCGCCTGACTAGCACGCAACATGGCTTCCGCCCAGGAAGAAGCTGCCTTACACAGCTGCTACATCACTACGACTGGGTACTGAGACAGCTACTAGACAGCTCACATGTAGACGTGATATATCTTGACTTTGCGAAGGCCTTTGACAAGGTCGACCACGGAATGATATGTCACAAACTACACGGACTTGGCATAGCTGGAAAAGTAGGTGAGTGGCTGCATGGCTTCCTGAGGGACAGAAGCCAGGCAGTCGCAGCAAATGGGGCCCTCTCGAGGGAAACACCGATAACAAGTGGGGTGCCTCAGGGGACAGTCCTGGGACCACTACTGTTTTTGGTGGCTCTCTCGGACATGCCCTCTGTGGTGCATGCAACAACATCCCTCACTAGCTATGCTGATGACACTAAGGTAGCACAGGCAATCAAAAACCCGGCTGACGCTGCCCTCTTACAGCAGGATCTGGATGCCATATACAGATGGGCGGAAGAAAACAACATGCAGTTTAATGCTGGCAAATTTCAAGCCCTACAATACAAACCTGCAAACACAAACACAAATATAGCGGAACACAGCTACACAGGACCAGGAGGGACCGATATCCCCGTGTCAAAATCGATACGAGACCTGGGCATAGACATGAGCGATGATGCATCTTTTTCTTCACACATCATGAAGGTGGCGACAGCATGTAGACGATTCGCTGGCTGGATCTTGAGGACTTTCCTTACAAGAGATCGAGACACCATGTTGACACTGTGGAGGACTTTTGTCCTAAGCCGCCTGGACTACTGCTCCCAGCTGTGGTCACCCCATAGTGTCAAACTAACCACAGAGCTTGAGGCAATCCAGCGAAGCTACACCAAGAGGATTGCCAAGATGAGGGAGACAAGCTACTGGGAGAGGCTGAAGGAACTGAACCTCTACTCCTTGGAGCGAAGACGGGAGAGATACGCAGTGATCTACATGTGGAAAATCCTGGAGGGACTAGCACCAAACTTTGGCATTGGGAGCTGGACCAACCGTCGAACAGGACGTCACTGTGTGGTGCCAAAGGTCCCGTCTTCCACATCTAGAATAAGGAGCAGGTATTGCAATAGCCTGGGTTTCAAGGGCCCTCAACTCTTCAACAGGCTGCCGAGGCATCTGCGAGACTTGCATGACGTGGAGGTGGATGTCTTTAAGAAACATCTCGACACCTTGTTATCCAGGATCCCGGATGAGCCCACAGCAAGACACGAGGGAAACCTAAGGGCAGCAGCAACAAACTCCCTCCTACACCAGTGGCCAACCTATACAGGCTGGAGATAAAATGTGTAGCAACAAGGGCGGTGCCCCAGCATGGCCTCAGCCGGATGGCTGAAACAGGTAAAAGAGTAAAAGAGTAAAAGAGAATATATATATAAATATATATATATATATAAATATATATATATATATAAATATAAATATATATAAATATAAATATATATATATATATATATATATATAAATATATATATAAATATATATATATAAATATATATATATATATAAATATATATATATAGTAATAATAATAAAATTGAAGACTAAAATCCTCGATAAAGAAAATATATATCAAATATATAAGAACCGAAGAGCAAATATTTATTAAAATAACAGATTAAAGTTTAAGCAAAGAATCGCTGCTTTCACCCTTAACGGGATCTTCTGAAACTAACAAAGTCAATCTGTAAACGCAGTACTGGATATTTCAAAAAACGTTTACTTCAGTATTGTATTTATTTACTTTGTTCTTAACTCTGTAGCGGAGATTCATTCGGTCTCCTAGTTAGAATTTTAGTCTACAACTTCTGCTATACCATTTACGTGGTTTTGTCTTTGCGTGCTATTGTTCTCCACGCTCCACATATGACTTATTATCTTCATTTTTTCGTTCATTGCCAGAGAACGTCTCTATGCACCACTTAGAGAACATTAGTCTACGACCTCTTTTATACCATAAACGTGGTTCTGTCTTTGCGCGTAATTGTTTTTCACCGCTCCTATTAATGACGTATTATTCGTTTTTTCCCGGTCTTTGCCAGCGAACGTCACCTTGAACCAAAGTATCGTCTTCCTGTCTTCCTCCGGTTGCAACGTTTTTTGAAATATCCAGTTCTGCGTTTACAGATTGACTTTGTTAGTTTCAGAAGATCCCGTTAAGGGTGAAAGCAGCGATTCTTTGCTTAAACTTTAATCTGTTATTTTAATAAATATATATATATATATATAAATATATATATATAAATATATATATATATAAATATAAATATATATATATAAATATATAAATATAAATATATATATATATATATAAATATAAATATATATATATATATATAAATATAAATATATATAAATATAAATATATATATATATAAATATAAATATATATAAATATATATATATATAAATATAAATATATATATATAAATATAAATATATATATATATAAATATAAATATATATAAATATATATATATATAAATATAAATATATATAAATATATATATATATATATATATATATAAATATAAATATATATATAT
>OZ024741.1:160430532-160460532 GCA_964016885.1 Eledone cirrhosa | reverse complement strand
TATATATATATATATATTTATATATATACATATTTATATATATATATATATTTATATATTTATATACATATATATATTTATATATTTATATATATATATATATATATTTATATATATATATATATATATATATATTTATATATATACATATTTATATATATATATATATTTATATATTTATATACATATATATATATATTTATATATATATATATATACATATTTATATATATATATATATTTATATATTTATATACATATATATATATATTTATATATATATATATATATATATATATATATATTTATATATATATATATATATATTTATATATATATATATATATATTTATATATATATATATATATATTTATATATATATATATATATATATTTATATATATATATTTATATATATATATATATATATATATATATTTATATATATATATATATATATTTATATATATATATATATATATTTATATATATATATATATATATTTATATATATATATATATATATATATATATATATATTTATATATATATATATATATATTTATATATATATATATATATATATATATATATATATTTATATATATATATATATATATATATATATATATATATTTATATATATATATATATATATATTTATATATATATATATATATATATTTATATATATATATATATATATATATATATATACATATTTATATATACATATTTATATATATATATATATATATATATATACATATTTATATATATATATATACATATTTATATATATATATATATATATATATATACATATTTATATATATATATATATATATATTTATATATATATATATATTTATATATATATATATATATATATATATATATACATATTTATATATATATATATATATATTTACATATTTATATATATATATATATATATTTATATATATATATTTATATATATATATATATATATATATATTTATATATATATATATATATATATATATATATATATATATATACATATATATATATATATATATATATATACATATATATATATATATATATATATATATATATACATATATATATATATATATATATATATATACATATTTATATATATATATATATATATACATATTTATATATATATATATATATATATATATATATATATATACATATTTATATATATATATATATATATATATATACATATTTATATATATATATATATATATATATATATATACATATTTATATATATATATATATATATATATATATATATATATATATATACATATTTATATATATATATATATATATATATATATATATATATATATACATATTTATATATATATATATATATATATATATATACATATTTATATATATATATATATATATATATATATATATATATATATATATATATACATATTTATATATATATATATATATATATATATATATAGAGAGAGAGAGAGAGATAGAGAGAGAGATGATTATGAAGACAGGATGGCATTTTCTCATATTTTAAGGAAGCACGTAAACTGCCTTAATGCCCATTTCTGTATATGTTTGTTTGCCGATGTCATGTATTTCGGATAGATAAGCCTTCGTCAGACGACAAGCTAAAGACAAATATAAGATCTGCATGTTGGACTGAATTGGTCGAAATACTGTTTTGATCTAGCATATGAGGTTAGTAATAGTAATAGTAGCGTTCAGCTACTTGTCAGTATCAGTGGGCGTGGCTTACATTTAGTGTACTTGGCAGTTGGTTCTAGAGTGGTGGATATTTGTTAGATTGGCTCAAAGTCAACAGTCAAGCTTTTCTTCTTCTTCTTCTTCTTCTTCTTCACACCCTTTGACTACTCCATCTCATCTACAACTCCAAATGTACACCATACACCACACATCATCATACCGCACCACACCACACCATACCATACACCACACCGCACCAAACCACACCATACACCACACCACTCCATACACCACACCACACCATACACCACACCACACCATACAACACAACACAACATACACCACACCATACACCGTACCATACACCACACCGCACAATACCACACAATACACCACACCATACACTACATCGCACCACACCACACCACACCATACACCACACCATACACCACACCACACCATACACCACACCGCACCATATACCATATCCTACACCACACCGCACCATACACCACACCGCACCATACACCACACCATACACTACACCGCACCATACACCACACCATACACCACACCATACACCACACCGCACCACATCATACACCACACCGCACCATACACCACACCATACACCACACCGCACCATACACCGCACCATACACCACACCGCACCATGCACCACACCATACACCACACCGCACCATATATCCCACAACACCACACCATACACCACACCATACACCACACCGCACCACATCATACCCCACACCGCACCATACACCACACCGAACCATACACCACACCATACACCACACCGCACCATACATCCCACCACACCACACCATACACCGCACCATACACCACACCATACACCACACCATACACCACACCACACCACACCATACACCACAGCACACCCTACACCACATCATACACCACACCACACATCACACCACACCATACACCACACCATACACCACACCGCACCACAACACACCGTACACCACACCGCACCATACACCACACCATACACTACACCACACCGCACCACACCATACACCACACCAACCATACACCACACCATACACCACACCACACCATACCACATCATACACCACACCACACCATACACCACACCGCACCACACCACACAATGCACCACACCATACACCACACCGCACCATACCACACCATACACCACACCACACACCACACCGCACCACACCACACCATACACCGCACCATACACCATACCATACACCACACCATACACCACATCATACACCACACCACACCATACACCACACCACACCATACACCACACCGCACCACACCACACCATACACCACACCGCATAATACACCACACCATACACCGCACCACACCACACCGCACCACACCACACCATACACCACACCGCACCACACCACACCATACACCACACCACACCAAACACCACACTGCACCGCACCACACCACACGACGGCATACTATACCATTCTACACTACACCATACCACAGTGGTCGCCAACCTTTCTAAAACCGAGGAACCCTCTAAATATTTTGAATTCTTCACGGAACCTATACAATACAAAACTTTTCAAAAAAAAAATAATGAAGTATTTATTTATTTTAGTGTTTCGTGCGTGTGTATGTAATCGAACACAATTAACTAGTGGCTTTTCTGCTGCTGCGCCTCATCAGTGAGTTTAGAAAATCGAGGTTCAACACTAGTTAATGCCAGTCTCATACACTCGTCAATTGCTGACAGTTTATTCATCTTCTTTGTGCAGATTTCTACCAACTGCGAAAACCCTTCGCACAAGTAGCTAGATGGGAATAAAGTCAAATACTTCAATGCAAGTTGGCTGATTTCATTAAACTACCCAATCAAGAATAAGTCGATCCATAGTTCTTTCTTTCTGCTTTCGAATATCACTTTCAGGTCTTCGTTTGAATTCAAATCCATCAACTGATGTAAGCATTGTGCAGGTAGTAAATTTTTACAATTTCCAGCGTCATTTTCTGACATTAACTGCTCGATTTCGGTGAACGGGTTTTTTATCCATAAATTTCCGCTAACAATATCTTTTTCCATCAAGTCAAAATAATCTGAAAAACTTGTGGAAAGCACATTTAAATGAGAAAGAATAATCTTCTTTAGATTGCTGGAGTAAAGATCTTCTCTCTTTTTAAGCTCTATTTCAAGGTTTGAAAGTAATGAGTAATTGTCCGATTCAATTCTTTTTATAAAGATGTTTAATTTTGATTGAAAATATGTAATAAAATTGATTGAAGTAAAAATATCTGCATTGTTACCCTGAAGACACTTATTTAGTTTGTTCAGTTCACCAAAAATGTCTACTAAATAAGCGA
The DNA here is from genome assembly GCA_964016885.1 of Eledone cirrhosa. Lineage (NCBI taxonomy): Eukaryota > Metazoa > Mollusca > Cephalopoda > Octopoda > Eledonidae > Eledone > Eledone cirrhosa. The sequence goes on along the minus strand of OZ024741.1, from coordinate 160,456,412 downwards.
GTTGCACATTCCATTCATTGGTTTCTAATACACTTGCTCTTTCATCATTCTGTTTTTTTAGGAAAACTATTATTTCTTCTCTCAGTTCAAAAACTCTCTTCATAGCATCCCCAAAAGACAGCCAACGCACATCATTGTTCAATAACAATCTATTATAATTACTTCCAGAAGATTCACAAATAGATTCAAACATTCTAGAATTTTTTGCTCTTGCATGGATCAAATTGATAATTTTGACAATGTCTTTCAGCTGGTCATTTAATATTTGAGCATCTCTGTCTTTGAATTTTTTTGAACACAAAACCTCTCAATGAATCCTACAATGATTTGAAATACAATTTGGGGTCTATTCTTTAATTTTTGCAATCAAACCAGAATTTTTACCAGTCATTGCAGCTGCTCCATCTGTTGTTATTGAAGTCAACTTGCTCCAAGATACACCATTTAAAAAAAAATACTCTTCAATTTTATTGAATATATCTTGACCTTTAGTTGTGATGTCTTGACCTTTAGTTGTGTGCCAGACAAAACAAATACTCTTCTACTAATTCTTTTTTATCAAGGTCTACAAACCGTACATAGCAAATTAATTGAGCCTTGTTATTAATATCCGTAGTTTCGTCCACTTGCAGACCAAAACATGTGCTTTTCTTTAGTGCAGTTAGTATCTGATTTTCTATATCAGAAGAAATATCAATTATCCTTCTTTTTACGGTATTTGCTGACAATGGTAACTGGCTTAATTTTTCTTTGTCCTTAATACTGCAGCTTTCAAAAAGATTCTCTGTAGCAATTTTTATACTTGGCAGAATTAACTGTTCTCCTAATGTAAATGGTTTCTTGTTTTTACCAATCAAATGTGAAATTTCAAAAGATGTTCTTGTTAAAGCTTTATTTCTATCTGACTTTTTACAAAACAAGTCATACATATTAGCTTGTGATTTTTTGATGTTGTTTTTCAGCGAAGTAAAGTATTCCAGTGACTTGCTTTTATCATTGGTGTGATTAGTATCAAGGTGTCTTTTAAGTTTTGCAGGATTTAAACAGCTATTTGATAGAACTTTTGAACATAGCAAACACATGGGCTGATCTGGTGTATCTTTTTTAGTGTCAGCTTTTTGAAATCCATATCTAACATAATCATCACACCACTGTCTAACCTTACTGCTGGTATCTAACTTCAGCTTCTTTGCAGTAGACATCATATCAAGGTTATTTATCTACAGTTAACATTTTTAATATGACATTAATAAACAAGAGAAATTAAGTTTTTTTTATTACAAAAAGTACTTAAATTAACTTTAATTTTAGATATTTGGAAAAACTTAACTAGTTAAAAAAACTTTTAATTTTTAAAAATTGAAATTTCTCCATTTTAGGATGGCAAACATATTATTTAAAGTCTTATAATAATATTAAAATATTAGGGGTTACTGAAAAAGGTGCAAATTTATAAACAACTAGAAGAAATCTTTTTCAGAGTCCAGCACTTCCTGCATATACTACTAAAGGGTCGTATTAAATATTATTGGTAATGTAAATATATTTAAATATCCGCCATACTAAAAGGTGCAAAAAAATGCAAATCAGCTGATAGTGTAGAAGATGTGACGATGGTATTGGAAATTAATTCAGATATCTTCTATCTATTTTGACTCAAAGTTAGATATAATTGTTTCTACTTTAGGCACAAGGCCAGCAATTACCCAGTGCATTACTGGTACTTTATTTTATCGACCCCGTAAGGATGAAAGGCAAAGTCAACCTTTAAAGTTAGATATAATATAAGAAGGCTTGAGGCTGCGTTAAACATATATTAGATTGGAACAAATAAAATTTAGTCAAATGTTTGTGGACATATGTATTTATTGTATAAAGTAATTTCTCAATTGTGAATGCAGATGTCATCAAATGAATACATAATTGTGTGGTAAAGTTTATAGTGTATGCATGGAATACAAAATTACCTTTGTTAGTAGTCGAAACTTTACAGGCGTTATATTTTCTGTGCAAAGTACAACAGAATGTAACGTGTTCTTATTTAGAATTGTCTGTAGAACTGGATGCATGTTGAAAACGACTAGTAAGCGAGTTCACTCTGTGAGGAAACTTTAAGCGACTTTAAAGCTTTTGTGAGGACAGCAGATTAAAACGTGTTCTCTATTGAAAACATTCTACTGAACTTACGTTGTGAGAACAGCGAACTGACCCTATCTCTCGGCTGAGAGACCTCGCTGAACTGAAGTTTTCAGTTTAAAGTTATGCTGTTATCGACCAACATTTACTTGTTCGTGATTGGTCAATTTCTAAGTTCAATAAGTGTACTATCTGTAGTAGTCTCGGAATTCAGAACACTATGTCTTTCCAAGAATTGATGTGAAATTGAAAGTATTCAATTTTCACGAATCTCAGAACAGTGTTTTTCTGCTAATTCAAGTGAGAAACTGAAAGTAGTGTTTTCCACGAATTGGAGTGGTGAACCTGTGTACACTACAATAGTACTCGTTCATTTATACATTGCACCTTTGGCATTTTCTTTGCACCTTTTTCAGAAAACCCAAAATATTAATGGTAATGTAAATATTTATTTTTTTAAGGAACCCAGAGTTTGTTTTACGGAACCCCAAGGTTCCGCGGAACCCATGTTGGCGACCACTGCCATACCACACCACACCCTACACAACATCGCACCGCACCACACTATACAATACACCACACCATACACGACACCACACTGCACCACACGACACCACACTGCACCACACCACACCATACCATACTACACCACACCACACCATGCGTCACACCACACTATACTATACGCCACACCACACTGCACCACATCACACACACCACGCCATACTACACCTCACCACACCACACTACACCATACGCCACAACACCATACCACGTAACACCACATCACATCACACTACACCATACGCCACACCACACCGCACCACACCACACCGCACCACTCACACCATACACCACACCACACCATACACCACACCATACACCACACCACACCATAAACCACACCGCACCACATCACACCATACACCACACCGCACCACACAATACCATACACTACACCGTACCACACCACACCATACACCACACTACACCATACACCACACCATACCATACACCACACCACACCATACACCACACTACACCACACCACACCATACACCACACCATACACCACACCGCACCACACCACACCATACACCACACCACACCATGCACCACACCACACCACACCGCACCACACCACACCATACACCACACCACACCATACTACACCACACCACACCACACGCCACACCACACTGCACCACATCACACACACCACGCCATACTACACAAATCCACACTACAGAACACCATACCACGTTACACCTCACCACACTACACCATACGCCACAACACCATACCACGTTACACCTCACCAAACCACACTACACCATACGCCACTCCACACCGCACCATGCACCACACCACACCATACTACACAATTCCACACCACACCACACTATACCATACACCACACCTCACCACACCACACCACACCAATCCACACTACACCATACCACGTTACACCTCACCACAACACACTACACCATTCACCATACCACAATGCACCACACCAAACCATACTACACCATTCCACACCACACCATACACCACACCTCACCACACTAGACTATACGCCACAACACCATACCACGTTACACCACACCACACCTCACCACACTAGACTAGACCATACGCCACAACACCATACCACGTTACACCACACCACACCATGCACCACACCACAATGCACCACACCACACCGTACTACACAATTCCACACCACACCACACTATACCATACACCACACCTCAACACACCACACCACACCAATCCACACTACACTACACCATACCACGTTACACCTCACGACAACACACTACACCATTCACCATACCACAATGCACCACACCAAACCATACTACACCATTCCACACTACACCATACACCACACCTCACCACACTAGACGAGACCATACGCCACAACACCATACCACGTTACACCACACCACACCAAACCACACTAGACCATACACCACAACACCATACCACGTTACATCACACCACACCACACCGCACCGCACCATGCACCACACCACAATACACCACACCATTCCACACCACACCACACCACACCTCACCACACCACACTACACCATACCACACCACACTAGACCATACGCCACATCACACTACACCAAAGTATAATATAGTACATAGTTAACTATAATTTCCCAACATCTTTCAGACATGTTCAAGAAGCCAAGTGAAAACATGGATGTATTGTTTATGTAAACAGACCTTTGAGAAACTTAACTATTTTTCTAATTTCACCCTACCACACACGCACACATACGTACATACCTAACACACACTAACACACACACACACACACATTCAATCTCTTTCTCAAACTTATATACATATACATACAGGTACATTATCTATCTATCTATGCATACAGACATACAAACATACATACTTACATACATAATACATACATATATATATATATATATATATATATATATATATATATATATATACTTAGGGAGGGTCATATTTGTGTAATATTGCCAGAATTAATAACAGAACACACTCACTGTTTGGTTGGTTTTCGCTTTTCGCTTCTGTGTCTTTTATATCGGTTAATTTAATTTATTCGGTCCTCATAGACGGGTGTGTATGATTGTGTATAGAAGATTATATTAATAAAAGGAATTCCAACTTTGTCTGATTTACTTGTTTTATTTACAATCCTTTAAAATTTATAATGGTATTAGAATGAAATAGCATGGTAGAATATTAAATGTTATGTGTTAATTGAACAAGTACTTTCATGCTTTCGCAATCTTCAGGTTCATATTCTGTGGTGACAGTAAAGTTTGCAATTTTCAACTGTTGAAAATTGCAAACTTGACTGTCACCACACAATAGGAACCTGAAGATTGCGAAAGCATGAAAGTACTTGTTCAATTAACACTTAACATTTATTAACACTTAACATTTAATATTCTACCATACTATTTCATTCTAATACCATTATAAATTTTAAAGGATTGTAAATAAAACGAGTATAAATCAGACAAAGTTGGAATTCCTTTTATTAATATATATATATATATATACATATATATATATATATATATATATATATATAAATATATATATATATATATATATATAAATATATATATATATAAATATATATATATATATATAAATATATATATATATATATATATATATAAATATATATATATATAAATATATATATATATATATATATATATACATATATATATATACATATATATATATAAATATATAAATATATATATATATATATATATATATATATACATATATATATATAAATATATATATATAAATATATATATATAAATATATATATATATATATATATATATATATACATATATATATATAAATATATATATATATATATATATATACATATATATATATACATATATATATATATACATATATATATATACATATATATATATACATATATATATATACATATATATATATACATATATATATATATATATATATACATATATATATATACATATATATATATATACATATATATATATATACATATATATATATATATATATATATATATATATACATATATATATATACATATATATATATATATATATATATATATACATATATATATATATATATATATATATACATATATATATACATATATATATATATATATATATATATACATATATATATATATATATATATATATACATATATATATATATATATATATATACACATATATATATATATATATACACATATATATATATATATATACATATATATATATATATACATATATATATACATATATATATATATATATAGATAGATAGATATAAACACATCCACACCCACTCTCACACACACACATATTTGTATGTATGTATAGATATGTGTGTTTGTGTGTATATATATATCTTTCACTTTCTCCAAGCGTGAACCTAATATGACTTTGTATTTTTGCATCCCTATGTTTTCTTTCATATATATATATATATAATTAGATGCTTACTAAAATCGAATCTTTGGCGGTGTGCAAGCAAATTCGACCAACTATATGAATGAGTCATGACTGAATCTTAACCATCTACTATGTCAGGGTATGTCATGCATCATCTTATTTTATCTGATGAGGACGTACTGTTGGAGATAGCTCAGTGCCTCTGAAATATGTATAATAAAATATACTTGATCACCCGAATGTCTATTTTTGTTAATATTTTGAATTAATATTAATAACTCCGAAAAACCATAACAGTTGAGTGCTTCCAATCTATTGTAAAACTCATTCTTTGATTTATTAATTGAACCTTAAACAAAAATTCTGAGGCAATTTCGGCTTGTAAACATAAATTGTACAAAACTTTCCTATATTACAGCCCCACATTATACCCTAACGGATAGTACGATCTAAACGTGGATATATTACGTCTTTATGTGGTAGCTAAGTATATGTTATGTTTATACCATTACTTATTTGCATAGGTAAGTATATATTACCTGTATGTTTTGTGAAGGTACGTATACTTTCTCGTACGTATATTTGATTGTATATGTTATGGTGTATATTTTTATATATTCTGGTACATATGCTTTTGGTTATGTGTATACGGGAGTTTTGCGTCTGTGTGAGTATGCGGGTTCGTACGTATGTTGGGCGTGTGTATATGTGTACTTCCTGTTTTGGTTGACGTACGTCTCCGAAAATTTGTGTATTTACATGTAGGTATGTGTGTGCGCCTGTTATATACGTATTTATTTATTTATATACGTTTATTTAATTACTTATTTATTTGTATACACGCACACACACACACATGTATATGTGCGTGGTTTTGTATACGTATGGCGAGTGTTTTCGCGTATGCTTGTGTATGTACGTATTTGGATGCGTGTATGTATTTATTTAATTTCAATTACCTCTGTATTTTATTTACTTTATTCTTAACTCTGAAGCGAAGAATCATTCGGTTTCCTAGTTAGAATTTTAGTCAACGACTTCAGTTATACCATTTACGTGGTTTTGTCTTTGCGTGCAATTGTTCTCCACGCTCCACATATGACGTATTATCTTCGTTTTTTTTCGTTCATTGCCAGAGAACCTCTGTATGAACCACCTAAGAGAACATTAGTCTACGACCTCTTTTATACCATAAACATGGTTCTGTCTTTGCGTGTAATTGGTTTTCACCGCTCCTATTAATGACGTATTTTATTCGTTTTGTCCCCTTCTTTGCCAGGGAACCTTTCCACGAACCAAAGTATCGTCTTCCTGTCTTCTTCCGGTTGCGACTTTTTTTGAAATATTCACTTCTGCGTTCACAGATTGACTTTGTTAGTTTCAGAAGATCCCGTTAAGGGTGAAAGCAGCGATTCTTTGCTTAAACTTTAATCTGTTATTTTAATAAATATTTGCTCTACGGTTTTTATATATTTGATATATATTTATCCTTATTGAGCCCTCTTTGGATTTTAGTCTTCAAATTTATTATTATTACTATATATGTATATATATATTCCATAATTCCAATCGTCCTCTATACTGAACAATAGCGAATAAGACAGAAATACAGTCTAATGAATATATAAACAAATGGAGTGGAATAGGAAGAGGGGTGGGGGGTAGTTCAGAAATAGGAGGAGGAGGGAGGGAGGGATGAGGGAGGTAGGGTGAGAGGAAGGGAGAATAGTGAGATAAAGATAGGGGAGTAGGAGGTGGAGAAAGGATGTAGAAGGTAAAAAGAAGAGGGTAAGAAAGAACATGCAAGGATGTGTGTGATAGAGAGAGAGAGAGAATGAGAGAAAGAGAGAAAGAGAAAGTGTGTGAGGGTGGAGAGAGGGGGGGAGAGAGAGGGAGAGAGAGGGGGAGACAGATAGATAGATAGAGGTTAATAAATGTGATAAAGACAGTCATGAAGAAACTGTGGAAGAGAGGTGTGGGTCGGATATATATATATATGTATATATATATATATTGTTATACTTTAGGAGGGTCATGTTGCCAATATATATATATATATATATATATATACATATAGACACAGATGTATGTATGTATGTATATATGTATATATGTAGGTATCTATGTATATATGTATGTATGTATATATGTATGTATGTATATATGTATGTATGTACGTATGTATGTTTGTAATTCTAGGAGAAGGAAAACTCTGATATAACACCTGCAACCCTGATGGTATCCAATGATGTTGACTTGTTCTTCTTTTTGGTAAATATCATCTTGGTTAAGAGAGTGGGACTGGCTTTGTGCAGTGCCTTTGCTCACTATAAAAGCTTCACGGCACAGGCATTGCTTTATATCTGGAGATCTCTCTGCACTTGTCGTCACATGGTACCATGGGCCCAGCTCTATGTGTCAATAATTGTCACAAGTGTAGTGTTTGTACCAGAGTTTTCAAGTTGCTGGCTGGACTAAAATGTCACTCGTTCAGCGCATTGGTAGGAGTTCTCCTACATGGATATAAAGTAGTGGCCGTACTCGAAAACGAGTTGGCAGCCACCATGTATGTATGTATGTATGTTTGTATATATGTATATACGTATGTATGTATCTATATATGTATATATGTATGTATGTATATATGTTTGTATAAAAATGTATATACATACGTGTGTATGTATATATGTATATGTGTATGTATGTATATATGTATATATGTATATATGTGTGTGTTTATGTATATATAAATACACACACACACACACACACACACATATATATATATATATATATATGTATGTATATATATGTATATATATATATATGTATATATATATGTATATATATATATATATATACCACCAGCCCACTCTCAAGAGCGTGAAACTAATAAACCTTTGTTTGCCTCTCTGTTTTGTTCCCGTTCAATTTTTTACTATATATATATATATGTGTGTGTGTGTGTGTGTGTGTATGTGTGTCTGTGTAATCAGTAAAACAAGGTATTGATTAGCATGTGGGATATTTCAGGCTGGAGATGGAGGTGTTGCGTAACTGAATTTTCAGGCTGAAGATTAAAATGGTAAAAAAATTAGCGACACAAAACATTGTACCCCCCCCCCCCCCCACACACGCGCGCACACGCACACACACACATTTATATATATATATATATATATATATATAATTGGTGGCCTTGTGTATGCATATATGTAAATATATATATATATATTTACATATATGCATACACATACACAAATATACTTCCCTACACACGGATATATATATATATATATATATATAATAATTTTTTCTACTTTTTGGCACAAGGCCACCAATTATCCCAGTGTATTACTGGTACTTTATTTTATCGACCCCGTAAGGATGCAAGGCAGAGTTAACCTCGGCGAGATTGGAACTCAGGCCATAAGGAGCCGTAACTCTGTGCTGCAAAGCATGGCGTCCGACCCTCTACCGATACTGCCAAAATAATGAGTTGACGGACCCAGCATATTTATCAATGCCAGTACCAGTTGTATCTCAGCGTACTCCATGGGCAATGTAAGATACATTCCCAGAGTATACACATAGTTATTTGCTTCAAAACAACACACGTAAAACGGGTGCCTATAAAGGTTCCCGGACTCGAGTCTCGGCCGCACTAATGCAGCAGTAAGGTGCACTGCACCATCCGTCTGTATATATTATGCAACAATGCACAATCGGCTTATGTGGCTTCATTAGCGGATATCGCCTAATCAATAACCAATCGATCGACAGAATCCGAACACCAGCCCATGCCGGCCATGACTGTTTGTGACGACCGACACGGTAAAGCGACTAGCAACTGGAACCCGATAAGATTCTATCTCTAAACTAGCCACCGATTTACAAATTTTACGTGGCGGCGGGAAGCTAAAAGAATCAATCTTTTCGTTCCCGTCAAAACACCTCAGCCAACGTGTCTCACACACAAATTATTAAGAGACTAGCTGACCTACCCAGCTTCGCCCGGGTAAACAGGTAAAAGAGAAAATGACTGTATTGGATGTTTGTCTGGTTACAGTATGAGGCAAGTCCGTGGTGTAAAAAAATCTTCCAGATATACCAGATTCTTCGTTGTACCGTTTGTGCATAGTATATGAACAATTCTAGGTGCTCCCACCTAGAATAGTGATCTCTAGGAGATGGTTCATCTTCTCCCTGACTGTAAAACGTGTATCATTGCATAGACGTGGTTGTTCCACGTTTCTCAAAAGGATGATGGAAGTTCCAATCTTTTATATTATATGTAGATATAGATATAGATAATTACTATAAAAGATGATGCTCAGCCAGTTCGTCTTCAACCATCGCAGCACGCCGTCGCTGCTTGGCTCCAGTGTTTCGTTGGCGTTGTTCAGCCAGCTCCTCTTCATTCATGGCGGCACGTCTTCGCCTCTGAAATTCGGCGTTCCGATAGCGCTGTTCGGCCCATTTTTCTTCATTCCTGGCTGCACGCCGTCGCCGCTGTAGTTCACTGTTTGATAAAGTCGAATTGCTTTTACTTTCTGTGGAACGCTGCACGCACACACATAAACATACGCGCACGTACATACACACGCACACATGGTAATAGTTACAGCGTTCACTTTGCCTCTCTGTTTCTTACTCTCCCCTCTCACTCCCCCATTGGCATTATGCATATTAATCTAAGTTTGGCGTCGTTGAGGTGGGCGGAGTCGTTTGAAACCTATGAACCAATGATAATCGAGAATTATGACACACGGAATTCTTACATTGTTGAAATTAATATATAGATGAAAAGATGGCTATTAGAAATAGCAGTTCACATTGATGTATATATATATATACATATATATATATACATATATATATATATATACATATTATATATATACATATTATATATATATATATATATATATATATATATATATATATACATATTATATATATACATATTATATATATACATATTATATTTATATATATATATATATATATACATATTATATATATACATATTATATATATATATATATATATATATATATATATATATATACATACATACATACATATATACATATATATATAGGAGTGTGTGTTTGTTAATGTGTTATATATATATATATATATATATATATATATATATATATATATATATATATATATATATATTACTTATTTTATTTTACTTTGTAAATAAATATCCCACAACAACAACTACAACAACACCAACAAAAAAAAATGAGAGTTTAAAAGAAACACTGCTCACCCCACGATCCTGCCCCAATCTCTTTCCTCAGTACATCTTTAGGAAACTATCATGAAGTACATCAATTATTCATATCACTTCTACATCCGTTATTACTTATAGCGTGAAGCGGGCGGGCGCTATAGTGTAATAGGTAAGCTCTCAGGCTCTTTCAATTTGTTCTTTCAGTTTGTTCCAGCTCTCTATTCTCTGTGAGTTCAAATTCCGCCGTGTTCAATTTTATCTTTCAAGCCTTCATGGTGCATAAAGTAAATATAATTCTGTTGGTAGTCACGGCTGGATTTCTCTTGATCCGAAGCCTACTGGGATCAAAGTTGCGTGAAATTAACAACCACATTAATTATTTTTTTCATCTTTTTTACTGCAGGGAATTTTAAAGACTCGCTTTGGTTTCGAATGACCATCGGTTTTGCTCCTAGAAAGTTCCACAAGACCGAGCAAGGTGTTTTGATGGAAGACCAGCAGTTGTCCTTGCATTCCAATTTCTCATCTCCACGCCGTCGATGTTGTCCTCGGGAAAAGTAAAAACTGATACAACTCATTTCTATAGTTGAGTGAACTGGATAAACATGAAATAAAGTGTCTAACTCAAAGACACAACGCATCACTCGTTCCGGGAACCAAATTCACAACCTCGTGATTGTGAACCCAACTCTCTAACCACTAAGCCACATGCCTCATTGTAATATACAGACAACAATAACAACAGCCACAACAAAAATTGCCTCTAACATAAACATAAGGGCAGACACTTTAAGGTGGAGTGTATAGCCGTTTACATCGATTGCAGTACTTGACTGGTATTCCATTTTATTGACCTTGGAAGGAGGAAACGCAAAGTAATTCTCGGTGGGATTCAAACGTAAATTCCAGAGCAAATATCGCAAGGCATCTTGTCCGACGCTCTAAATATTCTGTCAACCCACCACCTACTCCAAGACGTTAGGGGCAATACAAAGGTGAATTACAAAAGAAAGAAAGAGCCTCGTTAGAGCCTCTATGAAGATCTCAAAATCCACCATCATCTGTCCGTTGCCCCTTGCAAAAGAATTCGGCAAAGTACAGTTGAAAAGTCGCAGACATTTGTGTGGTTTCGAAATGTGGCTTTGTTTTTTCCACGCTGTGCCGCCGCCACACACCTCATCAAAGGTCCCAGTCACTTCACTGGATCTAGTCATGTTTGTGTTTCAATCGACCTCGGTGGGATTTGAACATAGACTGTAGAGAAACAAAAGGGCAATTAATACATTCCGGTACTTTATCGATTCTGTCACAAACTTACTGAATTGATAAGGATATTACCAATAGGAAGAACAAATGTTAACAACAACAATAATAACAACAGCAACAACAACAAGAAGTCTAGCAGATAATGAAGTAACTACAACAACAACAGCAACAACAACAGCAACAAAGATAACTTCAGAACCACAAGAATAACTGTGACAACAACAAGTCTAACAAATAAGGACATTACTACAACAATAAGTAGAACAACGATGAGGATATAAACAGCAACATCCTCATCATCATCACCATCATCAACCTCAACAACAATAACAACAAAAAGAAAAGAATAGGAGCAACAACAGTAACAACAGCATCACCAGCAGTCCCAGCAGCTACAACAACAACAATAACTACTACTACTACTACTACTACTACTACTACTACTACTGTAACAACAAAATATACAACAAAACAGTACAACAATTACGACAAGAACATACAACAACAACAACAACAACAACTACTACTACTACTACTACTGTAACAAAAAAATATACAACAAAAGAGTACAACAATTACGACAAGAACATACAACGTCAACAACAACAACTACTACTACTACTACTAATACTACTACTACTACTACTGCTACTGTAACAAGAAAATATACAACAAAACAGTACAACAATTACGACAAGAACATACGTCAACAACAACAACTACTACTACTACTACTACTACTACTACTACTACTACTACATCTGCAACAACAAAATGTACAACAAACAGTACAACAATTACTACAAGAACATACAACGTCAACAACAACAGCGACAACAACAACAACAACAAGATCAACAATAAAAATACAACGAAGAATCTTCCAAGACACAAAATGGCGGATGTGCAGTGATATTGGCGGTGTTGTCATATGAAGTGTTTTAATAAAACATTCAAGTATTCACGTTCAAGTACAGACAAGACAATCAAACAGATAACTCTTTGTAAACTAAGTTCGTTGAGATCAATTACGATATTTTCTGGCTGGTAGGTGAGGGGTTGTGGTGTAGTGTGTGTAATGGGGGAGGATAGTGAATATAAAGGGAATAAGTGGAAGAGGTGGTAGTAGTGGTAGGGATATTGGTGTGGAAATGTAGGAGACGTAGCTGGTGGGAAATATATATATGTATGTTCATATATGCTGTGTGTATACACATACATACACACAGACACAGTCACACACACACACACACACACACACACACACACACACACACACACACACACACATATATTTATATATATATATATATACATATATATATAAATATAAACGAGTAAATATATATATATATGTGAATATATATATATGTGTGTATCTGTGTGGTGTGTGTGTGTATGCATGTAATGTATGTATATATATGTATATATGTATGTATACACACACACACATCATATATATATATATATATATATATATATGTGTGTGAATGTTATTTCTTTGTTTTCTAATGATTTACTTTAATGTTCCTTACAATGAATATATTTTCTTCCAATGAATTTTTAATATTTCCGTCTTTAATTGCTGTTCCCTTTACACTTTTCTATCTATCTATCTATCTGCTTGGTATATACATAGTCTCACTCTCATATACATATGTATACATATATATATATATATATATATATATATATATATATGTATATATATATGTGACACTACTGATGTTTTTATACAAATGAAACAACTCTGGTCCTGTAGCAGTCATTTCTATTTAAAATAATACACACACATATATATATATATATATATACATATATATATACATATATATATATGTATACATATGTATATGAGAGAGAGAGAGACTATGTATATATATATATATATATATATATATATATATATATATATATATATATATATATGTATATATATATATAAGGTGAAGGCCCGTTACTGAGCTGTTAGAGATTCGCAATCGTGAGGGTGTGAGTTCGATTCCTGGACCGGATGATGCGTTATTTTCTTGAGCAAGACACTTTATTTCCCGTAGTTCCATCTACTTGGAGTTGCGACCGATAGATAGTATTACCAATTGGAAAGAACAATGGAAACATTGTCTCCTCGGTCCGATTTGACGAACGTCGATCGACTGCCGATATATATAAGATTTAATATAGAAAAGGCTTCTACAGGACTAGAACTGTTTCATTCGAAGGAAATCTTCAGGCTCTCCTGATGAGTTTCTTCGAATGAAACAGTTTTAGTCCTGTAGAAGCCTTTTCTATATTAAATCTTGTATATAGTCCACTATGTATTGAGTACTTTACATACTGTGTTACACCCGATTGAACACGGGGCCCACACACACACACACATATATATATATATATATATATATATGTGTGTGTGTGTGTGTGTGTGTGTGTGTGTGTAAGTGTGTGCGTGTTTGTGTATAAGGGTAGATGTATTTAGTTTTTTACTACAGAAAACGAAATGTTTGAGCTTATAAATTTTTAACTAAGCTACATAATAATCATTTTTCTATCCAGGAAAATGAATATTGCTGTATATTTTGTGATTGGTGTAGTATTTAATGATGAAACTGACATATGGTTTTTGTATTGCTTGTTTTTATTTATTTATTTATTGCAATAAATAAATTGAAGATGCTATTCTCAAATAATCTTCTCCGGCGAAAGTTTATAAATCATTCACCATATTTAGTAAAGACTACAGATGCAATCATTTATTTTTCCGTTTAATAATATTTTTCTATTTGCTTATAAGTGTAAATACTCTTGTTTTCAAATAATGTTATTGAGTGCATCTTTATTTCCAAGAACCGCGTAACTGAAAGTTTTTAATAGTCGAATTCAATGATTTCTGGATTGAATTTGGAGATTTTCATATCAGGGTGCAAGCTTTTTTATTTCGGTAGAGCGTCGGACAGCATGCTTCGCAGCATAGATTTTCGGCTCTCTACGTTATGCGTTCAAATCCCGCCGAGGTTAGCTTTGTGTTTCAACCTTACGGGGCCGATAAAATAAAGTACTAGTAATACACTGGGGTCGATTTAATCGACTTTTCCCTTACCCAAAATTGCTGGCCTTGTGCCTATAGTAGAAATCCTTATTATCATAATTTCTTTTTAGAAAAAAGTGAATGTCCTTTTGATGAGCCAAAAGTTACATTATTATATATATTTTTCACGTGGCTATACTCCATTATTCCCGACAAAAGATACATGGTTCTGATAACCTTAAATAATTGTTCAAATGCATTATTGGGAGAGTTATAAAGCCACGGCCATGCATTTACAGAAAAGTTATTCTGTCTCGTGTTTTAGTGCTAATCGTTATAAATCTCTTCTACCAACACCCAATACACTTGAGTAGATAATAGCCCTATTTTTCGCACGTTAATTACGAATATAATAAAAACAGAAATTTTTTGTGTAAAACTCCAATAATGACAACATCAGATTTTACAGTGTGGATCAAAAATGCGGAACAGATTGATTCGTGTGTCACTTCTTGGTTTAACCATATTCAGAAATTGTTTATATCACTCATAACCTTTAAAAAAGTACAACTAAAGGCATTATAAGATCTTAGTCAAGTATTTCATAGTTTCTGTAGGTGTTTCCAACAACAAACGAAATTTGGGTCCATTTTAATCGATCTACGAGGAAATGATGGACAAATAAGACCTTTACATGCTCATACACACACACAAAAG
Source organism: Eledone cirrhosa (assembly GCA_964016885.1). Classification (NCBI taxonomy): domain Eukaryota; kingdom Metazoa; phylum Mollusca; class Cephalopoda; order Octopoda; family Eledonidae; genus Eledone; species Eledone cirrhosa. Next base: position 160,440,011 of record OZ024741.1, on the reverse strand, counting down.
CGCGCGCGCACACACACACACACACATATATACACACAAATATGCACACCCATGTATATATTTATACATATATATATATACTAATGAAGCAGCAAGAATTAATACCACAACAACAACAACAACAACTACTACTACTACTACTACTACTACACAATGGCTGCCATCACTAGCCATTGTTCAACAACTAGGCTAAGAAACAAAACCTTCCCCAATTGCTATCAGCAAGTCCCTTAGTTCGAGATCCGAAGCTCTGAGAGTTTATTACCATCGTTGTTGCTATTATTATTATTATTATTATTATTATTATTAGTATTATTATTATTACTATTATTATTATCCCAATAAGAAACATTGATTTCCCTAGCGGTTTTACTTAGGTAGAGCCGTCATCTATTGTAGTTAAACCTTTCTCTCTCTTGCTTGTAATATCTATCTATTGTTACAATATTTAACTTTAAATGTAGTGTAGCTAGAGATGAGACGAGATATATATTTACATATACACGCACACATATACATAATATATCATATATATATATATATATATAAATGGAATAGAATGAAACGAAATTTCATTTCTCACTCTTAATACGGCACTTACTTAAATGTAAGTATGTATGTATACGTACATACATATATGTATACAGACGTACAGTAGCATGTATATATATATATATATATATACATACAGGCACACATATATATATGTACGTATCAGTTTACCGAACATTTATTATAATGTTCGCTTTGTTCGTTTGTAAACAAACGGACAGCCTTATTTACGCCGTACGGTGTTCAGGCAACCACGTCACCTTTTTGTTCAACACTGACACAGGAATGATGTACTAGTTTCAAGATTGTTAGCTATCGTCAGCACCGTATACCTTTCTGCCAGATGGTTGAACGTTCGAAAGTATATACTTTCCTTATGAAAATTAACGGCTGAGCAGCCTAATTTGCATATCGAGTGAGTTCAGTCGGCCAGGCGCACCGAAAACGATAAATGGAATAGAATGAAACGAAATTTCATTTCTCACTCTTAGTACGGCACTTACTTAAATGTAAGTATGTATGTATACGTACATACATATATGTATACAGACTTACAGTAGCATGTATATATATATATATATATATATAGTACAGGCACACATATATATATGTACGTATCAGTTTACCGAACATTTATTATAATGTTCGCTTTGTTCGTTTGTAAACAAACGGGCAGCCTTATTTACGCCGTACAGTGTTCAGGCAACCACGAACAAAGCGAACATTACAATAAATGTTCGGTAAACTGATACGTACATATATATATGTGTGCCTGTATGTATATATAAATATATATATATACATGCTACTGTACGTCTGTATACATATATGTATGTACATATACATACATACTTACATTTATATATATATACATATATATATATATATATATATATACATATATATATATAAATAATATATCACATATATATGTATAGATATATATCTATTTATATAAATAATATATCATATATATATATATGTATATGTATATATATATATATATATATATATATATATATATATATATATATATATATGATGAAATATATGGAGAATAGAAATGGCTGTGTAGTTGCTATTTAAGGTAACTTAAAATGCACTGCGAATACGAAGAAAGCAAGAACAGGGGTGGGGGGAGCTTTCCTCATCAGTTGTCTGCTGGGGGTCTAGGATATTTCTACGCTTTAAAGACAAGATACCACTTCACCCCAGGGCGTCAATAACTGGATAAGTTATTGGGAAAACGAAGGAAGGAGGGAAGGAAATATATATGTAATATATATATAATACATATATATAATATATATATAATATATATGTATATACATATATATATATAATATATATATATATATATAATATATATATATGCAAACACACACACATACACACACACACATACACATATATATATATATAAACATACACACACACACGCATATAAAGACATTTGCTAAGTTATAGTGCTGTATTTTGCTGTTCTATAATATATTATGAAGTGTTATGTTCTGTTGCGGCGTTGCGTGAAAACATTATTAGATCCTTATGGGATCGATAAAATAAAGTACCAGTAATACACTTGGATAATTGCTGGCCTTGTGCCAAAAGTAGAAACAATTATTAGGGTAAGCAAATAGAATGTTGCGTATTTGAGATACAGTACCCTCTCAGAGTGATATCATCTTTTTCAAAACAAAATCTACCAGATTCTAAAAATGCTTATACTAATATAATTTCTACGGTTCTACTATTATTATTCTAAAATATCATTATTAAATAACTAATAATGAGTCTAGTCGTCTACGAGTAAAGAAAGCCGAGCCCCCCCCCCCCCCCCAAGAAAAAAAAACAAAAAAAAAACAACTTTAGATAATTATATAAAGAATAACAAAAGTTGACGTAAGAAGCACGGGAAAAATTATTTGAAATTTGAAATGTCCTAACGCAAATGACAGCAGCAATAATCGATCGCTTGAGAAAATCGACTATTGTTATGTTCATTTGCGTGTAAGTGGTTTTCTCAATTATATATAATGAACGACTAATTTTATGGCTATTTACATTGGAACGACTACATTTCAAGTAAAAAAAAAAAAATGTTTAGGTGGTAAGCAATGCTTGCCTTGCTTCTTATAAATACATGTCAATGGTGTCGTAGGAGGATGTATGATGCTATATTCTATTTTCTGACTAGATCTGATATTCTGTTGTGTGTGTAAATTCATTTACTGTAACCTAAAAGAATCTAATGTGCCAAATTCTGTGATGTGTTGCAATGTGATGTAGTATGGTGTGGCATAACGCACATTTTTTAAAAGTTTCGCATGAGTAGGGTTTAGAAAACATGCCTGATGTTAATTGTGTGGTGTTTGTTGTCGCGTGTCGTCTATGTTGGTGAATGAAATGGGAAAGCGATAAGGACCTACAAGGAGACAACCTCTTAATAAACTATTTATTTTAGCAATGAAATGCAAAAAACAAAAAAACAAAATAAACAAAAAAAAAACATCATTGCATTATAATATTTTTCACAGAAAATATAATTATAAATGTGAAAAAGCGTATTTTTGTGATGTATTTAGATATGGTGGAATTTGTAAATGCAGAGCGTAGAGGTTAAGAAATTAGACGGATTCTATCTGTGCTTGGCTGTCCACATTGACCCACTAGTTGTAGCAGCCCTAAGTAACCATCGTGTGTTCTCATTAGACGGAGAGGAGGAAAGAGTGTGTGCATGAAGGTGAAGATTTAGATTTACTAACCACTCGCGGCAATGGCCTGACTATAGTAGTCAATCGTGATGACCAGCGGGCTACGGCAAATCATCGACCAGAGAAAGAAGACTAGAGGGTTGGGCTTAATATACCCTAGGGTGTCATCATAGCTAGCTTCGTCGACATCATCACAGATATTTTAATATTTTAGTCTGCGTTTATAAATATATGATACGAGAATGTGCATCCGCACCACACTTTCGTACCACAGCAGATTTAACATGGAGATGATGTTTGCTATATATATGTATATATATGTATATATCCATATGTTTGGGTTTGCAAACTCGAGGTAAGAATGTTCAATACCGATGTGGGGAATATTATATATTAGCAACAACGAGTTCTGATCAGCAGCAATCCGCGAAGCTCATAGTAGCAACAGAGAGAAAATAATATATATATATATAAAATCAAGGTCTAGCAAATAGAGAAAAAGTTTTAAAATAAATAAATAAAAATTCGCAGTACTTACTATATGTGCCTTTACCGCGATTTCATGCTCCAGAATAAACGGAAAATCCAAGCGGATTTCCATTGAGAAGGGAGCAATCTTCAGAAGGCTCTTCTCCCTCGAAGAATATATATATATATATATATATATATACACATATATAACAAGATATCGTTTAAGGTAATCCAAGTAGAGGTTATGAGTACCCTGTATCGAGGATAAAGGGTTGTACGAAAGTGTGGTGTGGGTGCACATTTTCGTATCATATCATATTCATAAACGCAGACTAAAATATATGTGATGATATCGACGAAGCTAGCTATGATGACACCTGTGTAATGTACACAGATCAGTATTCTGATGATTTGGTCGGGTATCGACTGTAATTAAAATCGAGTGACGTGGCGGACTAATGAAACAATTGTTAATACTTTAAATAAACCCTATTGTACAGCCGATCACGTCATTCTTCGCTCTTTTACTACACACACACACACACACACATACACACACACACACACACATATATATATATATATATATATATATATATACATACATATTTAGGCATGATGAACGTAAGTAGTCGCCTCTCATGATTTTTGTATCTTGCCATCCTGTCATTCTGTCATTATGTATTCCTTAATTCTGTCGTTCGATTCTCTCCGATTCCATTACTTCTCCGTTGTTTTATCATCTTTCTTTTATTATCTACCTTTCTTTTTTATCATTTTTTATCCTTTTTTATGGAAGATTTGTTTTTTTTTATCATCCATTATGGGAATGGCGTCTCAATATCTCTTCTGTGGTGTTGTAGCCACTTTTTGTGTGTATTCTACTCACATTTCACACACGCATATCACACAGACACACACGCACGCACGCACGCACGCACGCACGCACGCACGCACGCACGCACGCACGCACGCACGCACGCACGCACGCACGCACGCACGCACGCACACACACACACACACACACACACACACACACACACACACACAGAGGCATATCAGACACACACATACATATGTGTGTATATGTGTGTTTTTATTTTAATATTTCTTTCCTTGTTTGCTTCAGTATTTTTCTGTGCCATTTCTAACTGAAGTGAAAGATTGGTTTAGAAAAAAATATAATAAATAGAAAACAGTTAAAGCAAAGAAACAAAATTCAACACAGTCCAAAATCAAATAATGCAATATATATGAATATATATATATATATATATATATATATATATATATATATATATATATATATATATATATATATGTATAATATACATATATATATATATACATATAGATATATGTATGTATATATATATATATATATATATATATGTATGTGTGTATGCAAAAGGTAAACAGAAATAATTATATATATATATATATATGTATATATACATGTGAGCGTGTGCGTGTATGTTTGTTGGTAGAGAGTAACTTGGGAATTAAAGAGATGTGATTACCTCTGAAGCAACTCTAATCTTTAATGTGCACATCAACAGATTTGATTGAGACAGACGACACAAGAAAACTGTCGTTCAGGGAAGAAGAGATGAGAGAAAATAATCGACAAAGAAATGAAGTACAAAGGAAAGTGTAATATTTATAAGACTGACAATAACAATAATAATAATGATTTCATTTATTAGCCACAAGGGCCGACATGTAGGGGACAATACAAAGACAGGGACAGTGGGGGTTTACAATAAGGTCGAGTAAACGTGCACAATGGCAAGACTAATTTAACAATGAAAATATAAAGATATAAAATACACTATGCATAAATATAACAAAATAAATTCCCCGATAGGGGGTGGACGAACCTGGGGTGACTCGGGTACCCCACCAATCCTGAACCACCCTGCACTTCTAGGGCACCCAGGGAGAGCACCCCTCTCCTTAAGTTAGCTAGCCTATAGGCGCATGGTCAGAGTAGGCCCATTCACACGAGCCATTCTCGCCACATTCATCCACCTTTTAGCAAATGTAATGTGGGGGGGGGGGGGGCACTTCTCTCTCCACCCTCACCTTCCTTTCCAGGTGAAACTTGAAGAAGTTGATGAGGGATTGGCCGAAGAGGAAAGTGTCTGTCTTCAGTCCTTTTAACCTGGTCCACCATATAATCTCTTTCGCAACTGCCACCAGACAGAGGAAAATTTCCTGCTCTTCCTGACCTAAGGAAGGCGGTGAATCGATCTTCACTATGGACTCGGCCGATAGCCGGATTCGTTCCACACGCGACAGTAGCTGTTCGACATAACTCCACAAGTCAGTATGCACGGACATTGGACAAGTGCGTGCAGAACGGTTTCGTCGTTCTGTGCGCATCTTGGGCAGATCCGTCTGACAGCACTTCCGTGCATGTAGAGTTTATCCCGAACCGGCAGCGCCTCCCGGTAGCACTGCCAAGCGAGGGATTTCTGGAAATTGTCCATCGTCCCCGGCTCAAAAGTCCTCCGGTACAGACTGGTCAGTTCGACTTCGTCGAGGCCCAAAGCTTCTCCGAGTGCGTCATCGCACTTGCCCACCACTAATCCTCTATAGAACTCGAGAGTGCAAGTTCCATTGATCGCATTGCCCGCTTGGTAGATGGCAGTGAGTGCCTGGCAACATTCCAGGTGCCAGTCACCCAGTCTCGGTCTCTTCTAGACCCAGGACTGCAGCTCAGTCAAAGAAATGAGCTGCGGAAAGGCCCGTCTGATAAACGGCGACCACACCTGTTCACCGTTGAGGCAGAATATCTGGAGATGTCGCAGCCTCAACGCATGTCTGCGCATCATTAGCCACGGCATGCCCAGCCCTCCGCGTAGAGGGTGCTGGCAGCAGATGGACCGCCTCACCAACGGAACTTGTCCCCTCCACAAGAATTTGAAGAGGAGCTGTTCCAACTTGACGAGACGCGGACGGGGGCAAGGCACGACGGTCAGGCGGTAGTAGATGACGGACGCGATGTACGCATTCGCCACCTCCGCGCAACCTTTCAGTGATAGCTTCCTCCCAGTCCATTTTTGTGTGAGACTGGCGACTCTGCTCGTTACCTCGTCCCAATTCTTTTCCACCTGGAGGTCTGGTCCGAACCAAACCCCGAGCAACTTTACCGGTCCGTCTGTCCAGCGCCCCACGACGCTGTTGGACGGCATGGGCTTGCCTCTCCAGGTTCCGAGCTACAAGCCTACTGACTTTTCCGGGTTAAGTTTGGCTCCTGTCAACCTTTCATATTCCTTCAATAAGGTGCCGACCACCTCGATTTCTGAGGTGTTCGACACCATCACGGCGATGTCGTCCGCATAAGCTGACACCGCCCTTCCACGTCCCGGTTCGAGCGGGATGCCCTGCAACAGTTTCAGCTTCCGCAGTAAAGGCTCGAGAGTCAATACGTACAGAAGGGAAGAGAGAGGGCACCCTTGACGGACCGATCGGGAGAGCCGAAATGGTTCCGAGAGGTGGCCATTAACCTTGACCACCGAGCGTGTGCCGCTGTGCATTGCAGCGATCCAGCTTCTAAAGACAGGGCCGAAGCCAGCTGCTTTGAGGACAAACTCCAGATACCGATGGTCGACCCTATCGAATGCTTTCGATTGATCTAAATTGATCAGTGCCCCACTGAAGCCAGGTTTACACCCTACCCTCTCTATGATGTATCGCATGAGGTGGAGATTGTCGTGTATGGACCTGGCTGGGATTGCGCAAGTTTGCGCCTCCCCAACCAAATCCTCGACGACAAGCGCCAATCTCTTTGCTAACACCTTGGCCAAAATCTTAAACTCTGTGTTGAGCAGAGTTATGGGCCTGAAGTTGTCTAATGTATCCCTCTTGTTATCGTCTTTCCTTATCAGCGTCACCACTCCCATGCTCACAGAACTGGGAATACTCCCATTCTGCTGCCAGTTGCAGTAGAGTGCTTCGAGGAGTTCGGAGAACAAGTCTGGCATATTTACGTAAAGCTCGTAGGGCAGGCCATCCAAACCGGGTGACTTGTGCCTCATGCAGCCGACAAGGGCGTCCTGAATTTCGGCTGAAGTAATTGGCCTTTCGCAGCGCTCAGCGTCGACCGTCGAGATCCGCAGCAAGCCGTCAAGGTAAGGACTGAAATCCACTACTCTCTCTGACTCGCCACTCTCCCCGAACAACCGAGCAAAGTGCTGGCGAAAGGCCTCACACATCCGCTTGGAATCGCTTGTCTCGTGTCCGTCTCGGTTCTATCAAAGACCGAATTGTGGTTTTATTACCACGCTGCACCTCCGCCACGCGGGCCCATCGAACAGCTTTGGTTCCCTCGTTTCTCAGCGCACGCGCCTTAGCTCTGACAATGCAACCTTCGTGTTTGGCATTGAAGAAATGGTCTAATGCCATTCTCGCCGCTAGCACGTCAGTTGCAATGCCACTACAAATAGCCTCGTCTAACTTATCTACCAGCTCCCCCTCCTTTCTATTTTTCTCTAACGCTAGTTCTTTGCTGAACTCTATTGAGGTTACTCTAATCTCTCTTTTGAGAGACCCCCACCATCTATTGTTGATGATTCCCCCTGTCAACTTTTGCTTAACTAAATTGTTGACACGGTCCCTGTAAGCCTTACGTGCCGGAAATGACATGTTCAGCTTCCAGTAACCAGGTCCTAACCTACGCGTTTTATCTAGGTCGACCGTACAGATTACAAATTTGTGATCTGAATAGGCGACCATTTTAAAAAGTGGGCAGCCTACACTATTTCTATCTATTTTCCTAATGAAGATCCTGTCTATATACGATCTAGATGACCCCATTCGGTTGGTCCATGTCCACATTGGCACATTGGGGAAATCTAGTCGATACCTGTCTGACAGTTGGAACTGGCTGAGTCGGTACTTGAGGCTTTTGCACCCCCCGCTCCTATCGGCTACTTCCACACAACCCCAGCGTGCGTCTAAGATGCCATTCCAGTCCCCCGCTAACAGTAAAGGGCGAGACGTACCCAGAAAGGTCTCCAGGCGCCTAAAGAAGTCCGGTCGTCCGGCCCCTGTAGGGGCGTAGACAACCAGCAGTCTAAAGGCACCACCTTCGCTACTGCTCACATCCAAGACCACCAACTTACCATCCGAGTCCCGGAAGATCGACCTTACCCCGAGATCCAGTCCTTTCCTAAACAGCACTGCCACCCCACCCCCATTCCCGGTCTGCTAACAGATGCGAAGATCTGATAGTCGTCGAAAATGGGGGCTAGTGCGCGCGTGTCGGAAATTCTGGTCTCGCTGACGGCAATCACATCCATTTCCAGCGACCTGAGGTCGTTGAGCAGGCGACCCTGCTTCCAGGGTGACCCCAGGCCGCGAACATTTAAACTTCCTACTCTTAATATGGCCATATTGGTAAGCTAAGAGAGAGAGGGAAGGTTTACTTACCTCCCGGGGTATTGTGAAGGTCGGGTTGTTCGACCTCCATGGTTGGTGGGGTTTCTTTTGGGAACCCCTTTAAAAGTATTGATGTGGGTTTCACATTCGGGGTTCCCACGTCTTGAGGAAAGCTCTCTCGAATTTCTTTGAAGGAATTGAGTGACATTCGGACCAGAATCAAATCTTCTGGCACGCAACATGTGCTCATTTCAAAAATCTCTCCCTCTGTTTGAATGTCCTCGCTTCGTGCTAAGAGGGCCATCAGTTTATCGTTGACCCTTCTGACAAGCACGAAGTTTTTAACATTCTGTTGGT